>CM050175.1:2909560-3017060 GCA_027410445.1 Discoglossus pictus | reverse complement strand
ATTATTTTCTTCATCCATCTTCATAGCTCCGCGGGCATCTCGCTGATGGAGATAAATGCAGGACGGGATCTGCAATTAATAAAAGCTGCAATCTCCTTCAGAGATAGAGAGAGTAATAGTGTGAGACCAGAAGATTTACATAGGGGGAAGATACACATGGATACTGGTAATGCACAAGAAACGTATCCGAGCCTGCCCTGAAAATGCTCAGGAAACGTATCCGAGCCTGCCCTGATAATGTGCAGGAAATGTATCTGAGCCTGCCCTGATAATGTGCAGGAAACGTATCCGAGCCTGCCCTGATAATGTGCAGGAAATGTATCTGAGCCTGCCCTGATAATTATTATTATTATTATTATCCTTTATTTATAACGCACCAACATATTCCGCAGCGCAATACAGGGGTTAGGTACAAGTATAAACAATACCCCACAATGAAAATAATGGAAGACCCTGTTATTGAGCTTTCAATCTGATATACACTGTGCTTTCCCTAAAGCACCTCACAAGATTAAAACTCGCAAACTTACATTCTAAAGTGCAGGGAATGTATCCGAGTCTGCCCTGATAATGTGCAGGAAACGTAGACGAGCCTGCCCTGCTAATGTGTAGGAAACGTATGCGAGCCTGTCCTGATAATGCGCAGGAAACGTATCTGAGCCTGCCCTGGTAATGAGCAGGAAACGTATCCGAGCCTGCCCTGATAATGATCAGGAAACGTATCCGTGCCTGCCCTGATAATGTGCAGGAAACGTATCCGAGCCTGCCCTGATAATGAGCAGGAAACGTATCCGAGCCTGCCCTGATAATGTGCAGGAAACGTATCCGAGCCTGTCCTGATAATGTGCAGGAAACGTATCCGAGCCTGCCCTCATAATGCGCAAGAAACGTATCCGAGCCTGCCCTGATAATGCACAGGAAACGTATACGAGCCTGTCGTGATAATGTGCAGGAAACGTATCCGAGCCTGTCCTGATAATGTGCAGGAAACGTATCCGAGCCTGCCCTCATAATGCTCAAGAAACGTATCCGAGCCTGTCCTGATAATGTGCAGGAAACGTATACGAGCCTGTCGTGATAATGTGCAGGAAACGTATCCGAGCCTGCCCTCATAATGCGCAAGAAACGTATCCAAGCCTGTCCTGATAATGTGCAGGAAACGTTTACGAGCCTGTCCTGATAATGTGCAGGAAATGTATCCGAGCCTGCCCTGATAATGCGCAGGAAACGTATCCGAGCCTGTCCTGATAATGCGCAGGAAACATATTCGAGCCTGCCCTGATAATGCACAGGAAACATATCCGAGGCTGCCCTGATAATGCACAGGAAACGTATCCGAGCCTGCCCTGATAATGCACAGGAAACATATCCGAGCTTGCCCTGATAATGCACAGGAAACGTATCCGAGCCTGCCTTGATAAAGCACAGGAAACGTATCCGAGCCTGTCCTGATAATGCAAAGGAAACATATCCAAGCCTGCCCTGACAATGCGCCGGAAACGTATCCGAGCCTGCCCTGATAAAGCACAGGAAACGTATCTGAGCCTGCCCTGATAAAGCATAGGAAACGTATCTGAGCCTGCCCTGATAAAGCGCTGGAAACGTATCCGAGCCTGCACTGATAATGAACAGGATACGTATCCGAGCCTGCCGTGATGATGCATAGGAAACGTATCCGAGCCTGCCCTGACAAAGAGCTGGAAACGTATCCGAGGCTGCCCTCATAATGCACAGGAAATGTATCCGAGCCTGCCCCGATAATGGGCAGGAAATGTATCCGAGCCTGCCCTGATAAAGTCACCCAGCACTGTCCGAGCCTGCCCTGATAAAGTCACCCAGCACTGTCTGAGCCTGCCCTGATAAAGTCATCCAACACTGTCCGGGGCTGCCCTGATAAAGTCATCCAGCACTGTCTGAGTCTGCCCGGATAAAGTCACCTAGCACTGTCTGTGCCTGCCGTGATAATGCACAGAAAACATATCCGAGCCTGCACTGATAAAGTCACCCAGAGCTGTCTGAGCCTGCCCTGATAAAGTCACGTGACATTATACACCCAGCATTGTCTGAGCCTGCCCTGAAAAAAGTCACTTTACATTATACACAGGGGCCGATCTACCAGTGGTATCCAAGCCTGCCCTGATAATGGGCAGGAAATGTATCCGAGTCTGCCCTGATAAAGTCACCCAGCACTGTCCGAGCCTGCCCTGATAATACACAAGAAACGTATCCGAGCCTGCCCCGATTAAGTCATCCAGCACTGTCCGAGCCTGCCCTGATAAAATCACCTTGCATTATATACCCAGCACTGTCCGAGCCTGCCCTGATAAAGTCATCTTGCAATATACACCCAGCACTTTCTGAACCTGCCCTGATAAAGTCCCCGAGTACTTTCTGAGTCTGTCCTGACAAAGTGACCCAGCACTGTCTGAGCCTGTCCTGATATAGTCACCCAGCACTCTGCAAGTTTGCCCTGATAAAATCACCCAGCACTGTCTGAGCCTGCCCTGATGATAAGGTTATCCAACACTGTCCGAGTCTGCCCTGATAAAATCACCCAGCACTGTCTGAGCCTGCCCTGATAAAGTCATCCAGCACTGTCTGAGCCTGCCCTGATAAAGTCATCCAACACTGTCCGAGCCTGCCCTGATAAAGTCATCCAACACTGTCTGAGCCTGCCCTTATAAAGTCATCCAGCACTGTCCGAGCCTGCCCTGATAAAGTCATCCAGCACTGTCTGAACCTGCCCTGAAAAAGTCACCCAGCACTGTCTGAGCCTGCCTTGATAAAGTCATCCAACAATGTCCGAGCCTGCCCTGATAAAGTCATCCAGCACTGTCTGAGCCTGCCCTGATAGTCACCCAGCACTGTCTGAGCCTGCCCTGATAAAGCACAGGAAACGTATCCGAGCCTGCCCTGATAAAGTCACCCAGAGCTGTCTGAGCCTGCCCCGATAAAGTAATGAGACATTATACACCCAGCACTGTCTGAGCCTGCTCTGATAAAGTCATCCAACACTGTCCGAGCCTGCCCTGATAAAGTCACCCAGCACTGTCTGAGCCTGCCCCGATTAAGTCATCCAGCACTGTCCGAGCCTGCCCTGATAAAATCACCTTGCATTATATACCCAGCACTGTCCGAGCCTGCCCTGATAAAGTCATCTTGCAATATACACCCAGCACTTTCTGAACCTGCCCTGATAAAGTCCCCTAGTACTTTCTGAGTCTGTCCTGACAAAGTGACCCAGCACTGTCTGAGCCTGTCCTGATATAGTCACCCAGCACTCTGCAAGTTTGCCCTGATAAAATCACCCAGCACTGTCTGAGCCTGCCCTGATGATAAGGTTATCCAACACTGTCCGAGTCTGCCCTGATAAAATCACCCAGCACTGTCTGAGCCTGCCCTGATAAAGTCATCCAGCACTGTCTGAGCCTGCCCTGATAAAGTCATCCAACACTGTCCGAGCCTGCCCTGATAAAGTCATCCAACACTGTCTGAGCCTGCCCTTATAAAGTCATCCAGCACTGTCCGAGCCTGCCCTGATAAAGTCATCCAGCACTGTCTGAACCTGCCCTGAAAAAGTCACCCAGCACTGTCTGAGCCTGCCTTGATAAAGTCATCCAACAATGTCCGAGCCTGCCCTGATAAAGTCATCCAGCACTGTCTGAGCCTGCCCTGATAGTCACCCAGCACTGTCTGAGCCTGCCCTGATAAAGCACAGGAAACGTATCCGAGCCTGCCCTGATAAAGTCACCCAGAGCTGTCTGAGCCTGCCCCGATAAAGTAATGAGACATTATACACCCAGCACTGTCTGAGCCTGCCCTGATAAAGTCATCCAACACTGTCCGAGCCTGCCCTGATAAAGTCACCCAGCACTGTCTGAGCCTGCCCTGATAAAGTCATCCAACACTGTCCGGGGCTGCCCTGATAAAGTCATCCAGCACTGTCTGAGCCTGCCCGGATAAAGTTACCTAGCACTGTCTGTGCCTGCCGTGATAATGCACAGAAAACATATCCGAGCCTGCACTGATAAAGTCACCCAGAGCTGTCTGAGCCTGCCCTGATAAAGTCATGTGACATTATACACCCAGCATTGTCTGAGCCTGCCCTGAAAAAAGTCACTTTACATTATACACAGGGGCCGATCTACCAGTGGTATCCGAGCCTGCCCTGATAATGTCACCCAGCACTGTCCGAGCCTGCCCTGATAATACACAAGAAACGTATCCGAGCCTGCCCCGATTAAGTCATCCAGCACTGTCCGAGCCTGCCCTGATAAAATCACCTTGCATTATATACCCAGCACTGTCAGAGCCTGCCCTGATAAAGACACCTTGCATTATGCACCCAGCATTTTCTGAGCCTGCCCTGATAAAGTCACAGAGTACTTTCTGAGTACTCTGCAAGTTTGCCCTGATAAAATCACCCAGCACTGTCCGAGTCTGCCCTGATAAAGTCACCCAGCACTGTCTGAGCCTGCCCTGATAAAGGCATCCAACACTGTCCGAGACTGCCCTGATAAAGTCATCCAGCACTGTCTGAACCTGCCCTAAAAAAAGTCACCCAGCACTGTCTGAGCCTGCCTTGATAAAGTCATCCAGCAATGTCTGAGCCTGCCCTGATAAAGTCACTTTACATTATACACAGGGGCCGATCTACCAGTGGTGCAGTGCACCAGGGCCCTCCTTTCTTTTGGATTTCATTTTTTATATAGAGTGTAGGGGCACCTTTGTGGCTTTCCATCTTGGCAAAACCCACCAAGGCCCCACTGGGACCCCCTGGGAACCCCCAGTGTCTCCTTGACGACACCCCCCCCTAGCCTAAAATTTGTGTGTGCCTCTTGAAAAAAGAGCATTTCTACTGAAGGTCCAAGAGGCGGCAGTGTGGAGCAGTTCATCACTCTGGGGATGTGTATCAGGGAAGAAGGTGAGAGAGCAAGGGCTGCAAAGTGGCAGCAAAGTACAGGGGGTGGGTTCTGTGAGGGGGGAACAAAGGAGATAGGGATGGCTGCTGATGAGAACTGGCTGCTTTGTAGGGATGGATGTTTAGTGGGTGCTGGGTGATGTTTATATATATGTATATATGTGTGTGTATATATACACTTACTACGCGACTGATTATATACCAAGCATTATCAGAGCCTGTCCTGATAAAGTCACCCTACATTTTACACCCAGCACTGCCTAAGCCTGTCCTGATAATGTGCAGTGAGAAGATCACTCCACATTATAAATCTAGTGCAATCTGAGCATGATAATCCAAATTAAATAAATACCTAGCAGTGTCTGAGCCTGTCCTGATAAAGTGCAATTGCAAGGTCACCCTACATTATATGCCCAGCATGTCCTGATAAAGTGCAGTTGAGAAATAACCCTTCATTATACACCCAGCTCTGTTGAAACCTGTCTTTATATTGTGCAGTTAGAATATCCGTCTACATTATAAATCTAGTACTGTCTAAGCCTCGGGGGGAGGGGGCGTCCAACCCCAGAATGCTCCCACCTTGTCTACAGGAATCTTGTCCTTAACCAGTTAGAAGGACCTCTCTGGCCAATCTTCCGGGAAGTAAGTCCCATTAAAGGGTACATGCATCACAAACACATTTAAAGTTCCCTTATAAACTAGTCAATTCACTCAAATTATTTGAATTTCGTGCCCACGGCTGAATAAACCCATCAGGCAGCTTGTTATCAAGATGCAAAGTCCATTGTTCAAACCACTTGTCTATGGTGATGGAATCAGCACGGACTGGAATGGTGGCCAAATGAAGGACAGCAACTGAACACAACCATACTCAAGAAGGTGAAAGGGTGGCAGCTAGGGCCATTACGTGGGCCATGACAAGGCCAATCCCAGAGAGGCCCACCTCCCAATGAACAGTAAATGGGGAAAATGGAGAGGACATAGCTCTTTCAGGGAAAGGTTTTCAGTGTTGATCGGCAGGCTCCTGGCCGGTCATCATAATCACTCCCACCTTCAAATTGTCCAAGAACGTTAAGACTCCCATGAATCTTGACAGCTACAGACAAGACTTTGCTCACCTGCCAGAGATCCAGTCCTAACCCAACAGTGGTAACACAGTGTTAAAACAGTCATGTGAGTCTTCCCAATGAGGCTACAGTCAATGGTATGATATGGTAGTCCTGTGGTGGGGGGACCCAGGCGGCTTCTGGCCCCATCAAGATGGCGGGAATAGAAGGGGTTCATCCAATGCCGCCCATATCCCAATACAACCACCATCCATCAAAACAAGTATCCTGGCGAGCATCATCTCCTGTGGGACCAGACACAAATTCTCTCCAAACCCCCATCTTGGCACGGGCAAATTTGGGATCCTTTGAGTATCTGAGGGCAGTATGAGACCCAAGTACTAAAAGCATGGGACAAGGACAGCCTGAGCCTGGCCTAATAATGTGCAGTCAAGCAGTGATCCTACATTAGACACCCAGCACTGTCTGAGTCTGACCTGATAATGTGCAGTCAGGAGGTAACATAAGATACATCAGCTTTGACTTGTATCTGACTTAAGGAGTTTTCTGGTCCATAGAACTTGTTATCTGTCAGAGGTTCAGATCGAGTTTCTGTCCAGTGAGAGGCTCCAGATGGTGAAGATGTCGATGTTTTCTCAGCTAATTTGTGATTTGTGAATATTAACTCTTTAAGGAGTAAATAAGTCTTTGTTAAATTATTACCAAGTCTTCCTTGAGGCAGATGGCGTGTAACCGAGAAATACTATATAAGTCTAAAGGTGCACCTGATGTGTAATAGAGTTATCCAATAGGAGTGTATAGGTGCACCTGATGTGTAATAGAGTAATCCTATAGGAGTCTATAGGTGCACCTGATGTGTAATAGAGTTATCCTATAGGAGTCTATAGGTGCACCTGATGTGTAATACAGTTATCCTATAGAAGTATATAGGTGCGCCTGATGTGTAATACAGTTATCCTATAGGAGTCTATAGGTGCACCTGATGTGTAATACAGTTATCCTATAGAAGTATATAGGTGCGCCTGATGTGTAATACAGTTATCCTATAGGAGTCTATAGGTGCACCTGATGTGTAATACAGTTATCCTATAGGAGTCTATAGGTGCACCTGATGTGTAATACAGTTATCCTATAGGAGTCTATAGGTGCACCTGATGTGTAATACAGTTATCCTATAGAAGTATATAGGTGCGCCTGATGTGTAATACAGTTATCCTATAGGAGTCTATAGGTGCACCTGATGTGTAATACAGTTATCCTATAGGAGTCTATAGGTGCACCCGATGTGTAATACAGTTATCCTATAGGAGTCTATAGGTGCGCCTGATGTGTAATACAGTTATCCTATAGGAGTCTATAGGTGCACCTGATGTGTAATAGAGTTATCCTATAGGAGTCTATAGGTGCACCTGATGTGTAATAGAGTTATCCAATAGAAGTCTATAGGTGCACCTGATGTGTAATAGAGTAATCCTATAGGAGTCTATAGGTGCACCTGATGTGTAATAGAGTAATCCTATAGGAGTCTATAGGTGCACCTGATGTGTAATACAGTTATCCTATAGGAGTCTATAGGTGCACCTGATGTGTAATAGAGTAATCCTATAGGAGTCTATAGGTGCACCTGATGTGTAATAGAGTTATCCTATAGGAGTCTATAGGTGCACCTGATGTGTAATAGAGTTATCCAATAGAAGTCTATAGGTGCACCTGATGTGTAATAGAGTAATCCTATAGGAGTCTATAGGTGTCCCTGATGTGTAATACAGTTATCCTATAGGAGTCTATAGGTGCACCTGATGTGTAATAGAGTTATCCAATAGAAGTCTATAGGTGCACCTGATGTGTAATAGAGTAATCCTATAGGAGTCTATAGGTGCACCTGATGTGTAATACAGTTATCCTATAGGAGTCTATAGGTGCACCTAATGTGTAATAGAGTTATCCTATAGAAGTGTATAGGTGCACCTGATGTGTAATAGAGTAATCCTATAGGAGTCTATAGGTGCACCTGGTGTGTAATACAGTTATCCTATAGGAGTCTATAGGGGCAGCTGGTGTGTAATAGAGTTATCCTATATAAGTCTATAGGTGCACCTGATGTGTAATAGAGTAATCCTATAGGAGTCTATAGGTGCACCTGATGTGTAATACAGTTATCCTATAGGAGTCTATAGGTGCACCTGATGTGTAATACAGTTATCCTATAGGAGTCTATAGGTGCACATGATGTGTAATAGAGTTATCCTATAGAAGTGTATAGGTACACCTGATGTGTAATAGAGTTATCCTATAGCAGTCTATAGGTGCACATGATGTGTAATAGAGTTATCCTATAGAAGTCTATAGGTGCACCTGATGTGTAATAGAGTTATCCTATAGAAGTCTATAGGTGCACCTGATGTGTAATAGAGTTATCCTATAGGAGTCTAAAGGTGCACCTGATGTGTAATAGAGTTATCCTATAGCAGTCTATAGGTGCACATGATGTGTAATAGAGTTATCCTATAGAAGTCTATAGGTGCACCTGATGTGTAATAGAGTTATCCTATAGAAGTCTATAGGTGCACCTGATGTGTAATACAGTTATCCTATAGGAGTCTAAAGGTGCACCTGATGTGTAATAGAGTTATCCTATAGGAGTCTATAGGGACATCTGATGTGTAACAGGGTTATTCTATAGAAGTGTATAGGGGCAGTTGATGTGTAATAGAGTTATCCTATAGAAGTGTATAGGGGCAGCTGGTGTGTAATAGAGTTATCCTATAGAAGTGTATGGGAGCAGCTGGTGTGTAATAGAGTTATCCTATAGAAGTGTATAGGTGCACCTGATGTGTAATGGAGTTATCCTATAGAAGTCTATATGTGCACCTGATGTGTAATACAGTTATCCTATAAAAGTCAATAGGTGCACCTGATGTGTAATAGAGTTATCCTATAGAAGTATATAGGTGCACCTGATGTGTAATAGAGTTATCCTATAGAAGTATATAGGTGCACCTGATGTGTAATAGAGTTATCCTATAAAAGTCAATAGGTGCACCTGATGTGTAATAGAGTTATCCTATAGAAGTATATAGGTGCACCTGATGTGTAATAGAGTTATCCTATAGAAGTGTATAGGGGCAGCTGATGTGTAATAGAGTTATCATATAGAAGTCTATAGGTGCACCTGATGTGTAATAGAGTTATCCTATAGAAGTATATAGGTGCACCTGATGTGTAATAGAGTTATCCTATAGAAGTGTATAGGGGCAGCTGATGTGAGACAGCCTTATCTTATAGAAGTGTATAGGTGCACCTGATGTGTAATAGAGTTATCCTATAGAAGTCTATAGGGGCATTTGATGTGTAATAGAGTTATCCTATAGAAGTCTATAGGTGCATTTGATGTGTAATACAGTTATCCTATAGAAGTCTATAGGTGCACCTGATGTGTAATAGAGTTATCCTATAGAAGTCTATAGGTGCACCTGATGTGTAATAGAGTTATCCTATAGAAGTCTATAGGTGCATTTGATGTGTAATACAGTTATGCTATAGAAGTCTATAGGTGCACCTGATGTTACATAGTAGTTACATAGTTACATAGTAATTAAGGTTGAAAAAAGACTTTCAGTCCATCAAGTTCAACCTGTTAAGATCTCCTCTGATCTGCAATATGCGGATTAGTTATTAATTAAATTATTGATTAAATAATTATTAATAGTATAGTATTGGAGAATGAATAAAGAGTTAGTCCATCAAGTTCAACCTTTTTAGATCTCTATTGATCTTTTTAATTTGGACTATTTATTATTATTGTTAATTGTTAATTATTGTTAATTGATCCAGAGGAAGGCAAACATAAAAAAAAACCCCATTGAAACTTTGCCAATTGTCTCATAAGGGGGAAAAAAAAGCAAAATTCCTTCCTGACCCCAGAAACTGGCGATCAAATTTCTCCCTGGATCAATATTCCTTGCTAGTTATCTAGGATAGCCTTGAATGCCCTCTTTATTCAGAAATATATCTAACCCCTTTTTGAAGTTGTCTATCGAATTCGCTGTCACCACCTCCTTTGGTAGAGAATTCCACAGTTTAACCACCCTAACTGTGAAGAACCCTTTCTTTGTTTAAGGTGAAATCTTTTTTCCTCTAACCTCAAGGGATGTCCTCTTGTCAGTTGAAAATCTCTTGCTACAAAAAGGTCACTTGACAAAGCCTTATATTGACCCTGGATGTATTTAAATAACGTAATCATATCTCCTCTTAGACGCCTTTTTTCTAGCGAAAATAAGTTTAATTTTGCTAGTCTTTCTTCATAACTTAGCCCCTCCATTCCCCTTATTAGTTTTGTAGCCCTTCTCTGTACTTTTTCCAGCTCTAAAATGTCTTTTTTGTGAGGTGGTGCCCAAAATTGTACTCCATACTCCAAATGAGGGCGTACTAGAGATTTGTATAGTGGCAGAATTATATCTTCTTCCCTGGCTTCTATACCCTTCCTAATACATGCTAATATTTTATTTGCCTTTGCAGCCGCTGCT
Organism: Discoglossus pictus; assembly: GCA_027410445.1. Lineage (NCBI taxonomy): Eukaryota > Metazoa > Chordata > Amphibia > Anura > Alytidae > Discoglossus > Discoglossus pictus. The sequence goes on along the minus strand of CM050175.1, from coordinate 3,006,546 downwards.
TGGCTTTGAGCGCTGTTACCTAGGTGGTTGTCCACAAGCTCCCAAATCCCTTTCAATATCTGATACCCCTAGATTTGCTCCATTAAGATTATAGATTGCTTGGCTATTGTTCCTTCCCAAATGCATAACTTTACATTTATTTGTATTAAATCTCACCTGCCATTTAGCCGCCCATTTCTCTAATTTATGCAAATCCTTTTGTAGGGAAAGTACATCATTATCTGATTTTATTACCTTGCACAACTTAGTGTCATCAGCAAAAATGGAGACACTACTTTCGAGTCCTACTTCAATGTCATTAATAAATATGTTAAAAAGGAGAGGACCCAATACTGAGCCCTGAGGAACCCCACTTATCACATTAGACCAATCGGAGTATGTTCCATTTACAACAACCCTTTGCTTCCTGTCTTTTAGCCAGCTCTCGATCCATGAGCAGATATTTACTGCAATTCCTGTATCCCTTAGTTTGCTCACTAGTCTTCCATGTGGCACTGTATCAAATGCCTTTGAAAAATCTAAAAAGACTACATCCACTGAGTTGCCCTGATCCAAGTTCCTACTAACCTCCTCATAAAAACTAATTAGATTGGTCTGACACGACCTTTCCTTCATAAATCCATGTTGACCGCTACCTATGATCCTGTTCAAATAGACATATTCTTGTATTCTGTCCCTTATTAACCCTTCTAAAAGCTTCCCAACTACAGAAGTGAGGCTCACTGGTCTATAATTCCCCGGATTTGCTCTAGATCCCTTCTTAAATATAGGTATCACCTCTGCTTTTCTCCAGTCATCTGGTAGAGACCCTGTAGTGAGCGAGTCTTTAAAGATTAAATATAATGGTTTGGCTATTACAGAACCCAGCTCCCTCAGTACCCTTGGATGTATTCCATCAGGACCTGGGGCTTTATTAACATTTATTTTCTCCAACCTCTTTTGTATTTCTTCCTGCGTTAACCAATTATTTAGTGAAAGTAGTGTAGCCCCATTATGTTGCAGTGTCCCAACCACTGGTACCTCCCTTGTGTAAACCGACAAAAAGAACCTATTTAGCTCATCTGCCTTTTCCTGGTCACTAATTATCAGATGGCCTGTGTCACATTGTAATGGTCCTATCGATTCCTTCCTGGCCTTCTTCCCATTAATATATTTATAAAATATTTTAGGGTTAGTCTTACTTTCCATTGCAACTGACTTCTCATTTTCTATTTTAGCCAGTCTAATAGCCCTTTTGCAAGCCTTGTTGATTTCCTTATAGTCACATAAAGATGCCTCTGTTCCCTCCTTCTTGTATAATTTAAATGCATATTTCTTTTTCCTCATCATGATCTTTAAGTCATTGTTAAGCCACATGGGATGTGATTTACTCCTATTTATTTTATTTCCACATGGTACATGCCAATGAGTATGTTTATTTAGTAAGGATTTGAATGTTGTCCATTTATTTTCAGTATTCTTCCCTGTAAGTTCTTTGTCCCAGTCTATATGTTGTATTGCTGCCCGTAGCCCATTAAAGTTAGCCCTTTTAAAATTTAGAGTTTTTGTTGGCCCCTTACAACTCTGTTTTTTGTATTCAATCTTAAATGAGACTGTGTTGTGATCACTGTTCCCCAAGGGTTCCCCTATTTTTACATTTGATATTATATCAATATTACTTGTGATGACTAAATCCAAGATGGCCCCATTTCTAGTAGGCTCTTGTATAACCTGGGCCAGATAATGATCCCTGAGTGTACTCAAGAACCTGCTCCCCTTAGCTGAGCTGCTGGTCTCGTTTATCCAGTTTATATCAGGGTAATTAAAGTCTCCCATTATTAGAACTTGCCCATGCTTAGCTGCATTTCCAATCTGTAACAATAATTGTATTTCCTCACTTTCAGCTATATTTGGGGGTTTATAGCATACTCCCACCAATATGCATTTAGAATTAGCTCCTCCACTATTTAGCTCAACCCACAAGGATTCAATGATGCCGTTAGTGCCAGCATAAATATCTTCTCTAACTGTAGGCTTAAATTCAGGCTTAACATAAAGACAGATCCCTCCTCCTCTTTTACCATTTCCCCTATCTTTCCTAAATAGGTTATAACCATCCAGATTAACAGTCCAGTCATGAGATTCATCCCACCATGTTTCCGTAATGCCTATTAAGCCCCATTTTTCTTGTACTGCTAATATTTCTAGCTCATCCATTTTCCCAGGCAAACTTCTTGCGTTTGCAAGCATACACTTTATGTTGCTATGGCTCTGCTGATGTGAAGTGCCTGCCACTGTATTTGAGGCCCCTATTAATATCTCCCTACTTTCTATTGTAACCCTCCCCCCTTCTCCTCCCCCATGGGTAAATAATTCATCCCTTTCCCTCTCTACCCTATTTACCCCAATACTTCTATATAGTCCCTCCCCCCCACCTACAAGTTTAAAAACTCCCCCAGCCGTTCTACCATCCTATTTCCTAGCACAAAAGCGCCCTCATCATTAAGGTGCAATCCATCCCTGCTATAGAGATTGTACCCAAGTGAGAAGTCAGCCCAGTGCTCTAAAAACCCAAAACCCTCTGCACTGCACCACTTTTTAAGCCACGCATTAACCTCCCTAAGCTCCTTCTGCCTCCCTGGGCTAGCACGTGGCACTGGTAGTATCTCAGAAAATACTACCTTGGAGGTCCTTGCTTTACGCTTATTCCCTAGTTCTCTAAAATCATTCTTTAGGACGCTCCATCTTCCACTAACTTTGTCATTGGTACCAATGTGTACCAAGACCGCCGGTTCATTACCAGCCCCTCCCAATAATTTATCCACCCGATCCACAACATGCCGAACCCGAGCACCCGGGAGACAGCAAACTGTTCGATTGCTGGGATCTGGGTGACAAATTACCCTGTCTACCTTCCTAATAATAGAGTCCCCTACCACCAAAACATGTCTGTTGCTCTGCCTATTCTGCCCTCCCTCTTCTCCAGTAGAGCTGTTCGCCCGGCTGTTAGAGGGAACAGCTCTATCTGGCATTGCCATTCCTGAATGGACATCCACAACAGTTTCACTCAATCTGGCAAATCTGTTGTTGTTTGCCAACTCAGAACTGGCCTGCCTCCTCCTGTTCCCTCTGATTCCCCTTCTAACTGTAACCCAGCTACCTCCCTGGCCATCCTCACTAGCCCCAGCTCCTCCCTCCATACTAGGCCCAGCTAAACTGTGCTCCGTGAGCACCAACTCCCTTTCCAGTGGAGCAATATCACTAAGTGCTGCAATTCTCCTCTCCAGATCTTCAATTTGAGCTTCCAAAGAGGCAACCTACTCACACCTGTCACAGAGGTATGGACCCTGGATCATCTGTTCCAGTAGTGCATACATTTGACAGGATGTACACTGAATAAGGTTGCCTTAGAGTTATCCTATAGGAGTCTATAGGGACATCTGATGTGTACCAGCGTTATCTTATAGAAGTGTATAGGTGCACCTGATGTGTAATAGAGTTATCCTATAGAAGTCTATAGGGACATCTGATGTTTAACAGCGTTATCTCATAGAAGTGTATAGGTGCACCTGATGTGTAATAGAGTTATCCTATAGAAGTGTATAGGGGCAGCTGATGTGAGACAGCGTTATCTTATAGAAGTCTATAGGTGCACCTGATGTGTAATAGAGTTATCCTATAGAAGTCTATAGGTGCACCTGATGTGTAATAGAGTTATCCAATAGAAGTCTATAGGTGCACCTGATGTGTAATAGAGTTATCCTATAGAAGTGTATAGGGGCAGCTGATGTGAGACAGCGTTATCTTATAGAAGTGTATGTGGGGAAGCTGGTGTGTAATAGAGTTACCCTTTATGAGTCTATAGGGGCAGCTGATGTGTAACAGGGTTATCTTATAGAAGTGTATAGGGGCAGCTGATATGTAACAGGGTTATCCTATAGAAGTGTATAGGGGCAGCTGATGTGTAACAGGGTTATCCTATAGAAGTGTATAGGGGCAGCTGATGTGTAAATGGGTTATCCTATAGAAGTGTATAGGGGCAGCTGGTTATCATATGGGAGTAAATAGGGGCAGCTGATGTTTAATAGGATTATCCTATAGAAGTGTATAGGGGCAGCTGATGTGTAATAGTGTTATCTTATAGAAGTGTATAGGGGCAGTTGATGTGTAATAGTGTTATCCTATAGAAGTGTATAGGGGCAGCTGGTGTGTAATAGTGTTATCCTATAGAAGTGTATAGGAGCAGCTGGTGTGTAATAGAGTTATCCTATAGATGTGTATAGGGACATCTGATGTGTAACAGTGTTATCCTATAGAAGTGTATAGGGGCAGCTGATGTGTAATAGTGTTATCTTATAGAAGTGTATAGGGGCAGTTGATGTGTAATAGTGTTATCCTATAGAAGTGTATAGGGGCAGCTGGTGTGTAATAGAGTTATCCTATAGAAGTGTATAGGGGCAGCTGGTGTGTAATAGTGTTATCATATAGAAGTGTATAGGGCAGCTGGTGTGTAATAGAGTTATCATATAGAAGTGTATAGGAGCAGCTGGTGTGTAATAGAGTTATCCTATAGATGTGTATAGGTGTACCTGATGTGTAACAGTGTTATCCTATAGATGTGTATAGGGACATCTGATGTGTAACAGTGTTATCCTATAGAAGTGTATAGGGGCAGCTGATGTGTAATAGTGTTATCTTATAGATGTGTATAGGGACATCTGATGTGTAACAGTGTTATCCTATAGAAGTGTATAGGGGCAGCTGATGTGTAATAGTGTTATCTTATAGAAGTGTATAGGGGCAGCTGGTGTGTAATAGAGTTATCCTATAGATGTGTATAGGTGTACCTGATGTGTAACAGTGTTATCCTATAGATGTGTATAGGGACATCTGATGTGTAACAGTGTTATCCTATAGAAGTGTATAGGGGCAGCTGATGTGTAATAGTGTTATCTTATAGAAGTGTATAGGGGCAGTTGATGTGTAATAGTGTTATCCTATAGAAGTGTATAAGGGCAGCTGGTGTGTAATAGTGTTATCCTATAGATGTGTATAGGTGTACCTGATGTGTAACAGTGTTATCCTATAGATGTGTATAGGGACATCTGATGTGTAACAGTGTTATCCTATAGAAGTGTATAGGGGCAGCTGGTGTGTAATAGAGTTATCCTATAGATGTGTATAGGGCAGCTGATGTGTAATAGTGTTATCTTATAGAAGTGTATAGGGGCAGTTGATGTGTAATAGTGTTATCCTATAGAAGTGTATAAGGGCAGCTGGTGTGTAATAGTGTTATCCTATAGATGTGTATAGGTGTACCTGATGTGTAACAGTGTTATCCTATAGATGTGTATAGGGACATCTGATGTGTAACAGTGTTATCCTATAGAAGTGTATAGGGGCAGCTGATGTGTAATAGTGTTATCTTATAGAAGTGTATAGGGGCAGTTGATGTGTAATAGTGTTATCCTATAGAAGTGTATAAGGGCAGCTGGTGTGTAATAGTGTTATCCTATAGAAGTGTATAGGGCAGCTGGTGTGTAATAGAGTTATCATATAGAAGTGTATAGGGGCAGCTGGTGTGTAATAGAGTTATCTTATAGAAGTGTATAGGGGCAGCTGGTGTGTAATAGAGTTATCTTATAGAAGTGTATAGGTGTACCTGATGTGTAATAGTGTTATCCTATAGAAGTGTATAGGGCAGCTGGTGTGTAATAGAGTTATCCTATAGAAGTGTATAGGGGCAGCTGGTGTGTAATAGAGTTATCCTATAGATGTGTATAGGGGCAGCTGGTGTGTAATAGAGTTATCCTATAGATGTGTATAGGTGTACCTGATGTGTAATAGTGTTATCCTATAGAAGTGTATAGGGCAGCTGGTGTGTAATAGAGTTATCCTATAGAAGTGTATAGGGGCAGCTGGTGTGTAATAGAGTTATCTTATAGAAGTGTATAGGGGCAGCTGGTGTGTAATAGAGTTATCTTATAGAAGTGTATAGGTGTACCTGATGTGTAATAGTGTTATCCTATAGAAGTGTATAGGGCAGCTGGTGTGTAATAGTGTTATCTTATAGAAGTGTATAGGGGCAGTTGATGTGTAATAGTGTTATCCTATAGAAGTGTATAGGGGCAGCTGGTGTGTAATAGAGTTATCCTATAGAAGTGTATAGGGGCAGCTGGTGTGTAATAGAGTTATCCTATAGATGTGTATAGGAGCAGCTGGTGTGTAATAGAGTTATCTTATAGATGTGTATAGGGACATCTGATGTGTAACAGTGTTATCCTATAGAAGTGTATAGGGGCAGCTGATGTGTAATAGTGTTATCTTATAGAAGTGTATAGGGGCAGCTGGTGTGTAATAGAGTTATCCTATAGATGTGTATAGGTGTACCTGATGTGTAACAGTGTTATCCTATAGATGTGTATAGGGACATCTGATGTGTAACAGTGTTATCCTATAGAAGTGTATAGGGGCAGCTGATGTGTAATAGTGTTGTCTTATAGAAGTGTATAGGGGCAGTTGATGTGTAATAGTGTTATCCTATAGAAGTGTATAAGGGCAGCTGGTGTGTAATAGTGTTATCCTATAGATGTGTATAGGTGTACCTGATGTGTAACAGTGTTATCCTATAGATGTGTATAGGGACATCTGATGTGTAACAGTGTTATCCTATAGAAGTGTATGGGGCAGCTGATGTGTAATAGTGTTATCTTATAGAAGTGTATAGGGGCAGCTGGTGTGTAATAGTGTTATCCTATAGAAGTGTATAGGGCAGCTGGTGTGTAATAGAGTTATCATATAGAAGTGTATAGGGGCAGCTGGTGTGTAATAGAGTTATCCTATAGAAGTGTATAGGGGCAGCTGGTGTGTAATAGAGTTATCCTATAGAAGTGTATAGGTGTACCTGATGTGTAACAGTGTTATCCTATAGATGTGTATAGGGGCAGCTAGTGTGCAGTAGGGTTATTCTATAGAAGAGTACGGGGCCAGCTGATATGTAACAGAGTAATCCTATACTGTAAATGTGTTTGGGGGTTGCTGATATTTAATAGGGTTGTCCTATAGAAGTATATGGGGGCATGTGTAATAGAGTTATCTTATAGAAGTGTATAACTTGAAATAATATGCCTGATTACATTAGTGTCAGTGTATCTGTGTGTCTGTCTGTGTGTGTGTGTCATGGTGTATGTGTGTGTGTGTGTCATGGTGTATGTGTGTGTGTGTGTATGTCTGTGTGTGTCAGTGTTTCTGTGTATATGTGTGTGTGTATCAGTGTCTGTCTGTGTGTGTATGTCTGTGTGTGTGTCATGTACGTGTCTATCTGTGTGTGTATGTCTGTGTGTGCCCGTGTTTCTGTGTATATGTATGTGTGTGTATGTGTCTGTGTGTGTATGTGTCAGTGTGTATGTCATGGTGTGTGTCTGTGTGTGTATGTGTGTCAGTGTGTGTCTGTGTGTGTATGTGTCAGTGTGTATGTCATGGTGTGTGTCTGTGTGTGCCTGTGTTTCTGTGTATATGTCTGTGTGTGTATGTGTCAGTGTGTGTCTGTGTGTGTATGTGTCAGTGTGTATGTCATGGTGTGTGTCTGTGTGTGTATGTGTTTCTGTGTATATGGGTGTGTCTGTGTGTGTATGTGTCAGTGTGTATGTCTGTGTGTGTGTCATGTAAGTGTCTGTCTGTGTGTATGTATGTCTGTGTGTGCCTGTGTTTCTGTGTATATGTGTCAGTGTGTGTGTCAGTGTGTGTCTGTGTGTGTATGTGTCAGTGTGTATGTCATGGTGTGTGTCTTTGTGTGTATGTGTGTATGTGTATATGGGTGTGTCTGTTTCTGTATGTCAGTGTGTGTCTGTGTGTGTATGTGTCAGTGTGTATGTCTGTGTGTGTGTCATGTAAGTGTCTGTCTGTGTGTATGTATGTCTGTGTGTGCCTGTGTTTCTGTGTATGTGTGTCAGTGTGTGTCTGTGTGTGCCTGTGTTTCTGTGTATATGTCTGTGTGTGTATGTGTCAGTGTGTATGTCATGGTGTGTGTCTGTGTGTGTATGTGTGTATGTGTATATGTGTGTGTCTGTTTCTGTATGTCAGTGTGTGTCAGTGTGTATGTGTCAGTGTGTATGTCATGGTGTGTGATGATGATGTGTGTCTGTCTGTGTGTGTGTCATGTACGTGTCTGTCTGTGTGTGCCCGTGTTTCTGTGTATTTGTGTGTGTCTGTGTGTGTATGTGTCAGTGTGTATGTCAGTGTGTATGTCAGTGTGTATGTCATGGTGTGTGATGATGATTTGTGTCTGGCTGACTGCTCACCATCAGAAATATAGTACACACAAATACATATAAATTACACACATTCATATCTGTTATATGGTAAGGACGGCCGGCAGCCGGTGACACATCCTGATCACACACTCACTGACCACTTATACCAGTAATGGCGATCAGTCTTATCAATAAAACACAGCTGCAGTTCAAGACAAAAGACAATTGTTTGTAAACTCTGTGTATGTGTAAGGCATGGACATCTGACTTTTTGTGGTCTCTGTTTATGAGTATAGCAAACCATTTTGTGTTTGTCACATTACTTCCTGAGAGCTGATTCATGAGGGTGTTTTTTGACTATCTTTGGAAGAGTTGAGGAAGCAGAGAACAGAAAGCATTCCTTCATTGGAGAAAATTGAAATTGACACCACACCCCTTCCCCCTTTGCTTGTCCATATACTAACGTCTTACTTCAGGAAATACAACCATATCGCTCTAGAAAATGAATCGCTTCTCTCTCACACACACAACTTTCACCTATGTCATGGATATCCCCAGGGCCCAGCAGACACATCAACATGTTTTTTATCTATTTAAACACTAGCTGTATGACTTTTTTCCTTTTTCTCTTAGTTAGACTCAACTTTTTCATACAATTTCTGTTGTCATTGTGCAGTGGCCCTTTAACTCTCATAATTACTCCGTTTTTATTTGCGATACAAGTGATCATGATATGTGTAGAAAATATAAATAATACGGCCCATTGTCAAATGCATTTAATAAACAGGTAATAGCTCGGAGTTTGTATGAGTAATTATGTTGTTAAAATGTCAATGATTTGCTCACACAGCAAGAGAGTGATACAGATGCAATGAAAAGGGAAAGGTGGGTGCGTGCAGGGGCTCCTCCACTTCACTGCCCAGGGGCTCCAAAAAGGTAAATTCGAGCCTGGCCTTGACAAAGCATTATATTTATCCTGGATATATTTATATAAGGTAATCATATCCCCTCTTAGCACCTTTTTTCTAAAGAAAGCAATTATAATTTTGTTAGTCTTTCTTCATAACTTAGCCCCTCCATTCCCCTTATTAGTTTTGTTGCCCTTCTCTGTACCTTTTCCAGCTCTAAAATGTCCTTTTTATGAAGTGGTGCCCAAAATTGTCCTCCATATTCCAAATGAGGGCGTACTAGAGATTTGTATAGTGGCAGAATTATATTTGCTTCCCTGGCTTCTATACCCTTCTTAATACATGCTAATATTTTATTTGCCTTTGCAGCTGCTGCTTGGCTTTGAGCGCTGTTACCTAGGTGGTTGTCCACTAGTACTCCCAAATCCCTTTCCATATCTGATACCCCAAGATTTGCTCCATTAAAATTATAAATTGCATGGCTATTTTTCTTTCCCAGATGCATAACTTTACATTTATTCACATTAAATTGAATCTGCCATTTAGATGCCCATTCCTCAATTTATGTAAATCCGTTTGGAGGGAAAGTACATCGTTATCTGATTTAATTACCTTGCACAGCTTAGTGACATCAGCAAAAATGGAGACACTACTTTCCAATCCCACCTCTAAGTGATTAATAAATATGTTGAAAAGGAGAGGACCTAATACTGAACCCTGAGGAACCCCACTTACCACACTAGTCCAATTGGAGTATGTTCCATTTAAGATGTCACTGAAGGACATTGTGGTAATTACAGGCCCTTTGATCTGTTTGCCGCTCTGATACCATGTGGGATCGGCCCAGTCGTCCACCCCCCTAAGGTGGACAAGCCAAGCCCCCAGTTGTCCAATGATATTATTGGGAGATGCTAATCTGGGCGGGGGATTTGAATGTGTTAAGCCTACTGATGTAACTGGGGGAGGGAAATCCTTTTGCCTCGGTTCAGTGGCTGTTTTGAAATGAGGTGAGAGATCCCATATTAAAACCATGCTTTCTGGAATACATAGAGAATGGTGTAATTTCTTTAATAGCGATTGATATAACTGCCGGTCTCCAAGAGGCCCATTCCTTCCTAGAAGATTGCCAGCTGTAACAGGGGAATTCCTGCAGCGCAGGAAGGGTTGGAGCTGAATAGTGCCCCTATCTGGGATCTTCACAGTGTGTAATAAAGTTAAATATTGTGGGATTAAAATATATCCCCTACATACCCATCTGAGCATTTGGGAGTAATATAACTGTAACCAAACCTGGAAGCTTATAGAAATAGCGGCTGGCCTGTCCGACATATGTGGTCATACCATCATGGCTCAGCCAACCTTCATAAACTGGATAAATGTATGGTCATGGTAAATACTTTCATCTTATTCACAATCTACCTATTGGCCTACTCTTTTCCCATCTGCTGATAACTGCCCCGTAAGACAGGAAGGGAGGGAAGAAGACATCACACCCACTGGTGCAGTTTTGTCGAATTCATAGTGGAGATTGTGAACATGTATATCCTCTACGGATCTATGGAGAAAGACACTATGTGTAGGGGTGATCCAACAAAACATGGATACCTCATGTGTAAAAGGTTGGGGCTTGTGTGTGAAAGAGGGGCATCCAGTTGAAATCAAACAGAAGTGAGTGCTAGATAAAGACTTATTGAAGTATATGGGGATCATCATGTGACCAAGAGGAGCATCCTACTGACATGAGTGTTACATGGGGGTCTTACAAAAGTATATGGGGTGCATAGTGTTGTCAGGATGGGCATCCTACTGAAATCAATAGGGCCAGCAGACATGAGGGCTACATTGGGGTCTTATGTAAGTATATGGGGACCTCATGTGTGCAAGAGGGGGATCCTACTGAACTCAATAGGGCCAGCAGACATGAGTGTTAGGTGGGGCGTCTTACATAAATATATGAGAACATCATGTGTGCAAGAGGGGAATCCTACTGAACTCAATACGTGAGTACAAGGAAAGCAACAAGGCAGCATTAAACTGGCAAAAATAGAAAATTCAAAGTTAGTTGCAAAGGAGAGTAAGACTTACCCCAAAGTATTTTTTTAGGCCAGGAAGGAAGCTATAGGAACATTTCAATGTGACACAGGCTGTCTGATAATTAGTGACCAGGAAAATATACTCTATTACACACCAGCTGCCCCCAAACAATTCTATAGGATAACCCTATTACACACCAGCTGCCCCCATACAATTCTATGGGATAACCCTATTACACACCAGCTGCCCCCATACAATTCTATGGGATAACCCTATTACACACCAGCTGCCCCCATACAATTCTATAGGATAACCCTATTACACACCAGCTGCCCACATACAATTCTATGGGATAACCCTATTACACACCAGCTGCCCCCATACAATTCTATGGGATAACCCTATTACACACCAGCTGCCCCCCATACAATTCTATGGGATAACCCTATTACACACCAGCTGCCACCATACAATTCTATGGGATAACCCTATTACACACCAGCTGCCCCCCATACAATTCTATGGGATAACCCTATTACACACCAGCTGCCCCCATACAATTCTATGGGATAACCCTATTACATACCAACTGCACCGATTCACTTCTATAGGATAACTATTAAATACCAGGTGCCGCCATTTACTTCTATAGGATAACCCTATTGTATATCAGCAACCCCTAATACACATCTATAGGGTAACTCTATTACCCATTAGCTATCCCCAAATATGTTGTTTCTTCTGTATTCTAACATAATGGGGCTACACTACCTTCACCAAATAATTGGTTAATGCAGGAAGAAATCCAAAAGAGGTTGGAAAAAATAAATGTTAATAAAGCCCCGTGTCCTGGTGGAATACATCCAAGGGTACTGAGGGAACTGGGTTCTGTAAAAGCCAAACCATGATATTTAATATTTCAAGACTCACTCAACACAGGGTCTCTACCAGATGACTGGAGAAAAGCTGATGTGATACTAATATGATCCTCCTGCTCCTGTAGGACCTAAGGTTCCTTGGTAAATCCCTTTATGCAGTAATGTACCCAGAACAACTCCCAGTGTTTAGGTATTAGATAGGATCCATTGCTGTAATTCTCTAGTATCTTCCCAGAAATAATCCAAACACAGCGCTGATGTATGTTTAAAACTATAACTCCTGTATTGATCAACACCAGCAAATGTATTTCCAACACAGTCCCACCCATCTTTATCAGCCCCAACCCTGACTCCCCCTGGGAGCTGTCCATCCATCAAGCAGATGCCAGCCTTCCTTCCTTACTCGAGTCTGTACAGGATGCCAGATGGTAATTGTCCCTAGATTTATGGCCTAGCAGGGGTCTTTGATCATCTCCAAAGTGGAGACACCTTGCCTCAGAGTGACTATACATTTAGCCCCTGACCTCCTGTCAACTCTTGCTCTCCAAGTAGCTTGCCCCCCCCCCCCTCAATTGCACAATCCTGTTACAAATGCCTGGGGAACCCCAGTATAACACTTTATTAATATTCCCCCGGGGAGAATGGAGTATCTATACATCACATATAGACAAGTATAACATGGCTCACACACAGGATGGCTGACAGCAAACTCCCATGATGTTTTAAACCAATATTAAACACCTCATGCCAACAGGGCAATACCAGTCCATGTTAATCCAGGCCCTCCCCAATAGTCCAACAGTCCCCAAGAGTTCATTGGGCCCCCCTGAACATGACAGATACCTATATTTTAAAAGGGAGCAAGAACAAATGCAGGGAATTATAGACCAGTGAGCCTCACTTCTGTAGTGGGAAAGCTTTTAGAAGGGTTAATAATGGATAATAAACAAGAATATGTCTATTTGAACAGGATTATAAGTAGGAGTCAACATGGATTTATGAGGGATAGGTCATGTCAAACAAATCTAATTAGTTTCTATGAGGAGGTTAGTAGGAACTTGGATCAAGGCAATTCAGTGTATGTGGTCTATTTGGATTTTACAGCGGCTTTTGATATAGTGCCACATGGAAGACTATTGTGCCTACTACGGGATACAGGAATTGCTGTAAATATCTGCATGTGGATTGAGAGCTGGCTAAAAGACAGGAAGCAAAGAGTTGTGGTAAATGGAGCATACTCAGATTGGACTAATGTGGTAAGTGGGGTTCCTCAGGGGTCAGTATTAGGTCCTCTCCTTTTTAACATATTTATTAATGACATAGAAGTAGGATTGGAAAGTATTGTCTCCATTGTTGCTGATGACACAAAGTTGTGCAAGATAATTAAATCAGAAAATTACGTACTTTCCCTCCAAAGGGATTTATATAAATTAGAAAAATGGGCGACTAAATGGCAGATGAGATTTAATATGAATAAATGTAAGGTTATGCATCTGGGAAGGGAAAATAGCCATGTAATGTATAATCTTAATGTAGCAAATCTCGGGGTATCAGATATTGAAAGGGATTTGGGAGCTTGTGGACAACCACCTAGGTAACAGTGCTCAATGCCAAGCAGCAGCTGCAAAGGCAAGTAAAATATTAGCATGTATTAATAAGGGTATAGAAGCCAGGGAAGCAAATATAATTCTGCCACTATACAAATCTCTAGTACGCCCTCATTTGGAATATGGAGGACAATTTTGGGCACCACTTCATAAAAAGGATATTTTAGAGCTGGAAAAAGTACAGAGAAGGGCAACAAAACTAATAAGGGGAATGGAGGGGCTAAGTTATGAGGAAAGACTAACCAAATTACACTTATTGTGTCTAGAAAAAAGTCGTCTAAGAGGAGATATATGGGGAACCTCATGTGTGCAAGTGGGGGATCCTATTGAGTGTTACATGGGGGTCCTACAGAAGTGTATCAGGACCCGCGTGTATAAGCGGCTCCCCTATACATATGTATGTCCCGTGCACATGAAGCTCCTCTCAGTAAAGCTCTTTTGTGCAGTAAATTCTCCTGATCCTGACTTGCAGTTAACAGACAGTTGCTAGAAATTCAGCGTTTGATGCCGGTATCTGATCTTCTAAATCCCTCTAATCCTGAGGTCAAAGTCAAAACCTCGAGAGGGCAGAAACAGCTTTATTGCCGCTCTGACAGCTTCATTAAAGACGCAGCCATGTGCAGCTGGCCAGAAAACAGCCTTTTGTAAAAGCTTTAATAGGCTTCCTTACACTCATATAATTGCACTAATAGCAAAGATTTGGCTGCTTACATTTCTGTGCCAATTAATCACAAGCTGGATTTCTGAACATTGTAATCATTTAAAGAGACACACACTCACAAAGCGTTAACGCTCACCAAAAATCAGGAGGTTTGGCTGAAACCGGTTGAATCCATCACAAATTTAAAAATATTTATAGGTTTTATAGTGGTATTAAAGTGGCTTTCTGTCTAAGGTTATTATATCAGAGACAGGAGAACTCTGGGAGATTCTGATGAACTGGGCGGGGCCATGCAAATGAGTCCATAATGTATTTTCTCTCTTTAATCGGGGGATTTCTGTTATAATCGGTGTCAGTTGAGAGGCCAGATATGAAACTAATAAAAAATCACTAGAAGTAGTCAGCTTACGGGATCAACTTACATTAGTAAAGCTCGTGTTCATTTTATTATTTTCAATAAAGTCTGAAAAATTTGAAAACAGACCAAATATTTCAGAAATGTGCCGGTATATGCGTCGCTGCATGCAGGAGCGCTATCCAAAAACCGTGTTAAACTGGGCATTATATCGACAAAGCGAGCTAAACAGAGATTTAATTGCCTGCATCGTGATATCGCGAGATTTAGCGCTGTTTGGGGTCTGGCCCCGGAATCACTGCTATAGCGAATCAGCGCTGCGCGGGGTAGCATTGTGCGGGGTATTACTCTAACCTCTCCTTTTTAGTTCCATTTACAAAAACATATTTCCCGCTTAGGATTCCAAGAAATACAGCTATTCCACTGCATTCTGGGAACCTGGGCAGGGACAGGCAAATGGGCCCACTAAGGTTTTGCTCTTGTAATCCAATACGATTTTAAACAAGGCTTCCTTTAAGCATATGCCTGCTGTATTACACAGCTTTAAGCAAAGCTCAGGATGGATTATACACAATCCAAGAAACCTACCCACAGGCAAAGCTTTTTTGAGGTTACTGCCTCTCATCAGCATGGGGGCCGGCTCCTAGCTTGTGTAGAAGATTTTGTGAGTAGGTAGATTTCCACAACAATCATTTAATATATGGTGGGCAAAAGAGCGATAGAAGCCTCCACCGTACAGTAGTACAGTAAATAAATAATACATCTGTGTTCACATCTGAATGTCTAAAACCTCATTTTTCATATATAATTGTGAACTTATTTAAGTTTACCCACTAATATAAAAACGTCTTTTGTATAAGCAGAGCTTCTCCTGTACCTACTGGGATGTTCCACATTTTATTTTGTATGAGATAATTATATACACACATGAATGGAGCGTGCAGGGCTATTTAATAATCATTTTTCTGTTTAAGATAATTATGCCCCTGTCATCCAATGAGTGGTACTAAAGCCGGATGAGTCGTATTTGTCTGCCAGTGAGACTTAACATTTTACTTAGTGTCTTTTTATGCAAAAATACATTTTGTAATATTTAATACATGATCTCTGAAAAGACAGAAAAAAATATTGTGTTCCACGTTGCGGACCTGTCATGTATATTCCAAAATCTAAATAAAAATGCTGTAACTACCAAGATCACTTAAAGGGCCATCGTAGTAAGAATATCACATTTGTGAGCAGCAGACATTATCAGCTGTGTAAGTCATGGACACAAGGAAAGGAGCTTTATAATAAGGTGGAAGGAGAATCAACATGTGTTGTATTTGATTTTAACTGCTCTGTAGCTTTTATGGTGTCTGGCCCCTTTAAGTGTGACAAGGACATAATGTTGGTAATATTTAATAGAATGGTTGATTTCCTTCTATTTCTTAGCTCTTGTTTGGTTAGAGGGTGTTACATGGATTCCTCGCTCTGAAACTCAAGATTACTGCACAAAACATATATATCTCACCCTTATACACCACGTCTGAACTGATAGGCTCAGAGCCAACAGGAATAATGTTCTCAAAGTAGTGTTATTGTAAAAAAAAAATCACTCATTTCTAAGACGCACCCAGAGGAACAGATTCTAACCTTCTTGAACTTCTTCCTTTATTTCTGTTTTTTTCTCATGTAGGGTGCCATGTTTTACCGCTGTGACCTAAGGCACACTACCAATGACTACTGCTGTTAAACATGCTTTGCGTCTTAAAGAGGATGCAAGTGATTAATCTAGTTAAAACATATATAAAAGAAGAAGATATCTGAGTCTCCATGCAGTATGAATATGTTGGAGATCAGCAACTATGTAACCCTGTGACAAGACCAATCTCGCCACTGTACATTGGAGGAGCCTTGTTGCCCGCCTGGTGCCTTTTGACTATGGACCGGCATTTAAATACTTTAATTTCCTATGCAGAAAGACTTTGGTTCCATGGCCATTGAACTATATGTATGTGGTCTGAGCGCTATTCAGTAATAATGTGTGCTCAGACCTAAGCTATCTGCAGATATGTTCTGGGTTATAATATGTTGTTATTATATCTGTAAAAATATTGTATTGTGTGGTATGCAGTCAAATATCTTTGGTCTTATACACTTGGTCAGGAGTTGCCCATCTGCCTCGTTATCCTATCTGGTAAAACACACAATAGATAGCAGAACAAAACGGTTTTAGCAGACAAGATGGCACCATGAACAATGGGGGTAAGGACTCTTGAATAATAAGATGGCCTGGGGTTTCCCCATACTCCCAGCAGGGGAATAAGTGAGCTTAGAGATGTTACTCTCTCCACCCCCAGAGGTAGAATGAGCAGTTAGCCACGCCTAGTGGGTGGCTCCTGCGGGAGGGGACTCCTGGCTCCCATGCCTTAACCCTGTCTGATTGGCCAGAGGTAATTAGGGGTTGACCAAAGGTAGTCACTGCCCCTACTGTGTATGTGAAGTGTTTAAAATTGTGTGTTGTTTCAATAAAGGGAGTTCACTGCTTGACCCATAAACACAGAGCTTATGTCTCGTTCTTGGGGGGATTCATGGTATGCTGTTACAGACTGACTGCCAGGAGTGTAAGCATATTGGAGTGCTTTTCCTGTTCAGCTGCTAGCGGCTATTCGTGGGGTTCCAGTTCCAGGCTTGGAGCATTTTCCCCTTGGATCCAGTTTGGGGGAATGGGTGTCCTGCAGTAGCTGTCCCTATATCACTCGACGGGCAGATCAACTAAAACGGGAATGTAACCCCAACACTGCCCTGGCTCAGTCACTCATGCCCGGGGAATGTAACCCCAACACTGCCCTGGCTCAGTCACTCATGCCCGGGGAATGTAACACCAACACTGCCCTGGCTCAGTCACTCATGCCCGGGGAATGTAACCCCAACACTGCCCTGGCTCAGTCACTCATGCCCGGGGAATGTAACCCCAACACTGCCCTGGCTCAGTCACTCATGCCCGGGGAATGTATCCCCAACACTGCACTGACTCAGTCACTCATGCCCAGGGAATATAACCCAACACTGTCCTGGCTCAGTCATTCATGCCTGGGGTATGTAACGCCAACACTGCACTGTCTCAGTTACTCATGCCCGGGGAATGTAACGTCAACACTGCCCTGGCTCAGTCATTCATGCCTGGGGAATGTAACACCAACACTGCACTGGCTCAGTCACTCATGCCCAGGGAATGTAACACCCAACACTGCACTGGCTCAGTCACTCATGCCCAGGGAATATAACCCAACACTGTCCTGGCTCAGTCATTCATGCCTGCGGAATGTAGCCCCAACACTGACCTGGCTCAGTCACTAATGCCCGGGGTATGTAGCGCCAACACTGCCCTGGCTCAGTCACTCATGCCCTGGGAATGTAACCCCAACACTGCACTGGCTCAGTCACTCATGCCCTGGGAATGTAACCCCAACACTGTCCTGGCTCAGTCATTCATGCCTGGGGAATGTAACGCCAACACTGCCCTGGCTCAGTCACTCATGCCCTGGGAATGTAACCCCAACACTACACTGGCTCAGTCACTCATGCCCGGGGAATGTAACCCCAACACTACACTGGCTCAGTCACTCATGCCCAGGGAATGTAACCCCAACACTACACTGGCTCAGTCACTCATGCCCAGGGAATGTAACCCCAACACTGCACTGGCTCAGTCACTTATGCCCAGGTAATATAACACCAACACTGCCCTGGCTCAGTCACTCATGCCTGGGGAATGTAACCCCAACACTGCCCTGGCTCAGTCACTCATGCCCGGGGAATGTAACCCCAACACTGCACTGGCTCAAGCATTCATGCCCTGGGAATGCAACCCCAACACTGCCCTGGCTCAGTCACTCATACCTGGGGAATGTAACCCCAACACTGCACTGGCTCAGTCACTCATGCCCAGGGAATGTAACCCCAACACTGCCCTGGCTCAGTCACTCATGCCCAGGGAATGTAACCCCAACACTGCCCTGGCTCAGTCACTCATGCCCGGGGAATGTAACCCCAACACTGCCCTGGCTCAGTCACTCATGCCCGGGGAATGTAACCCCAACACTGCACTGGCTCAGTCACTCATGCCCGGGGAATGTAACCTCAACACTGCACTGGCTCAGTCACTCATGCCCAGGGAATGTAACCTCAACACTGCCCTGGCTCAGTCACTCATGCCCGGGGAATGTAACCCCAACACTGCCCTGGCTCAGTCACTCATGCCCGGGGAATGTAACGTCAACACTGCCCTGGCTCAGTCATTCATGCCCAGGGAATGTAACACCAACACTGCACTGGCTCAGTCACTCATGCCCAGGGAATGTAACCCCAACACTGCACTGGCTCAGTCACTCATGCCCAGGGAATATAACCCAACACTGTCCTGGCTCAGTCATTCATGCCTGCGGAATGTAACACCAACACTGCCCTGGCTCAGTCACTAATGCCCGGGGTATGTAACGCCAACACTGCCCTGGCTCAGTCACTCATGCCCTGGGAATGTAACCCCAACACTGCACTGGCTCAGTCACTCATGCCCTGGGAATGTAATCCCAACACTGTCCTGGCTCAGTCATTCATGCCTGGGGAATGTAACGCCAACACTGCCCTGGCTCAGTCACTCATGCCCTGGGAATGTAACCCCAACACTACACTGGCTCAGTCACTCATGCCGGGGGAATGTAACCCCAACACTACACTGGCTCAGTCACTCATGCCCAGGGAATGTAACCCCAACACTACACTGGCTCAGTCACTCATGCCCGGGGAATGTAACCCCAACACTGCACTGGCTCAGTCACTTATGCCCAGGGAATATAACACCAACACTGCCCTGGCTCAGTCACTCATGCCTGGGGAATGTAACCCCAACACTGCCCTGGCTCAGTCACTCATGCCCGGGGAATGTAACCCCAACACTGCACTGGCTCAAGCACTCATGCCCTCGGAAAGCAAACCCCAACACTGCCCTGACTCAGTCACTCATACCTGGGGAATGTAACCTCAACACTGCACTGGCTCAGTCACTCATGCCCAGGGAATGTAACCTCAACACTGCCCTGGCTCAGTCACTCATGCCCGGGGAATGTAACCCCAACACTGCCCTGGCTCAGTCACTCATGCCCGGGGAATGTAACGTCAACACTGCCCTGGCTCAGTCATTCATGCCCAGGGAATGTAACACCAACACTGCACTGGCTCAGTCACTCATGCCCAGGGAATGTAACCCCAACACTGCACTGGCTCAGTCACTCATGCCCAGGGAATATAACCCAACACTGTCCTGGCTCAGTCATTCATGCCTGCGGAATGTAACACCAACACTGCCCTGGCTCAGTCACTAATGCCCGGGGTATGTAACGCCAACACTGCCCTGGCTCAGTCACTCATGCCCTGGGAATGTAACCCCAACACTGCACTGGCTCAGTCACTCATGCCCTGGGAATGTAATCCCAACACTGTCCTGGCTCAGTCATTCATGCCTGGGGAATGTAACGCCAACACTGCCCTGGCTCAGTCACTCATGCCCTGGGAATGTAACCCCAACATTACACTGGCTCAGTCACTCATGCCGGGGGAATGTAACCCCAACACTACACTGGCTCAGTCACTCATGCCCAGGGAATGTAACCCCAACACTACACTGGCTCAGTCACTCATGCCCGGGGAATGTAACCCCAACACTGCACTGGCTCAGTCACTTATGCCCAGGGAATATAACACCAACACTGCCCTGGCTCAGTCACTCATGCCCGGGGAATGTAACCCCAACACTGCCCTGGCTCAGTCACTCATGCCCGGGGAATGTAACCCCAACACTGCACTGGCTCAAGCACTCATGCCCTCGGAAAGCAAACCCCAACACTGCCCTGACTCAGTCACTCATACCTGGGGAATGTAACCCCAACACTGCCCTGGCTCAGTCACTCATGCCCGGGGAATGTAACCCCAACACTGCACTGGCTCAAGCACTCATGCCCTCGGAAAGCAAACCCCAACACTACCCTGACTCAGTCACTCATACCTGGGGAATGTAACCCCAACACTGCACTGGCTCAGTCACTCATGCCCAGGGAATGTAACCACAACACTGCCCTGGCTCAGTCACTCATGCCCAGGGAATGTAACCCCAACACTGCCCTGGCTCAGTCACTCATACCTGGGGAATGTAATGCCAACACTGCCCTGGCTCAGTCACTCATGCCTGGGGAATGTAACCCAACACTGCCCTGGCTCAGTCACTCATACCTGGGGAATGTAATGCCAACACTTCCCTGGCTCAGTCACTCATGCCCGGGGAATGTAACCCAACACTGCACTGGCTCAGTCACTCATGCCAGGGGAATGTAACACCAATGACCCAACGATGCACGTTTTACCTCTCTATGCAGCTTTTTCAATGAAGTTCAAGGAAATATAGCTATTTAGCAGGGTATACACAGATATCCTTCATACATCATTTTACAGATTATTCTTTCCTATAGATATTTAGCAGTGCATAGTACATTCATTTTTAAATTTAACAAGTTAGCAACTCTTTATTTTCTTACTATCCAAAAACATTTAGCCAATCATCATATAGTTCTTCAAAAGTGTATATACCCTATATATGGGACAACTTGGGTCATTTCATATCTATATCTATATATATTTTTATATTCACAGTTGTAACAAAGATTATTATTAAATCCTCACTTTATTAATTCTAATTTCATATCTATCTTACATATTTACATAGTTACATAGTAATTAAGGTTGAAAAAATAGTTTTTAGTCCATCAAGTTCAACCTTTTTAGATCTCCTCTGATCTGCAATATGTGGCTTAGTTACTTGATCCAGATGAAGCAAACAGAATAACAGGTATTTTCTCTGCACCATCATGTAGAGTAGATAAAATCAAGCATAAATGGGTAAAAAAAAAAACTGCTTTTTATGAAATTCAAACTGCCGATTTAACACAGAGCTTATAAGTAGGGTTATCACATGCCTACTATACTCCAGGCACCTTCCATATCCTGTAGTGGGTGATCCCACAGTCACATTCCCTGCCATTGGCCTCCACATCAGCTACATGATTTGTGGTTGTGCTGTGAGCTTCACAACTGAAAACGGAACAGCTTGCTTTTGATTGTCGGGTTGCACGGTTTATTCTCCCTTGTGGATGCAACAAATGGTTAATACCTCCCAAGCAATCTGTTTATCTGTCTTGTGAAGTAGTATTGAGTCTCGGGAAATGAAAGTATTTTATTATTGATAAAAACTGCCATTGGCCTTCTGCTGTTTCTATGTGTTTACGTTTCTCTGATTGGGCGTCTCATACCAAATCATTTTATTGAGGAATTCTGTATATTTGTGATTCAAAGTACAATCGACATTTCTTGAGAGAGCTCCACCCCAAAGGAACCTATGTAGTGGAGGGTCCTAGCCAATGGGCTGTGCAGAGTTGTGTCCAAACCAATCAGCAGTCAGTTTCCCTCTCACTGGATGAGACAGCTCTAATACAAATACATTGTTGCAGCTGCCTCTGATTGGCCACAACTAACTATGAATTTTGTTCTAATTTAGCCTGGATTTCCAGGGACGTTCCATCTCAAAATCAAGTGCCTGAAAACTGAAGACATTTTGCAGACTTTAGGGTTGGTTTATTAATGTTTATTTGGGGATTTTTTTTATACACAACATATTTGTCCACAAAACTTCCAGATACCTTTAACCATATGCTGAATTTAGCCGTGTATGAATCTTAAGCTTTGGGGAGACATTTTGCTGGAAAGTTAGACATTTTTATGTTTTTATTAAATTCTGAAGCTCTTTATTTTAGCAAAGAATAGTGAGAAAATATTTTATCCAATTGGACGTGTCAGCTATTTTCACATTTTTAAAGATTTATTGTGATCTTATGGAAATATTGTCTAAGCATAGATTGTGTATTTTAGGTTCCACAAGAAAATCTGCTTTGGGCTTCTGATAAATCCATAAATTCATAAATAAACAGCTACATATCGTTTGTACCAGAAGATCCAGGGCTTTCTTTTTTTTACTTTTTATTTCATCAATTACATTATATATTTTAACGTAATATGGAGAACAAATAACAAACGTACAGAATTATATTAAAATATGTTTAATAGATGATCTTGCTTGTAGTGGGTAACATAAGCGGCATGCTTCTCTAAATACTTGAGCATTTAGAGAACATTTGAAGACTGGAAAACCAAAGGAAGATTTAAGAACATGAGTAGGAAATTCCAGAGAACTGAGAGAGATTCTGCAAAAGCCCACTTGCAGGCAATGGAGGAGTTAGTGATGGAGAATGAGAGATACATGATATGGAGAGGAGCAGATATACTCCCATGCTGAACACTTTGTGTGTCCGACTCAGTATTTTTAGGAGGGGAGTGGTAGGTCATGAGTGTTGGGGAGTGGCAATCAGGATAGACTTGAGGTGGGCTAAGTGGGTGAGTGTAAGGGATATTAGGAGGGCGTTGTGTAATGAGTGTATGGTTTGGAGTCTTTCCGGACTGTCCAGTTGAGACTTTACAAGGGGGAAATACCAGTGGTGTTATGACCCCAGGAGTGAGGGGGACATGTTCACCCGTTAACCCCATTTATCGCTTGCATAATTAACTCATCTCTCCTCCCCCTCCTCACATACCTTTATTCTAAGGTCTCTTTCCCATTCCTCTCCAACTCCCCTATCTTCTTGTACTGTATGTCCACCAATCCATTATTTCTATTTCTTTCAGTGCAAATTCACTCTGCTTTAAGGCCTACTACATCTGTGAGAGTCTCAGAATATTTCCCTCCCTCCCTACCCCTCACCCACCCACCCCAACTCAGATTAAATGTATAGAGCCATGGAAAACCTGACTTCCTACTTGCAGATTATATTATCTTAACACTAGGGGTCAGCCAACATACTAGTCTTTTCACCTCAGATCCCTCCCCTCTCCCTCTTTCTAACTTTCACTTACTTCATGACCGTTGCTATTCCTTATTTGTTACTCTTCCCCAGTTTTCTGCCCTTTAATTCCCTTTAGATTGGAAGCAGCGAGTTTCCAGTCTTGTAGGGTACTTTGGGATAAAGCACTTTCTGCTAAGATTCTAAGCTCAAAACAGGGCCCTTCAATTTCTGAACTTATTAAACTTGTATTTCCCTTGTTCTTATCCCCTGTACATCGTTACGGAATATGTTGGCGCAATACAAATAAAAGATAATAATAATAATAAGCAGACGGGTTAAGGGATAAGCATGTCCCCCTCACTCCTAGGGTCGTAACAAAGACAACGTGTGATGTTATGTGTTTAACTCCTTATGAACTGGCTACAACTAAAATGTAATATAGAGTTTAAACACATAACATCACACATTGTCTTCGTAATCAAACTAGGTGGCTGTTTTTTTGCCACAGATGGCAAGTCCAAAGTAACATCCCCAAGGGCACAAGCAAAGAATGGTCAGACAAGCCAAATATCATGGGAAATTCAACAAGTTTGGAACAATCTGGGTCAGCAGCAAAAGATCAAGCCAATTGGGAACACGAATAGTGTGAGAACTGTAACCAATCAGAGCGGGTAGACACCAAGGGACCCAGAAGTCCTCGTTGTCACAGGAACCTCCAACAGGCACTGAGAGGAGGCTGGAGCAGTAATAAATAGTCCCAGATGAAGTGTAGAAAGAACAGGGATTAGCAACAACCAATCAGGAGAAACAGCATCAAAAGCTAGGACAAAGAGGTCTGAAAGAGTTAACCTATCTGAGCAGTTTGATTAGCTCCAGCTGAGTATAGTTTTCTTAAGACTGAAGCTGGGAATAGGGAGGGCAGGTAATGCACTACAGAAGCAGTAAGAGGCAGTATTTGGCCCTACAGCCTGGGAAATAACTATGTGTACAGTTTGGAATGAAAGAAAATATATACTTATAGAAGTCTTTGCTGTTTATTGGAGCTGGAAAGAGAGAAACAAAGAGAGGTTTTTATTGAACCTGTGAAAAGGCTCAGACATGTATACATCTGGTTTGGGATTGGGTAAGAGACACCCAGGGAGAAGTGTCCATACTGGTGTTGAAGCTGGAGAAAGACACAGAGATAATTGTACTTCTAAAGGATTCTGGCAAGTAATTGTGAATTAATTATTGGGCTGCTTATGCTTTGTTTTTTTTCCATCCAGGTTTAGCTGAACAAAAGCAGATAGTTAGGGGACTGACTAACAGTGAAGGTAGTGTTCTGGTGGGAGCTCAACCTATTATGTTCTTTGGTATGTTTTGGTATATAATTTTGTAATACTGGTAAATATATAGTAACATCTGGAAAAGCATTAAAACCTCCTGTACTTGTGTTCCTCCATCAAGAGTGCCAGAAACAAGGGCACAACCCCACTGGAGACCGATAGCTTGTAGCATGGCTTAATTATCCTCTTAGTTAGACATTTTCAAACATATCTTTATTACATTGTACAGTGGACCTTTAAGTGTGACACCAAGACAATGAATTGGAGATTATGTCATCTTGAAGAAACATTTTTCAAATTAATATGTAGCTTTTGAAGTCTGAAGATTCCCTTTAATGCAAGAAAAATCATATATCCAATTATCTGCTTCAGATAATCTGAGACACATAAGCTACAATTATATCTAAACTGTAAGGCGCAGATCGTGTGTGCGTGTGAACCTCTGTAGGGCTTTATATTGCGTTGCGTGCAGCCTCTCGTAGCCTGGAGGCAAGCCTGGCCGGCGGTTTGCTTGCCAGTTCCTAATGGCGTTGTTTTGTAAATTCTAATGTTCTTTTTGGCTGAATTAGCTAATTACCTGTTTAATTTACCTCTTGCACTAATGACTTTTTCTAATGTGTGCACCTTGGGATCGGGCCTGTCTAAAATAGCTAATGTTATAGCTAATGTCCCCGTTCAGTTCTTAAAGAGGTTATTGTGCAGTCTGCGGTTTTTATGAAGACATCCATCAGCAATGCTTTATGGGTAATGTCAAAACTGGGGTCTGACTGTTGTTATTGACTTTAAAAACATGGTCATGGGCAGCTCGGATGTCATGTTAGGTTGAAATACGAGGAGACAAATTAAAGAGCATTTAAAGAATGATGTTATAAAAGTCTAGGAGGTTTGTATGAGAACTGAGCAGTCCAAAGGGAAGAGAGTGTCACATGACATGGGGGGTGTTTTCTCCTGAAATCCACAAGCTTGGGTATAAACCAAGACAGATAAGAGGCTCACTGTGGATTCTAGTTTGCGCTTCCTCCCAAGTGTGTTTCAATTTCCTAGGCAGGCTAAGTCAGGCAAAAGTGAGCATTTTTTTTTCTATTTCTGTGTTGCTTTGGTGCGTAATATATTTTATTTTTAGAAATGAGCATTTGTAATGTATACATCATGATCCTTTAAATGCATAATAGAGTTGTTGTTGTTTAGTCATTCAGTCGTGTCTGGCTCTCCGTGACCCTATGGACCAGAGCACACCAGGCACTTCTTGTGTCTAGTTGTGCTTATACATAAGGTTATCTTGGCAAAGATACTGAAATTGGTTAGCAGTTCCTTCTCCAGTGGACAGCAATTTGTTTTACTTCTCTGCTATGACCTGTCCATCTTGGGTGAATTTATATGGTATAGCTCACAGCTTCATTAAAGTACACAAGCTCCTTCCTCACGCAAAGGTAGCAATCCTGAAGGGGATATGGGAGTACAATACTCCAAAACACTCTCTATGATCACCGTGATAGAGTGATACAAGGCGTTTGTGTGAGCCACAGACTTTACAAAGCTCCGTCTCCCCAGAAGGTCTAAAAGAGTTAATTTCCCCAAGCAGTTGATTAGGTGCAGCTGGAGAGACCTGACTTAAGACTGCTTCTGGAATTTGGGTAGGCCTATTCGGCTTTTAGTCTGTGGGAGACTGTAAAAGAACTGTCTGCAGAGTTTGCTTGAAGCTACAGACAGACTCACACAGAGAGGAGTGTGTGCAGAGTGTGGCATGAAGAAAGAGAGTACACACATAAGGTGTTTTCACTGAAGCTAGGAAAAGATACCGACCGTGAGACAGCAGCTTGGAGCTGAGGATTGTCCTGCAGTAGACTGAAGACCTGTGTCATGATCCCCCTGACCACATAATGACTCCTATCAGGACTGCCTCCTGGGTATACCTGTGCAGGGACTGGGCTCAGTAGTTGTTATAGCTATTTAACATGTTTTTATGTATGTTGATTACCCTATGTATGTTAATTGCTGTATGTTATGTTGCTTCTCTATGTGTGTTTGATTTATGATGAGAATCTGTATGTTGTATGTTCGGTTCATGAAGAGTTAACTGACTTAGAATGTGATGATGTCATCTGTAACAGTCATGCTGAGAAGCAGTTAGTTAGTAAAGTTTGCTCTGATGGTTGATACATAAAAAGGCGAATCTGTTATGAAGTTGTCACCACAATAACAGCAGTTCCAGCACCACTTGTCCAGAGGAAGTGTCCTGTATGCTGATCCTGTGCTTACATGTTTAAATGCTGCATCCAAGGAGGAGGATTATAGAGACATTTGCTGCCTTTGTGAAAGGATAAAAAAAAACGTAAATATCTGCTGGGTAGGTCTGGCCATAAAAGCCTTATCAAGCTCGACTGATGAAAGCAGATCATAACAGCTGGTGGTAGCGGTGGGATCCCTTCATCAATTATCTAATACAGCAACTGCAGGAAACATCAGCAGTATGGAGTAACAGTCTGATGTTCTGAAGGATACAGTCAGTGATTATTTTTGCTTATTTTTGTTTTTATGTTCCACCCAGGTTTAGCTAGATGGGAGCCTGATAGTGAGGGAACTGTCTATAAATAGAGGTAGGGCTTTGGTTGAAGCTAGGCTTGTTATTTTGTTTGATTTGTTTTGGCTTATTATTTTGTAAAACTGGCTAATATATTATAGTAAAATTTGGAAACTTACATACAGTCTCATGTATTGTGTTCAGGACCTTTCTTGTTTCATCCCTGCCAGCAGTGGTGTGCAGTGGCCACTAGGTGGTGCAATGGTGGCTTGCCAACATTTTTTAATTTGCTGTTATGGTTAGCGTTAGGTTTAGTTTTAGACTTAGGGTTAGGGCTAGAGTAGTGGCAGATGATAAGCTTTATATTGTAAAGTATTGGCGCAATGTGCACGTCACTATTCTATTATGTAAAGGTTATCATCTGCCTCTACCCTGAACCCTAACTCTAAACCCTTCTCCCATCTATTCCATAGTCCTTATTGTTGGTAGCAGCTTGTGGTCAAGTTTTGTTGTTGTTTAGTCATTCAGTTTTGTCCGACCCTATGGATCGCAGCCCACCAGGCACATCTTTTAGCCACTGCCCCTCTGAGCTCCCTCAAGTTCATGTTCATTGCTTAAATTACCTCATCTATCCCTCTCCGATTCTGTTGTCCCCTTTTTCATGTCCCATTAATCTTTCCCACCATCAGAGTCTTGTTTAAGGAATCCTGTCTTCTCATGAAATGGCCAATGTTTTTGAGATTCAGCCTCATGATCAAACCTTCCAGTGAACAGTTTGGCTTCATCTCCTGTAGTATTGATTGATTTGATCTTCTTGCAGGCCAAGGGACTCTAAGCAGTTTTCTCCACCATCATAATTCAAAGGCGTCAAATCTACAGCATTTATCTTCCTTATGGTCCAGCTCTCACATCCATATGTTACTATTGGGAATACCACAGATCTAACTACGCAAACCTTTGTTGAAAGTGTAGCATCTGCACTTTTTAATAGCTTGTCCAGACTTGCCATAACCCTCCCGCAAATATAGTTTAAATTCATGGCTGCAGTGACCATCTAAAGAGATCTTTGAGCTCGGGAAAGTAAAAATAAAATCTGTCACTAGTACTATATCTATATTGGAATTTCAGAGTAATGGATCTCAAACCTGGGCCAACAAGGCACGTCTTCAAAAGACAGCCTTGGCCCACATGGACAGCAGTAGTAATTTATTCGTAAACTTTCTAGAAGATCAGATAGAAGAAGGATCTGAAGAAGCATTCTGAAGTTAGATTCATTTCATGGAAGGTTCTCAGATCCAGACGTCTGAATCCAATATATGATGGATGCTAGATGGGATGGGCAGTGACAGATACCAGCAAGGATCTCATGGCTTACATTCAAATGCCTGGATTATTGATATTAGACCACCGAGTGCAGGTTAACGTCTAACTTCTTAATGTTAGTCCAGAGTGTACCTTTCATGGATCTGGATGATTGTTTTTGGAGCACAGAATCTACATCTGGATGATTGTTTTTGGAGCACAGAATCTACATTCACATGTCTGGGTTCCTGACATAATAACATACAGTTCATGTCCATGTGCTTTGTTCCTTTACATTAAACACTAGAGTCCACATTGATGTCTGGATTCTTGATATTAGACCATAAGTCTACATTTATATGTCAGGCTCTTGATTAAGTTCACAGGTCCTACATTCACATGTCTGAGTTCTTGATTTAATTCACACTTCTTTTCTCGATAATAAACTTAGACACCACATTGACATGCCTGAGGTCATGCTCACATGTCTAACCTCTTGACAATAGACTTGGACACCACATTGACATGTCAGAGTTCCTGCTTACGTGTCTAGCTTCTTGATAATAGACCACACAATTCACGTGTCTAGCTTCATGACTTAAAACCAGAGTCCACCTTTACATGTTTGAGTTCTTAATATTAGACCATAAAAAAACTCTCATATCTGAGTTCTTGACTTTAAAACTTAGTTGACATTCACATCTGGGTTTTCTCGTTAAACCATAGAGTCCATGATTGTGTCTGGATTATTGACATTAAAACACAGTGATAGTCATAGTCCTAGATCATATCTGGATTGCTGACATTAAAACTTAGTTGACAGTTGAAGTCCACGATCATATCTGGATTGTTAACATTATGATTAGTTGACAGTCATAGTCCACGATCATATCTGAAGTGTTGACATTAAAACCTAGTTGATAGTCATAGTCCACTATCAAGTCTGGATTATTGGCATTAAAACACAGTGACAGGCATAGTCCTAGATCATATCTGAATTGTTTACATTATGACTAGTTGACAGTCAAAGTCCACGATCATATCTGGAGTGTTTACATTATGACTAGTTGACAGTCATAGTCCACTATCATATCTGGAGTGTTGACATTAAAACCTAGTTGATAGTCATAGTCCACTATCAAGTCTGGATTATTGGCATTAAAACACAGTGACAGGCATAGTCCACGATCATATCTGAATTGTTTACATTATGACTAGTTGACAGTCAAAGTCCACGATCATATCTGGAGTGTTTACATTATGACTAGTTGACAGTCATTGTCCATGATCATATCTGGAGTCTTGACATTAAAACCTAGTTGATAGTCATAGTCCACTATCGTGTCTGGATTATTGGCATTAAAACACAGTGACAGTCATAGTCCACTATCATATCTGGATTGATCACATTCTGACTTGTTGACAGTCATAGTCCACGATCATATCTGGAGTGTTGACATTAAAACATAGTTGATAGTCATATTCCACTATCATGTCTGGATTATTGGCATTATGACTTGTTGACAGTCATAGTCCACGATCATATCTGGAGTGTTTACATTATGACTAGTTGACAGTCATTGTCCATGATCATATCTGGAGTGTTGACATTAAAACCTAGTTGATAGTCATAGTGCACTATCGTGTCTGGATTATTGCCATTAAAACCTAGTTGATAGTTATAGTCCACGATCATATCTGGATTGCTGACATTAAAACTTAGTTGACAGTAGAAGTCCACGATCATATCTGGATTGTTAACATTATGACTAGTTGACAGTCATAGTCCACGATCATATCTGAAGTGTTGACATTAAAACCTAGTTGATAGTCATAGTCCACTATCGAGTCTGGATTATTGGCATTAAAACACAGTGACAGTCATAGTCCACGATCATATCTGGATTGTTTACATTATGGCTAGTTGACAGTCATAGTCCACGATCATATCTGGATTGTTTACATTATGACTAGTTGACAGTCATAGTCCACGATCATATCTGGAGTGTTGACATTAAAACCTAGTTGATAGTCATAGTCCATTATCGAGTCTGGATTATTGGCAATAAAAATTAGTCGACAGTCATAATCCACGATCATATCTGGATTGCTGACATTAAAACTTAGTTGACAGTAGAAGTCCACGATCATATCTGGATTGTTAACATTATGACTAGTTGACAGTCATAGTCCACGATCATATCTGAAGTGTTGACATTAAAACCTAGTTGATAGTCATAGTCCACTATCGAGTCTCGATTATTGGCATTAAAACACAGTGACAGGCATAGTCCACAATCATATCTGAATTGTTTACATTATGACTAGTTGACATCCTTAAAATTGCTAGATAAACCGTTACGGCTTCAATATTATTAGAAAATAAGTCCACGATCATATCTGGAGTGTTGACATTAAAACCTAGTTGATAGTCATAGTCCACTATCGTGTCTGGATTATTGGCATTAAAACACAGCGACAGTCATAGTCCACGATCATATCTGTATTGTTGACATTAGACCACAGAGTCCATGTCCACATACCTGGGCTCTTTACATTAAGCCATATATTCCTCATTCACACGCCAGGAATGTTCCCATATACTCACAAACCACCTGGTTTCTTTGCTGCTTGATACTTCTGGTATCCTGTTTCCTGTACGCCACATCCAGTCCAAAGTCAACTTTCTTTTCTAATAATATTGAAGCCGTAACGGTTTATCTAGCAATTTTAAGGATGTTAATTTGTCCAAAGCAAATAAATATTTTCGGGTGTTTATTCTTATATTGCCAGCTGTAGGGTTTTTCTTGCACACCCTGATACTAATGAAGAAACATTAATTAACATCTAATTACAGTGCAGAAAATTAACCTGCTGTCCCTAGAGTAATTAGTAGAGAATTCAGCCCGTGCTCGCGGCGCCTGATTCTGAGTGTAATGAATGTAATTGCTGGAGTGTGTCCAAAAGAAATATACAAATTTTCCTAGAAAGGGGATAACTGCGGGTGGAAAAGGAAAAAGGAAAATCACTGCACCGGTGAAAAAACTGTGGCACTTAATGTGCCAGTACCATATCCAATACAGAGATTCTTTAAAGGGGTTCTGTCACCCAAACAGGAAGTTGTTTTAATATGTAAAGAGCATTAAAACTGGCTATACATTGTACTAGCAGTTACTGTATTGTAAATCATTTTAGAAATTATTATTGCACTGCAGTATGCTAATGTGCGTTTCAGTATGCTAATGTGCGGCTCCTGTATGCTAATGTGCGGCTATGCTAATGTGCGGCTCCTGTATGCTAATGTGCGGCTTGTGTATGCTAACGTGCGGCGGATTATGCTAATGTGTGGCTCCTGTATGCTAACGTGCAGCTCAGTATGCTAATGTGCTGCTCAGCATGCTAATGTGCGGCTCCTGTATGCTAATGTGCGTTTCAGTATGCTAATGTGCGGCTCCTGTATGCTAATGTGTAGCTCCTGTATGCTAACGTGCGGCGGATTATGCTAATGTGTGGCTCCTGTATGCTAATGTAAGGCTCAGTATGCTAATATGCGGCTCCTCTATGCTAATGTGCAACTGAGTATGCTAATGTGTGGCTCCTGTATGCTAATGTGCACCTGAGTATGCTAATGTGTGGCTTCTCTATGCATATGTGTGGCTCAGTATGCTAATGTACGGCTGCAGTATGCTAAAGTGCGGCTCCTGTATGCTAATGTTTAGCTCAGTATGCTAATGTGTGTTTGATTATGCTAATGTGCCGCTCCTGTATGCTAATGTATGGCTGCAGTATGCTAATGTGCACCTGAGTATGCTAATGTGGGGTTCCTGTATGCTAATGTGAGGCTTAGTATGCTAACGTGTGGCTCCTCTATGCTAATGTGAGGCTCAGTATGCTAATGTGAGGCTCGGTATGCTAATGTAAGGCAGCAGTATGCTAATGTGCGTCTGAGTATGCTAATGTGGGGTTCCTGTATGCTAATGTGAGGCTCCTCTATGATAATGTGTGGCTCAGTATGCTAATGTGAGGCTCAGTATGCTAATTTATGGCTGCAGTATGCTAATGTGTGGCTGAGTATGCTAAAGTGCTGCTCCTGTATGCTAATGTGCACCTGATTATGCTAATGTGTGGCTCCTATATGCTAATGTGAGGCTCAGCATGTTAATGTGCTGCTCAGCATGCTAATGTGTGGCTCCTGTATGCTAATGTGCTGCTCAGTATGCTAATGTACGACCGAGTATGCTAATGTGCCACTCCTGTATGCTAATGTATGGCAGCAGTATGCTAATGTGTACCTGAGTATGCTAATGTGGGGTTCCTGTATTCGAATGTGAGGCTCAGTATGTTTTCAAAGAACAAAAACAAATGAAACGGTGGAAGAATAGTAAATACAGAGAAAATAATGCAGATGTGGGGAGAGCCCAGTGAGTAGGATCATCTACTTGACCAGTGTCCACCATTGGGTTGATCTCTGCTACTGGAACAAGGTCTCACTTGGCTGCTTCCTGGACCTCCATAGAACCGGTCCGACCAGATGTCAAAACAATCAGAAATCTTCAACATTTCCAAAACTGCTTAACTCTGTCTGGAAATAAATACAATTTTAGTTATATATTAACACCACACAAAAAAGTCTATGCAATAAAAATAATATGTGCTAAATGTAAACATGTTGAACAATATACAATGTTCTACTGCGATCCCTGAAGGATACCTCCTATCTGGAAGGTGCAAAGATTGCTATCCCAAAGCTAACTAAATCCCTATCATAAAGTAGTAATAGATGTATATGGATATAAGGTGTCTCTGGCGACACTAAATGTGATAATCACATATATAGTTGTCGTAATTGCGAGTTAGTCTGTAACGCTATGAGCGCCAAAGGCCTGAAAATTACGGGTTTGACAAGGTCTGCAATGAGGAGCTCCAATGGCGCTCATTGTGAGGCCCACAAGTTAGAGGGGGGGAGAGGCTCGCGATGAGCGCCATAGCTGCTCATCGCGAGGCTTGCAAGAGAGGCTCCAAATGGTTTCCGAATTACAAGCTTGAAAAAATACGGCAACATTTTTTGTCAAGCCCGTAGCTCAGAAGCCGTTGGGAGGTTGCCAAAAGATGCCAAGTGATAAGGAAAGGCAGGGAGTCCAAAATAATTGATGTATTTTGGCAGGCTCCCAATGGCTGTCAAGTTACGACCTTAAAAAAAAATGGGGAGGTTAAACCCGTACATTATTTTTCAAGCTCACAAGGTTTGGAGCATTAGCGATTTATGATTCATGTCTTGCGGGCTTGAAAAAAGTTACAGGTTAAACTGCCGCCAAACTCGCAAATTTTTACAAAGCTGTGAGAGGGGGCCAAAGAGAGACACAGGGGAGGGAGAGGGTAGGAAAGAGACACAGGGGAGGGAGAGAGGGGGACAAGACAAAGGGGAGGGAGAGAGGGGGACAAGACAAAGGGGAGGCAGATAAGGGGGGAAAACACAGGGCAAGGAGAGGGGGCCCAAGAGAGACGTGGGAAGGGAGAGGGTGGGAAAGAGACACAGGGGAGGGAGAGAGGGGGGCGAGACAAAGGGGAGGGAGATAAGGAGGAAAAAACACAGGGCAAGGAGAGGGGGCAAAGAGACACGGGAGGGAGTGGGGGGTAAGAGACACTAGGAGGGAGTGTGGGGAAAGAGACACAGGGGACTTATGGGCTTGCGTATCCGCACAGCGCATGCCGCGGCCAACAATGAGCGGTGAAGCAGCTCATTACAAGGCCTGCGATGAGCGACGAAGGCACCTATTGCGACGCACATAAAGTAGAGGGGGGAGAGGCTCACAATGAGTGCCGACGATGCTCACTGCAAGCCTCGCAAGTTGCGGGTTTGCAGAGACCAGCAATGAGTGGCGAAGGCGCTCATTGCGAGGCCCGTAAAGTACAGGGGGGAGATGTTTATTGCGAGGCCTGCGATGAGCGCCAAAGGCACTCATTGCTAGGCCTGCAAGTTAGAGGGGGGAGAGCCTAGCACTGTGTGGCAAATAGCATTGCCAGGCTTCAAATTGTATTGCCGTCATTTTTGATGGGCAAGTCACTAGTAAAATAATAAAGATTAAAATCTCTTTTTACATGTCATGTAAACATCAACTGGATGAACACCTCGGATGATGAACCCCTCAGATGTGAACCCCTCAGATGATGAACCACTCAGGTGATGAACCCCTCAGATGATGAAACATTCAGATGATGAACCCCTCAGATGATGAACCCCTCAGATGTGAACCCCTCAGATGAGGAACCACTCAGATGAGGAACCACTCAGGTGATGAACACCTCAGATGAGGAACCACTCAGGTGATGAACACCTCAGATGATGAACCACTCAGATGATGAACCACTTAGATAATGAACCCCTCAGATGTGAACCCCTCAGATGAGGAACCACTCAGGTGATGAACACCTCAGATGAGGAACCACTCAGATGATGAACCTCTTAGATAATGAACACCTCGGATGATGAACCCCTCAGATGTGAACCCCTCAGATGAGGAACCACTCAGGTGATGAACCCCTCAGATGATGAACACCTCGGATGATGAACCCCTCAGATGATGAACCACTTAGATAATGAACCACTTAGATAACGAACCCCTCAGATGATGAACCACTTAGGTGATGAACACCTCAGATGATGAACACCTCAGATGATGAACCACTCATGTGATGAACCACTCAGGTGATGAACCCCTCGGAGGATGAAACACTCAGATGATGAACCCCTCAGATGATGAACCACTTAGATAATGAACCACTTAGATAATGAACCCCTCAGATGATGAACCACTTAGGTGATTAACACCTCAGATGATGAACACCTCAGATGATGAACCACTCATGTGATGAACCCCTCAGAGGATGAACCACTCAGATGATGAACCACTCAGATAATGAACCACTCAGATGATGAACCACTCAGATAATGAACCACTTAGATAATGAACCACTTAGATAATGAACCCCTCAGATGATGAACCACTTAGATAATGAACCACTCAGATGATGAACCACTCAGATAATGAACACCTCAGATGATGAACCACTCAGGTGATGAACCCCTCAGATGATGAAACACTCAGATGATGAACCCCTCAGATGATGAACCACTTAGATAATTAACCACTTAGATAATGAACACCTCAGATGATGAACCACTCAGATGATGAACACCTCAGATGATGAACCACTCAGGCGATGAACCCCTCAGATGATGAACCACTCAGGCGATGAACCCCTCAGATGATGAACCACTCAGATGATGAACCACTCAGATGATGAACACCTCAGATGATGAACCACTCAGATAATGAACCACTTAGATAATGAACCACTTAGATAATGAACCCCTCAGATGATGAACCACTTAGATAATGAACCACTTAGATAATGAACCACTTAGATAATGAACCCCTCAGATAATGAACCACTTAGATAATGAAATCCCTCAGATGATGAACCACTTAGAT
This sequence comes from Discoglossus pictus, assembly GCA_027410445.1. NCBI lineage: Eukaryota > Metazoa > Chordata > Amphibia > Anura > Alytidae > Discoglossus > Discoglossus pictus. The sequence continues at coordinate 2,970,304 of CM050175.1, read as the reverse complement.
AATGAACCACTCAGATGATGAACCACTCAGATAATGAACACCTCAGATGTTGAACCTCTCGGATGATGAACCACTCAGATGATGAACCACTTAGATAATGAACCTCTCGGATGATGAACCACTCAGATGATGAACCACTCAAATAATGAACACCTCAGATAATGAACCATTTCGATGGTGAACACCTCAGATGGTGAACACCTCAGATGATGAACCACTCAGATAATGAACACCTCGGATGATAAACCACTCAGATGATGAACCACTCAGATGGTGAACACCTCAGATGATGAACCCCTCAGATGATGAACCAGTCAGATGATGAACCAGTCAGATGATGAACACCTCAGATGATGAACCCCTCAGATGATGAACCACTCAGATGATAAACCACTAAGATGGTAAACACAGCAGATGATGAACCACTCAGATAATGAACACCTCGGATGATGAACCACTCAGATGATGAACCATTCAAATGGTGAACACCTCAGATGATGAACACCTCAGATGATGAACCACTCAGATGATAAACCACTAAGATGGTAAACACAGCAGATGATGAACCACTCAGATAATGAACACCTCGGATGATGAACCACTCAGATGATGAACCATTCAAATGGTGAACACCTCAGATGATGAACACCTCAGATGATGAACCAGATGACCGTAATTTGTTAGAGACGCTCCATAATAATGAAATTGAATGTGACCAATGTCATATGATCATAGTGACAACTCATATGGACCTTATATGGGTGCACCAGGTGTAATAGGTAACCTATCAATAGCTAAGATCTAAGGGTAGAAAGGTCTGATGACTAAATCAAGATGATGACATCAATATTAATGCCAGGACCAGTCTTATAAGGAAGGCACTGGATGATGGAGTTGGGCTGCTCCCCTTCACTTTGATAACCTTTGGAATACCCTCCAATACCACCCTGCACTGCCCAGTTATTTGGAAAGATGGCTTTGAAGTAAGACCTCTGAACATCAATTATACTTTTTCTGTAGTTCTTCAAACTGTTGCTTTGGTCCGGGGGAGGCCTGTGTATAACACATTGGCAACTCGCCTTGTCTGCGGTGGGATTTGGGACTGTCGTAAATGGAGTAAAGTGGACCATCGCTGTGAGTCTACAGTTACTACCACTGCTATTATATCTGGGTAAATCAGCCATACCCTTCTGGATCACTATCTTGTTGTGGTAGTGGAGCTTGTGTACTTCAATGAAGCTGTGAGCTATACTATGAAGGGTCACCCAAGATCAGGTCAAAGCAGAGGTCAGAGAAATTGCAGTCCACTGGAGAAGGAACTGGCAACCCACTCCAGTATCTTTGCCAAGAAAACCCTACGGATAAGGCAACCAGACATTACCATATGGCAGGATATGCCTGTTTTGCTTTGGTCCATACGTCACAGAAAATAGGACACGACTGAACAACAACAAAAAATCTGAACATAACTGGGACCTGGGCACCCTTCGGCAAACGTTTCCACCTCTCTAGGACCAACTTTAGTCGACTGGGTGTCGCCATTACTATATACTTTTGTAGGTAGGGCTTCAGTTGCATCAACCGCAAGGATGAATGAGCCGTGTTTGTCAGATGAAGAATCGCAGCAGTTGTGAACATTTCCTTCAAGATGTGAAGGGGTTGTTCAGCTTCTGTACTCCATCGCCCCCCATGCAACCTGGGTTCAGTTCCAAGTCAGGGAACCAAGAGGTCGCACCACCCTGAAGCCGAGCAGGGTTGGTTTTGGTTAGTACTTGGATGGGAGACCACCAAGGAATACCTGTATGCTGTGGCCCACTGGAGAAGAAACTGGCAACCTACTCCAGTATCTCTGCCATGAATACCAAGTGGATCAGTATAACCATGGACATTAAGATGTCCTGGTGTGTTATGGTCCATGAGGTCACGGAGAGTCGCAAATGACTGAATGACATAAAAACAAATTGAGTTACTATGGCATCGGTGGGTGGCAAGGGAATTTTACCATTAGAAGTGGGCAGTGGGTATTAAAAGGTTGACGACCCCTGTCCTAGGCCCTCTAGGTTTATTAAACCTGATAATAAATTAAGGACGGTCTTTTCTTATGTTCTGCCATTTTCTCATTGACAAGACTATAAGGAGCATATTGTAATGATTACGCTACAGTGGCCCTTTAATGGCAATTATTATTTTAATTATGTGTTGAATAATTTGAGCTGATTTGTATTTTCTACATGTATGTTGCTTGTTAGCCTCACCCTGAGTCATGAAGAGGTTAATCTTTGGTCTCCATTATCTGTATTATACCTTGTCATCACTACATTATCACATATTATTTTTAACCGTACGTGTGCTGCCACCTACTCCAACACGCATACACACACACACACATATATACTTGCCTATTACTGCATGTTGGGCATGAGACATGAATATTACTGGCACACACTAGAACTGCAGCTGTAGTTTCACTGACTGAGAGAGGGTTCGCTGCCTCCTGATCTTTCTAGTGAACCAGATTACACTCCTTAGAGTTCTAAGTGTTAGAAATGGAAAGATATGGAGGGGTAACTGATCCGCCCACATTATTTATCCAATGGGAGGGAAGCATTGCTTCAATGACCTCATCTATCCATCTCCGCCTCCTTCCCCATGTGACTTCAGTCTTTCCCAGCAGTCTTCTTTAGGGAATCCTGTCTTCTCATATGGACAAAATATTTGAGCTTCAGCCTCATGATCAAACCTTCCAGTGAACAGTTTGTCTTGATTTCCTGAAGTATTGATTGATTGGATCTTCTTGCAGTCCAAGGGATTCTGAACAGTTTCCTCCAACACCACAATTCTCCGGCGCTCAGACGTCTTTATGGACCAGCTCTCACATCCGTATGTTGCTACTGGGAATACCAGAGATCTAACTATGCGGAACTTTGTTGATAATGTAATATATTTACATTTCACTAGCTTGTCCAAGCTTGCCATATATTTCCACCCAGAAACGTCTTTTAATTTATTAGCATTTTGCATTTATTTCGCTATCAAACTTACAATTATTTGATTAATTTCATAGGTACAATCACCATCTGAAGAAATTTGGAGTCCAGGAAAATAAAATCTGTCACTGCCTCCACTTCTTCCTCATCTATTGCAATTTGCCATGATCTTCATCTTTTTAACATTGAGCACCAGGCCAGCTTTTGCACTCTCTTCTTTACCCTCATCAATAAGTCCTTTAGTTCCTCCTCACTTTCAGCCTTTAGAGTAATATCATTGGGGTATCTGAGGTTGTTGATATTTCTTCCATGAAAACTGATTCTGGCTTTGGACTCATCCAGTCTGACCTTGCAGATGATATACTCTGCATATAAGGTGACAACATACAACCTTGTCGCGCTCCTTTTTTCGATTTTTAACCATTCTGTTGCTCGGGGTGTCCTTTCGACTTTGGCCCAGCTACTTCATTAGATTTGGTGCTACTCAAACTTGCCCTCTGCTCGTCCCCAGTAATGTGGCACCTTCTGCCTGAGGGGCTCATCTTCATATCATCATGTCTCTGATTGTGCGCGTCCATAAGGTTTTCATGGCAAAGATACTGGAGTGTTACCAGTTCCTTCTCCAGTGACCTATAACCTGTCCATCTTGAGTGACCCTACATGGTATAACTCAAAACTTCATTGAGGCACACCAGCCCTTTCACCGTGACAAAGTAGTGATCCATACAGGGTTGTCCTGATAGACATCTTTATCCGTTGTCTTGATAGTAGTGTTCATCTCCCTACTTATTACAACAAACCAACACCAGTCAGAAAACATATACGATAGCCTCCTGGGCAGATCCTCTTTCATGTCCTGGGCAACTAATGGTGGAAGTTACAATAACAAGTTCAAATGTAAGTTCTAAAAGTAGATTTTTTTTAATATTGATTTTATTACTAATTAGTAAATAAATATATTGAACCGAATTGTATGAGCTCTGCAGTGGCCCTTTATCCTCATATTTTATAAAAGGGGTGGGTGAGGATCCAGACAATGGCCGACGCAGAGTGCGTAAAAGCCTGCGAAATGCGCAAAAGTCCCGCCTCCCACACCAACCAATGGCGTGCGCCCAGGCTCAGTTGTGTCTGTTCTTGTAACGAACATGCTTCCCTTTAGTGCTGCTGAGAGCACTGGCAGATGTAACTGCCACATGATTCCCACATCCTTGCTTGGCAGTTATTTTCATTAGCGCCTCTTAAGAATCATAATTACAGGATTCTCTTTTGAAGAACTTGACATGATCATGGACAAAATAAGTTTCAGTGTTTAAAAAATGTTAAAGCCTTTAATTTTTAGCTGTTGTATTTAGTTTTGTTTTAATAATCATCTAAAAATTACGTTCAAAGCGTTATTACACTGCACTCTGGGAAACTGGACAGGGACATGCAAATGAGTTCACAAAGCCTTGTCACTCTTTAATCCAATACCACTATTAGCATTGCAAATTGAAAAGACATTATCAACTCATTTGCATGTCCCCACCCATTTTCCCAGAGTGCAGTGCAATAACTGTATTCCTGGAAATTCTGAGCAGGAAACACATTTTTTAAACTTATTTTTAGACATTGAAACGCGACACGAATGTCCTGATTATTTCCTGTCCTCTGTACACGGGGGGGCTTCTTTCGCTCTTTTCCTCACCATCAGCTAAATGATGTTGCTGACAAACATTGTGTCCTAAAAGGATTAGAGATCCAGGAGGAGTGGGAGGAACTATGGGTTCAGATTAGATCTCTATTTACTTCTGTTGAAAACTGCTCTCTAAATAGCCCACTTGATAAATTAACTCTATGGACTCCATAGCGATAGTCCTTCCCCTCAAGCTACAGGCATATTACTAAGGTGGAATTTCCCATGATACAAGTACATTACTCCATTAATTAGACGTGACTAGGCATGCTCAGAGCCAAGTGACTGCACCCAGGACAATGGGCCCATTGTCTCAGGGGCTAATCACTAATTAAGGCAGTGATCTCTTATTATAAAAGTCTAGAATCTTAGTTTGTAGGTGGATCAGAAAGCCTGACTAGCATCCATGGGAAAATGCGTGTGTCACTCAGTTATGTCACTTGAATCCCTTATCTCTGTGATGATGCTCTCTTATTAATCAGAGACATTGCCCAGGATGTGTATTTTCTGAGAACAGAAGTGTTAGGAACTGAAAATGTGAACAACTGGAAACCGTATTAAAGGGACGTTGTTCTGGTACATTTCCGTCTGTACCTTTAAAACATTTGGTGTAAATGTATTACCATACAATGTAGAAGTAGTAAACCAAACACAGATAATTACCCTAAGAGCACCTGCCCAGCATCCTCTCTCCCAGTGTATATACTTTAATGTTATTTTTACTGTCTCCAGATCATATATTTTTCATGCAGAAATGAGCTTTGCATCGTATAAAACATTTCATTCCAGTGCATTAGAGAACATGCAGGACTACGGTGTCCCCTAAAGGACAAATCCATTAAATAAATGGGTGGGTGGAGAAGAAGATGTCTTCTGGATATTGTAGCCCTTTTACAGGCAGAAGGGCAACAATACAGAGCATTTAATCGTTGGCCCCTCGAGCAGAGAAAGGGTTAAAAGTAATTTGACTTGTACACAAACCCTAACAAAATGGAGGCTGCTGGGAAATATAGGTGAAATAGGTAAAATATCCTGAGGAACAAGACTGGGTTATCCCCCGCCATCTTTGCCCTCAGAATAGAGCCACTTGAAGCTCCACTAAGATTAAACAAAGACGTCTCAGGACTGCAGGTTACAAACTAGGAGCTTAAAGCTATATGTACGTCTCATTGGGTGAATCATATTAAAACATTTTTTTGAGGAATTATGTATATTTGTACTCAAAGTACATTTGAAATCTCTTGTGTAAGCTCTACCCCCGAGGAACCTATTGAACCTAGATTTTCAATAGAAAACATACACTAAATATGGGCCCTATTCTATTGGCCAATTCGTAAACTCATGCATACTTAAAATCGCTCCGATTACGAATTCCCTGCCCACAATCACTACGGACCAGCTAAAACAACAAAATTGGACTTAGAACTCCATTGGTTTTAGCAGGGAATTGGAAGAATAGGCCATGGTGGGGGGGCACTTGCAATTGTATTCTCTTCAATTTAATTGCCATATAAAATTTACACTTCACCTACTTCTAAGAAGAATAACATCTCCTTATCCTCCGGAACCTCCCCTTGTCTTCCCATTCTCTAACATAGAGGTGTCCTAAGGCCAAGCCAACAGGGGTCTATTAGCACATAGATGGTGACACACAGTGTATCTACATGCTGTATCTGGTGTGGTGAAACCCTGTCAGTGTGGGTGTGGCCTTAGGTCGCAGATGTGAAAGATGTCAGCTCTCCAGACCGAACAGGAAATAAGGCAGTACGACCCTATGCGTTTGGTCATATTGGGGACTTTCTTCTTCTGCCCATTCACCAGCTCAGAATTACAGTTAGTTGTCAGATTCCCCCAGCAGGAGCTAGTCATCACTCTGTTCTGGCGATGACATCATGGGTTCCAGCTCTGTGATGTCATTACATTCTGGATCCTGTGATGTCAGAGTGACCTGATATGGAGCATCTTGTAACACTTTTGCTGGTCACTGTGTAGATGGACGGTTGGCCAACAGTCGAGATCTCCTGCCAACCCTTCAGCGTTTTAGAGGTAGGTTGCCCGTATTGCTGGCATTTCCATCCCTTCAGACCTGGTACATTTTGAGTTCCAGTGGCCTCATATATCTTACATAAAGCACGATACTGTTTTATGACTATGTGCCAGGAGTACAACTTTGAAATAGAAAGTCCAGTATGTGAGCCATTGCGTCCATTAAAACGCTACTGACTTACCAAATAGTTTCCCAATTTAATTTCCAAAAATATGACTCAAATACATTGTACTTGGCCATAGGTGGTGCCACAAGCCTTGTGTATATCATATTAAGGAGATCTGGCCCAGAGAACGCCCCATCCTGTAGTCATTGGGAGCCTGGGAATCGAGGGTCCCGGTACAAAATAAATTGGAGCCGCCCCTTACAACAACTCTATGCAAGATAGGGTCCTCTAGGGTCAATGACAAAGCCAAAAGTGTATGTAGGTGGTCAGATGGGAGATCCAATGGCCTTTGCATAAAAATAATTAACTGCCCCCCTCCCATAATAAATGAAGACTCCATGTTGTAGGCCCCAGTGAAGAGTGAGAAGATCTTCCAATAAGGAGTTTTTATCTAGGACATCCCTGTTGTAGCCAGGAGGGATATGTAGGACAGCCTCCTGGACATATCCTCTGTTGTATCCAAGAAGTGACAGAGAGAAACTGCTTTGGTTGAGCCGGCAACACTAGAGTTCAAATGTAAGTTTTAAACAAAATAAATGAGCGAGACCCTGTTGTATATAAGCACTACTTAATGGCCAGATGGTTTACTTTCTGAAATATGACATTTGTTTGAAAAAGGAAGTTAAATTAAGAAATATGAGAATAACATAAGGAATTCCATAGGGTAGCTAAAGTCCCCCTGGTGGTAAGAAGAGGAATAGAACCTGGACAGGGGGCAATTAAGGGAGTATTTGGACACCAATTAATATAATTTGTTGTGTCCCCATGAAACAAAGTTTATCAATATTTATTACACTTCTCAATTACAAAAGTTAAAGGGCCTCTGTAGTTTGGTAAAAATGTCCCAAAATAACATTAGCAGGTGTACAAGACAGGAGCATAAAATCATTATAGAGAAAGCCTTATATGTAGGTGTCATTGAGTCCATCTTAGACTGCTAGTCTTCCTGTAGTTTGAGGGACGGGTTATCCTGTGGCTCTTATTCTGCCGTTGAGATCTGTTGTCAAATGGCTTTTTGAACGTGTTTTAACAAAAGTGAATACAGATCTGAGTCCCCTGTCCCCCCCACTCCCCCTGCTTCTAAACATAGATAAAATGTCATCATTAAAACTAAATTGAATACAACAGTTACAAGTTATGGGCTGTATTCTGGGTTCTGCCTATTATATTTTTTTCCCAAAAAAGCACATTTTAAATATAACACTTTAGTGGTTCTTTGGATATCCATATTTATTATCATCAGACTATATTTATGCTAACATATTCTGTCCCTCGTTGAGCCGCTGTCTCAGCCGGTTTCATACTAGCCTTTTTCTTGTCTGTGAAATGTTCTTTTTATTGAAATAATGCAAATATATAATTCAGCAAAGTATAGGACACGGCGAGAAAGACAAAATGCTTAAGTACATCTGAGATGTGGAAAGTACTAAAATATATTGTGGTTAGGACATGTCGATACGATGTCACAATAATAAGGGAATAACACATAATTTATGCATAATGTAATATTAATCATGAGAGATTGGGGAATTACTAGCAGATACATAGAGAAAGATAACGACAGCGCGATACGGAAGTGAGATCATTTGCATAAATGACAGTGCAGGGTCAATTAGTGAGATAAGTGACAGGCTAAGCACGTCAACTATATGACCCAGCTCAGTTTATTAAAAGCTATTTAATTAATCGCCAGGCAAATACAGGTTCCCTTGTCATGATTCAGAACGAGCAGTTGTGTTAATTGTCCTCCTTGAAAAGACGCGGTAACGGAGACGCTTTTATCAGTGTAAACATTAATTCATTTTATTGTTATTAAAAAAAAGATAATTTGTGAAAAAAAATACACTGAAAATATCTGTTTTTTTTCTCATGATAATTAGACTGAAGCCAGTCTGTCCTTTAAGGGCCACTTAATTCAGCACCATTTGGACCACGTCCCTGTAAAGATCTTGTAAAAGCATGTTGAAATACTTTTTGAATTTGTGCATTTTTCACTGAGAAATCAAACAAAATAAAATCAGTGTTTATATGTGGGAAAGACTGCCCACAGGCAGCACCATGTCTGCTTCATTACTGAAACAAATCAGGTTGCAGGGGTGTGTCCTCCCTTCAAGGTAATGGTAAGGTTCTGTCACACTGCTGAAGAGGACAGACATTGTAATGTTTTTTTCTTACCGGCAAAAAAATTAGGTTTCTTCACTCTTGCCTCTCTGGAATTTGAGCTATGCAGAGCAGGGGTGGGGGATGGGGGTTATTACTCTATGAAGTGAACAAACAAAATGTTACCCTTACCACATCTAGCTGTGCAGGTATGGAATCCTGGTACTTACCTAAAACAGGAAAGCTATGGGTCCATAGGGATGCTGTGCTATTATCCATGACCTTCCCCATAGAGCCTCACACAGATGTCTGGAGTGTCAGTTTTACAGTATATGTGTCTGAATGGAGCATTGTGTGCCTTATATTATAAGGATATATTTATTTTGTTTGATTTTAGGCAGTAAATATAGAGTTTATAAGCACTTCTTAATAAAATATAATACATAAAAGTAAATAGATACCCATATTTCTTTAAGAAGGGACCAAGAGCAAAAACAGGGAATATAGACCAGTGAGCCTCACCTCTGTAGTTGGTAAGCTCTTAGAAGGGTTAATAAGGGATAATATACAAGAATATATCCATGTGAACAGGATTATAAGTAGGAGCCAACATGGGTTTATGAGGGATAGGTCATGTCAAACAAATCTAATTAGTTTCTATGAGGAGGTTAGTAGGAACTTGGATCAGGGCAACATGAAGATGTGCAAGGTAACTAAATCAGATAATGATGTACTTTCTCTACAGAGGGATTTACATAAATTAGAGAAATGGGCAACTAAAAATAAGCAGCAATTTATAATCTCAATGGAGCAAATCTAGGGAAATCTGATATTGAAAGGGATTTGGGAGCTTGTGGACAACCACCTAGGTAACAGTGCTCAATGCCAAGCTGCAGCTGCAAAGGCAAATAAAATATTAGCATGTATTAGGAAGGGTATAGAAGCCAGGGAAGCAAATATAATTCTGCCACTATACAAATCTCTAGTACGCCCTCATTTGGAATATGGAGGACAGTTTTGGGCACCACTTCATAAAAAGGACATTTTAGAGCTGGGAAGGGTACAGAGAAGGGCAACAAAACTAATAAGGTGAATGGAGGGGTTGGGAGCCTAAGCAAAACAGACTTATTCTCTGTAGAAAAAAAGGTGCTTATATGGAGATCTTTATATAAATACAGTCCATATAAGGTCACGTGAACTTCTCTTGCCAAGAAGCTTTGAGTTTATAAGAGACTAGCGACTTGCCCGTCAAAAAATGGCGGCAATGAGATGTATATATTTGGAAAGTTGTTTAATTATTAATATACATATTTGACACTAACTGCTCTAAATAAGCACATAACATATTTTTTTAAATACGTTTTTAGTAAGTGAAGACCTTGCTTTTGGATAGATGTTTACTAAGTAAAAACTTCTTTAAAAAAATATGTTATGTGCTTATTTAGACCCCTATTCAATTGGCCAAATTACAATTGAATGAGGCTCATAGTTGGTTTCTTTTTTGTACTTGTTATACTTTACCTTGATTGAAGTGTGGAATGACAGAGGGTCCCCTCCTGCCAATCTTAATCCGCCAGTCTTCTTGTAGAGTCTGTTTGAGAAAGAAAGTGAAATGGTTAATTGTATATTTCTTCTTTTTGATTTAGCAAAGCATGGTCTTTTTCAGCATGTAATGTATTTTTCTATCTTACCTCTTGTTCTTCCTTGGAGTTGTTTAAAAGGGATTGTGGTTCACAGTGCACGCTGCAAATTCTCGAGTGACGCTGTTCATGCAGAGTCTGTTTGAATAGTAAAAAAAAGGAGAAAGATTGAGTTTTAGGTTATATATTGAATTACAATAAATTAATGTCATTTAAATATACTTCTTTAATTAGTTTCAATTAACATTAGTTTGTTTTTGGGCCTACACACATAAATGTGCGTGTCATATATGACTATACATGAATCATATTTTAATAGTTACATTTTTTTTTATGTCATTTAAATATATTTGTTTAATTAGTTTGGGTTATGATTAGTTTGTTGCAGGGGCTATACACATAAATGTGCGTGTCACATGTCACTATACATGAATCACATTTTCATAGTTAAAGTTTTTTGTTTTTTTTGTCCTGTCTTGATAATAAAATGTAATATATTATAGCTTACCTCTCAGGTGTAATTTGCACAGTGTAAAGTAGGAAATTAGGAAACAATTCTCTTCTCAAGTAACAGCAGCAGCGCCATGTCCAGTCACTCCGTTTTCTTGAAAATAGGCCGTATTTATAAACTTTCAAGTGCCTCAGACCGTTAGAACGCAATACGCATGCGCTATTTGCGTTCCAGCTTACAATTTGCGTTCCATCCGCCATTTTGTGCGTAGTAGTTTTCAAAATGGTGGTTAATATCAGTGTGGTACGTTCCCCATAGTATGTGTTTCATTATTGCGAGTAAGTGTAGTGTAGTTACCTCTGTAGCCTCGTTTTTGTTTTGTTCGGCGGCCATTCTTTCTCTCGCTTAGGTGATTTTTGGCAGTTTAAACCCCTTTTTTTTGTACTTAAATGGACGTGTAAATTAACTTTTGGAGGTGCCGGATGCCCCCCCGTGCTGTAAGTAAGTTTTTTATGTGTTCGTTGTGTTTATTTCTTGTGTTTCTGATGTTTTCATGCGCGCTGTTGTCGGACGGTATTGCGTGTTGGGAATGGGTAATTTCGCGGCCGTATTTTTTTGCGAGGGACGCAGTTGGTTTTTACGTGTACGACGCAGTGTATTTTTCTCTAAGTCGTGCGTATGTGTGTTAACCGCGTGTGAGACGCCTTTGAGGTTTTTTTTTTTTAAAGTCGTGCGTGTTTGTGTGTTAACACAGCCGACGTTTGGACATCCCACCACCGCAATTGCGGCCCCTCGCTTCGCGATAGACCGCATTTGCGGACAAAAACACAGCCGACGTTGGATCGTCCACCACCGCAAATGCGGCCCCCGGCGCTTCACGAGGGGCCACATTTGCGGAGACGTTGGGATGCTCCACCACCGCAAATGCGGCCCCTCGCTTCGCGAGAACCCGCATTTGCGGGGAACTGCGTCCCTCGCAAGCGTTAGCAACAACTCGTACGCTCACAACTATATATGTGATCCTTGGGGTTAGATAGATTCCATTTTAAAGAAAGGTGCTCTTCACAGTAAGAACAAATATATATATCACTTGCGACTTGCCCGTCAAAAAATGACGGCAATAAAATTGTAAGGCTGGGAATCCTGTTTGGCACACAATGTGAGGTTTTTGGTCGTCTGAGCACCTTCAGCGCTCATTGCAAACCTCTCCCCTTGTGTACTTTTGCTCCTCTGAGCACCCTCTGCGCTCATTGTGAGCCTTGCGCTGAGCGCCTTAGGCGCTTATTGCGAGCCTCTCCGCTTGTGTGATTTTGGTGGTGTGACCACCTTTGGCGCTCATTACAAGGGGTGCGCTGATCACCTTTGGTGCTTATTGTGAGCCTCTCCGCTCAGGAACTTTTGCTCCTCTGAGCACTCTCGGCGCTCATTGTGAGCCCCGTGTTGAACGCTTTTGGCGCTCATAGCCATCCTCTCCTCTGCTCTACTTTTGTTTGTCTGAGCACCCTGTGCGCTGATTGTGAGCCCCGCCTTTGGCGCTCATCGTGAGGCTTGCAATGAGCGCCTTCAGTGCTCATTGCAAGGTTCTCCACTTGTGTAGTTTTGGTGGTCTGACCATCTTTGTCAGTCTTTGCAAGGGGCGTGCTGATTGGCTTTGGCGCTCCTTGCGAGCCTCTCCCCTCTGTACTTTTGCTCCTCTGAGCACCCTCGGCGCTCATTGTGAGCCCCACGCTGAATGCCTTTGTGGCTCATTGCGATCCTCTCCCCTGGTCCTTTTTTCTTTTGTTTTATATATATATATATTTTTTTTAATGCTAATTAATTAATTAAATAATACATGAATATACTTTACCTCTTTGTAAGTAATACATGCAGGAAGCATTGTGCTGAAGAGCTGACAATCTGTTTTGATGTTCCTGCAACATACAATGTAGGTTTGCAGTGTTGTGGAGCTGAGGTGTAAGTGTCAGCAATGTGTGTAGTGTGTAGTGTAAATAGGCTGCGTGCGCGAGGGGAAGCCGTTTGTTTAGTTGTGTAATTGGGCATATTGTAATGGTAATGTTATTAGTTGTAAGTTAGTGATGTAAAATGGCGGCGATTGTCTATGCGTAGCGCGGGTGTGGAGCATTTTCCGTTCTCGCTAGTGTATTTTATACATTGTACGTTCCTGTGTGAAAGTCGTATGTGCTTGGCGGTGTTTTGCGTGTTAGGTGTCGTGTAGCCTCGTTTTCTTCGTCCGCCCTTTTTTTTCACGCTTAGCTGATTTTTGTGTGTTTAAACTCTGCAAATTGTGGTTAAATTGTCGCCAACCTGACTCCCAGACGTGTCGCGCCTGTTGTGAGTGGTGTTTTTTTTTTGTATTTTTGTTCATTTTGGAGGTGTTGTTGTTTTTGTATATGCGCGTTTCGACCATTATCTTCGCATTTTTTTACCTCATTTTTTTTCTCTAAGTGCCGCGGGTAGTATATATTTTTTTGTTAAGTGCCGCTTTTGGGCCGTAATTTTTGCAGGCTTTTTATTTCAAACTGCTACGGGTCTCGCCTTGTGAATAGTGTAATTGACATTTAGTTCCGCGGTTCGTAGGGATGAGCGCCTACGGCTTTGCGAGGGCTGCAGTTGCAACGGGCTCTGTATGCGAGCCCGCAAGCGTTAGCAACAACCCGTATTGCTGAGAACTATATATGTGATATATAACATTTATTTATAAATATGCTTTTCTTTTATAAATTATGCATTTCTGAGCCAGGATTATCCTAGATATATCTAGACCTGGCCCCCCAAGCAGTAGGATCGCTATTAGAGGAGGGTCTACGAGCCTTTCCTCCAACCCCAAAGCGCGCGTTACAATAGATATTGTTTATTCTCTGTATTTAATGGGACATGACATGTACACGCTTTCCTTGCATGCACTGTGGTGAGGATGTATCATCTCCTTACCTCCTCCTCCTCCTCCTCCTCCTCCTCCTCCTCCTCCTGCTCCTCCTCCAACCCGCTGTCATATTATTTTTTACGGCACTTCAAATGTTTTATAGGATAATACACTCATAAATATCCCCAGACTAGATGTGAATGTGAGGAGTAGCAGTGAGTGCAGAGCTCGTACCATATCGGAGGTTGGAAACCCGGGAGAATAGATACGAGCACTGATAGATACGATCACTGATAGATACGAGCACTGATAGATACAAGCACTGATAGATACGAGCACTGATAGATACGAGCACTAATAGATACGAGCACTGATAGATACGAGCACTAATAGATACGTGCACTGATAGATACGTGCACTGATAGATATGAGCACTGATAGATACGTGCACTGATAGATACGAGCACTGATAGATACGAGCACTGATAGATACGTGCACTGATAGATACGTGCACTGATAGATACGAGTACTGATAGATACGAGCACTGATAGATACGAGCACTGATAGATACGTGCACTGATAGATACGAGCATTGATAGCTACGAGCACTGATAGATACGTGCACTGATAGATACGAGCACTGATAGATACGAGCACTGATAGATACGTGCACTGATAGATACGAGCACTGATAGATATGTGCACTGATAGATACGTGCACTGATAGATACGAGCACTGATAGATACGTGCACTGATAGATATGAGCACTGATAGATACGTGCACTGATAGATACGAGCACTGATAGATACGAGCACTGATAGACACGAGCATTGATGTACACTAAATCAGGTCTACATGTAATAATCATTAGTAACATAGCAAATTCACAGTCCAAGTTTGTGTATATACATATATAGGTATATATGATCACAACATCATTAGCTTATGGAGGCCAAAAGAGCGATAGACGCCTCCACCATACAGTAAATAAATAGGACATTTGTGATCACATTTGGATGTCTAAAAATAAGTAAAACATGTATTTTATGCTCAAAATTCCAAGTAATACAGTTATTGCACTGCACTCTGGGAAACTGGGTGGGGACATGCAAATGAACCCATAATACTCTATACATATCTGCTTTTAGGCATATGCTCATAGCCTTAATACATAGGATGGATTATACACAAGTTAGGAGACCAGCCACAGACAGACGTCTAATGGGGCTCATAAGTGTGGGGCCGGTGCTGGTGCTTTAGACTTTATCAGAAGGCTATTAGACACAACATCATCTATACACATATATATATATATATATATATATATATCACTAGCGACCTGCCCGGCAAAAAATGACGGGCAATACAATTGTAAGGCTGGGAATGCTGTTTGGCACACAGTGTGAGGTTTTTGGTCGTCTGAGCACCTTCGGCGCTCATTGCGAACCTCTCCCCTGGTGTACTTTTGCTCCTCTGAGCACCCTCTGCACTCATTGTGAGCCCCGCTCTGAGCGCATTTGGCGCTCATTTTGAACCTCTCCCCTGGTGTACTTTTGCTCTGAGCACCCTCTGCGCTCATTGTGAGCCCCACGTTGGGCGCCTTCGGTGCTCATTGCGAGGCTCTCCGCTCGTGTAGTTTTGGTGGTCTGAGCACCTTTGTCAGTCATTGCAAGGGCCGCGCCGATTGGCTTTGGCGCTCATTGCAATCCTCTCCCCTGGTCCTATTTTTTTATATATATATATATATTTTTGAATGCTAATTAATTAATTAAGTAAATAATAAATATAGTTTACCTATTTGTAATTAATATATCCAGCAATCAATAGCCTGAAGAGCTGACAATCTGTGTTGATGTTCCTGCAGCATACAATGTGGGTTTGCACTGTAGTGGAGCTGAGGTGTCAGCAATGTGCACAGTGTGTAGTGTAAATAGGCTGCGTGCGTGAGGGGAAGCCGTTAGTGTAGCTGAGTACTTCCGCATTGTGTAAGTTAGTGATGTAAAATGGCGGCGAGCGTTACGGGGGTGTGGAGCATTTTACGTTGTCCCTAATAGTGTATTTTATACCTTGTGCGTCATGTGTAAAAGTCGATCAGCGCGGACCTTGCAATGCATGCAGAAGGGGCTCTGATAACCAAAAATACACCAACCGAAGGCTCGCAACGAGCGCCAAAGGCGCTCAGCTCGAGGCTCGCAATGAGCGCTGAAGGATCTCAGCCAACCAAAACACTTACTCTCTGTGGCAAACAGCATTACCTGTCTTACAATTTTATTGCCGTCATTTTTGACGGGCAAGTCGCTAGTATATATATAGAAACATCACAGCCCCTGCATAGCTTAGTAAATATCCCCCATGCCCCTTAGATACATTATTGGTGGTCGCGCAGTGTGATTATTACGTTTGGATACATTTATATATATATATATACCTTATTTCTCCTCTTTTTCTGGATGTCATTATGCTATGAGACCTTTCCTAATATGGACTTTTACACACATAAAGATGTAAAATCAGGAGCTCTTGTTCTAACCTAAGCCGCAAGTTTGCATTTAATGCTCCGCTACTAGTGCTGGTTACATTATGAGTTTTACTTTAAAATACTGATAATTCTGGGCCTTTTATAATATTGTGGCTTTGGGAGAAACTGTATTTATAAATGGCCTCTGCTATGTGTAATATATGTAGAGTCCCCTATATATCTGGCCCCCTATATATCTGGTCCCCTATATATCTGGCCCCCTATATAACTGGTCCCCTATATATCTGGCCCCCTATATATATGGCCCCCTATATATCCGGTCTCCTATGTATCCGGTCCCCTGTGTATCCGGTCCCATATATATACGGCCCCCTATATATCCGGTCTCCTATGTATCCGGTCCCCTATGTATCCGGTCCCCTATTTATCCGGTCCCCTATTTATCTGGTCCCCTATTTATCTGGTCCCCTATGTATCTGGTACCCTACGTATCTGGTCCCCTATGTATCTGGTACCCTACGTATCTGGTCCCCTATGTATCTGGTACCCTACGTATCTGGTCCCCTATGTATCTGGTCCCCTATTTATCTGGTCCCCTATGTATCTGGTCCCCTATATATCTGGCCCCCTATGTATCTGGTCCCCTATTTATCTGGTCCCCTATGTATCTGGTCCCCTATATATCTGACCCCCTATATATCTGGTCCCCTATATATCTGGTCCCCTATGTATCTGGTCCCCTATGTATCTGGTCTACTATGTATCTGGTCCACTATGTATCTGGTCCCCTATGTATCTGGTCCCCTATGTATCTGGCCCCCTATGTATCTGGTCCCCTATATATCTGGTCCCCTATGTATCTGGCCCCCTATGTATCTGGTCCCCTATTTATCTGGTCCCCTATGTATCTGGTCCCCTATATATCTGACCCCCTATATATCTGGTCCCCTATGTATCTGGTCCCCTATGTATCTGGTCCCCTATGTATCTGGTCTACTATGTATCTGGTCCACTATGTATCTGGTCCCCTATGTATCTGGTCCCCTATGTATCTGGCCCCCTATGTATCTGGTCCCCTATATATCTGGTCCCCTTTGTATCTGGTCCCCTAAGTATCTGGTCCCCTATGTATCTGGTCCCCTATATATCTGGCCCCCTATGTATCTGGTCCCCTATATATCTGGGTATTGGTGCATCATTATGCAATCAGGTACAAGCAATGGCGGAGCTAGTGAGTGGCGGGACCAGCGCAAGAAACCAGTCGCAGCCCCCACTACCGCCGCCATTGCTTGCATAGTGATGCGCCAGTACCCAGATTCACTAAGCATTGCAGGGGCTATTGGGACCATAGGGAATCCTGGCCTATCGTGGCCCTGCAATATATTATATTTGGGAGACAAGTGGGCTTAAATCACTAAATGTTGTTGTGAAGGACCCTGCACTTATTCACTAACATCGTCTTATTATAACGAGGTCTATGACGTGCCCTCTAATTGCCCACGCTCTTTCCTAAGGAGGGCAACGTAATTGGCGCGAGGAAAGTCTTCATTAAAACCTTAATAGGGGAGATATCCAAGATCCATGTGAATATAGAAAAGGATTTAAATGGACTCCAACAAGAAGATGATTTTATGTTAAAGAACATTACAAACTGCGTATACATTGCATTAGCCGTTTTTCTCTATAGTAAATCATTTCTGAAATATTTAGAATTTATTTTTGCGGCTCCTGTATGCCAATGTGCGGCTCAGTGTACTTGATAGAGGGGTCTTTGTTTTGTCCAATTAACACATTAGTTCAGCTAATTAATATGTGTGAGTCACTCATTTGCATATAAATTCAGAAACAACAACATAAGATTTCCCCAGACTGATTCACTTTAGAAAAGAAATGGATAACACAACATATTCTTAAGAATAACCTAAAAAAAATATTTTAGGATGACAGAGCCCCTTTAATAAGGAGGTAAAAAATAGGAGCAGGAACAAGAGGTCAGGATTTCAAGCTGGAAGGCAATAGGTTTATGGATAATGTGTTAAAATAGGTGCGCCAGTGGACGGGGTGCGGTCAAACACAGGTAATAAACTGAAGCATGTCTGAGATTTCCTTAAGGCCATGTTGAGGCTTAATTAATCCAAATAGATAGAATGGGCAGAAGAGATGAACCTTTTTTGTTGCTATCTGCAGTCAGATCTATGTTGCACGCCTTGTGATCAGTGCTTTCCAACCATTACACCTTATCTGTATATATGACACATAATAAAAAGCATTGACCATACTTGATCATCCTGAAATCCTGGCCTGTGTGTGGCTCTCCTCTGAACTTGTCTACCCTGGCATATGTCATACAGCCCATGATTTGTGTAGAAATAGAATCCAACAATGAAATGCTGAGGAAATCATTAATCACTGCCCCTTGTCATCAGCCACAAGTCATAGCAGGAGACAGCATGGGACACCTTCAAAAGAGATAAGGACAGTGCAGAACAGTGTGTGAGGCTCTATGGGAGAAGGCTGGAACTGATAGCACAACTTTCCCCCAGGAATCACTGACCAGTTAGCCCATAGCTTTCCTGTTTTAGGTGAGTACCAGTCTTCCATGCCTGCACAGATAGATGTAGTGAGGGTTAACGTTTTGTTTGTTGGCACAGAGCAATAAAGAGACTGCTGGTTAGGGCTGAACGTGATTTATGATTTTTAAAGGAGTTGCCAAGCTGGTCTGAAAGCAAAGTGTAGAGTGGCAGTAAGAAAAAATTAACCCATTAGAAGGTCTGTCTCTGATAAATGTAAATAGCGTATCACGAAGAGCTTATATGAGTGCTGTAAGCACAATATAAACATATCAGGATGAACTTGACATGGAAATAGTACTAATTATTGTCAATATCTTTACAATATTGGGCTAGATTTGCATATTTATGTGTATTATTTCAGTTTATTATTAGGTACGAAGCATGAACTCTGTGTTCCTAGGGGTATGAGGGTAGGGTTTACAGTTTGGGGGCTTACAACTTTTTTCCTGAAGAACCCCCAATGTTCTCGTCAAACTGGAAATATAAACAGTCTGACAAAAAGGGAACTATTGACTTGACTGGGCGACACACCCCTGCAATCTGATTGGGTGATGTAATGAAGCAGAACCAAGCCCCCTTGTGTCAGAGCTGGGTTAGGTTGTGGGCAGTCTTTCACACTCACAGATGTTATTTCATTTGATATCTTAGTGAAAAATGCACGTATTTCAAAAATTCAAAAAGTTAATATGCTTTTAGGAGATCTTTACAATGATTTGGTCCAAGCTTTAATGTTCCCTTAGTACTACAGAATTTGTTGGTGCTCTAAAAATAAAATATAATAATAAAAATAAACATTATAATAATCACTATTTATTTATGTAGTTTTCTCACAGACCCTTGTCATTATCTCTCTGCTTCCTGGACCTTGGAGTCTAATCTGAGAGTTTTTAATTGTTGTTCCAGGTCGGGGAATTGTTTTTGTCGTCTCATTTTCTGTTTCTGAAGCCTTTATTTCCACCTCCTTTGTTCTCTGAGCCGAGAGGTGAGTCTCAAGATGACAGTTCCAATTGATTCCTTTAGTCGCGCTCTTTGTTCGTCTTGGATTGGTGATAAAATTAATGAAATTCCTCTAGCAGTTTCCGCTGCTTGCTTGGCAAATTGTGATATATCTCCACTTTCCATTGTGCTTTTCTGTCTTTCTGTTAAGGAGTGCTCAGCTTAGTTTTTTTTAGGGTTTCTTTACTATAAGGAAGGTTTCTTATATATAAACCAGATGTATGCAAAATGAAAATGAGGCGTTAATTGTGCATTATCATGTAGTATATCAGTAACATAGGGGTTAACGAGACTGTCGGACAAAAGAGAACGCACTAACTGGGGATGACCATGCAGGGGTTAAATATATTCAATAGAGAGACATACAGGAACAAACATGGTGGACATTGATCCAGACATTTGGATACATCCAGAGATTGAGTGATGGCTGGGTGAAATAAGAGACTTGGTTGAGGCTGAAGAAGGATTGGAGAGTGGACAATTGGTGAGAGGAGTGACAGGGAGAGGAGTCAGCTGTTCCCCATACAATATAGTACTTAATTTGGTGGTTACCTGATGTGACAAGCTATCTGTTGCCACTGGGTTTATGCCCTTGTTTCCGAGACTTTTGATGGAGGAACACAAATAATGTGTTTCCAAATTTTACGACGGAATATATTCTCCAGTGTTTCAAAATATACCGAAAAACAAATCAATGAAAACAACAGCTCCTACCGGAGCACTACCTATACTGTGACAGTTCCCTAACTATCTGTTCTCATCCAGCAAAATATGGGTGGAGCAAAAACAAAACAAAGTCCAATACTTTGTTTTCATTTACTGCAGTTGTGCACAAGAGATACTTCAAAGATCACTATCAGAGCCTGATGCCCCCCCCATAATTTACATAGAAGCCCCCTAGAGTGACTCAGCAGCAAAGCAGGACTATAGTGCTTGATCAGAGCTGCAAATGAAATACAAAATAAATATCTTAAAAATAAGTCAGTTTACGTTTTTCTTTGAATAATATGCTCATTTCTGTACCGGTCATATGCCTTTCTCCCATAGTGCACATATATTGTGACGATGGAATAAACTTTAAACGTCTTTATGTCTGCTTGATTCCAAGTGGCGTTTCATCAGAGAGGGAACATTTGCTACCTATGAATGTTTCAGTACATTAGATAAGAGGCCACTCGAACGCTGCTGTAATCAAGGACATTGGTGGAAACAGAACCACACTAGGAGCTGGCTGGGCAGCACAATCAGCTCATGTTTTATTATAGTGATATCTTACACAATATTCCCAATACCCCTCATCTTGGGTGGATTTGTCTGTAATGAGCTGTTTTCTTGCATTCTGAGATCCTTCTTGAGCAAATGACTTGTCTTTCTGTAAAGTACCAAATCAAAGCTATTTCCTTCCCTGTGATTTGCAGTCTAGTAAATGTTCCTCTGCAATTGGTGCACTTGGGTTAATTCTTGTTGTGACAGATGTATAACGGTGCTGTGTAGTGTATCTGATGTCTGCTTTTACTGTGTGTCTTACGTGGTTTGGAGTATTATTGTTCCTAAGCAGCAATCCGAATATAGAAAGTTATTCATATTATGGACGATTTTCAAACGGGCAAAATGAGCAGGTTCCCAGGGCTCAGTGACTCATGATAATGTTGGTGTATTATAGAAATACATTCAGGGTCTCCCTCGTTCTGTGACTCTATATCAGTGTAAGAAGATATATGGCCAGTTAGTATTGGGTGTTCTTATCACGACCCAGGGGAGGTGGACCAACCCCTTTCCAGAATTCTCCTCCCTTGGACCATGGATTGGATGGGCTTCTCGTTGGGCTCCTGAGTGACCGGCTTCTATTCCAGGACCATCAGGATGCAGAACAGGAATTAAGGGGTTAGAAATAACAAAAATAGGTTTATAACCTCTAAAAAAATGTCAGAACACCTTGATCCCTAGCAGAGTGTATCTTTATTGGGAAAAGGTGGAACATTTATAGGCAAACAGAGCAATACAACTTAGGTTCAAACCCCAAACATGAGGAATTTACCTGCCCTTATCAGTTAACTCACTCAACCCTATGCAGTACCTCCAAGGACAGTCTAGGGGGTGTGAGAGGTAATCCCATCACGTGGTGTGCTGGTAGTTATATATTCAAAGTTCCATTCTAAACTAGTTAGCTCACGTATACTATTCTTGACTACCGCTAGATAATACAATAAAATAAGATGTATAGTGCATTGTTCACATTTCCTGTCCCTGGTGATGGAATTAGCAAATACTGCAAGGTGGGGGGAGGAATAGTAATTGACAAAAGCCATATTCAGAAATGTTTAAGGGGGGGGGTGGGTTGAGATGGGTCATCACAATGCCAATCACAGAGACACCAACTCCCAATTTAAAGTCAATTGGATGAAATGGAGAGGACATAGCTATTTTAGGGAGAGGTTTTCTGTAGTGACCCGCAGGCTCCAAGACGGTCATCGAAGGTGACGTTTGGTTGAATAAACAGCACTATGTGAGCATACCATTTCTGCCATAGTTCACTGCTTTAAAAACTAGAATGAATAATAATGGACAAATATTTTTGAAACATTCATTATTAGGGGGTTCATTGCTGTTTACAATTTGCCTAGAGTAGTGGCCCCTGACACTTTAAATCTCATTACCATTAGTAACAGTTATAGACAGATTATAGATGGATTTATATAAATTAAAATTAAAATTCAGTAAATTATGTTCTAGATCTCACAGCCAGTCCCCATGTGGATTGTGAGGTTACCACCCAGTCCCCATCCAGCATTGGGAGTTGAGAAGTCACAAAGTCACCAGAGTAGCCCCAGGGGCATTACATAGCTAACATACAGCCCCATAAGCATTGATAGGACACAAGCTGGTCCCCATGAGGTCAACAGTCTGTACCCACAAGCTTTGGGCGTTCACCAGCCGGTCACAATGAGCATTAGGAGGTCAGCATATACTTCCCACACGCATTGGAAGGTCACCATAAGGACCCATGAGCATTTGGAGGTCACTGTATGGTCCGCAAATGCATTGGAAGGCGTCAAGCCAGTTCCCATGACCAATAGAAGGCCACAAGCCGGTCACCATGAGTACAGGAAGGCCACAAGCCAGTCCCCATAAGCATTGAGACGTCTCCATGATCATCAGAAGGTCACTAGCTGGTTCCCATGAGCATTGGACGGACAAAAGCCAGGCCTCCATAAGCATTGAGAAGTCACTAGCCAATCCCAGTGATCATTGGGAGGTCATAAGCCAGATCACATTATCATTAGGATGTCACCAGCCGGTATCCATGATTATTAGGGGGTCATCATGAGCATTGGGAAACCACAAACCATTCCCCATGAGTATTGGGAAGCCACATGTCGGTCTTCATGAGCATTAGGAGGCAACATGTCGGTCTCCATGAGCATTACAAGGCCACAAGTTGGTCCCCATGAGCATTGAGAGGTCACCAGCTGGCCCCCGTTGATCATTGGGAGATCACAAGCTGGTCGCCATGATTATTGGAGGTCACCAGCCGAATCCTAGGCCAAAGAAAACCACTGATGTAGATCGCATGTTACCATAACCGCTTAGGAATAGGCCAGGTTGAAGGCAAACGTTTCCTGATATGAGTTTTGTGAAGTCAAAAAAGAGAAAAACAAGTCTTTTGTGAACTTAAAAACAACCATATTTTGTTTGGTAAAATCAAAGGAACTTTTTGTGAAGTAAAAACAAATTAAATTTGTCTCTTCTGATGAAAAATGGTAGAAATATGTATTTTGTGAAGTAAAAATATGGCAAATGTGTGTCTGAGGGGAAAAGGAGAGAAATGTGTGTATTGTGAGGAAAAATGAGAGAACTGGTTGTTCTATAAGGTATAAATGGTGCAAATTGGCGTAACTTTTGTAAAACAAAAACAAAGGAGGAACATGTTGTGAGGAACATGTTCTAGATCTCAAAGCCAGACCCCACGAGCATTGGATGGTCAACACACTAATATCCCACAGTGTGCAGCATGGACAGCAGGTAGATGGCGTGGTAGTGAGTCAATAAGATGCTGGAAGATTGGCAAGCCCATCTGGAGCCATGCAAACTGCACTGCATCCGACAGCTGCTGAAGAGTGAGTGGTGGGGGATCCATATAACAAACATGGTGATGGAGGTGGTCCTACAGGTGCCCAATGGTAATCAAGTCTGGGGGAATTTGGAGGCCAGGGAAGTACATGGAAGTCTTCATCATGCTCTTCCAACTACCCTTGAACAATTCTCGCCTTATGACATGTTGCATTGTCTTGCTGGAAGATCCCATCCGCTCCAGGGAAGACAATCAACATGTATGGGTGTACTTGATCTGCAAGGATGGATAGATAACCAAATTGGTTTGAGAGTGCCTTCCAGAGGTATGAGTGGACCGAGACAATGCAAAGAAAACATTCCCCAGAAAATATATCTGCAACCATTGTTGGAAGAACACAAGATGGTGGGGTCAGAGTGTTTGTTCTCGGAGACTTTGCGCTTGACACTCGAACATCTGTCCAGTTGATGGAGCAGAAAATGTGACTTATCAGAGAAGATAACCCTAAAATGGAGCAAGAATAGAGTCAGTCTGCTTTGTACTACTCAACGGTACTTGTACTCTTCTTATGTCCTAAGAAACAGGATCTGATTATGCCTGTAACTGATCTGGATTAGTTGCTGGGTGCTGAGTTTGAACACAAAAGTCACGGCCTAGAGAAAGAACATTGGGGTGAGCGTGGTCCCCCAAATCTTGGGGTTGTAACAATATAATATATACAATTTGATTTATTGATGTATTTATTTATTTATTGCTTGCAGTGGTGGCCTCCATGCACTATCTCCGTCACTGCATCTAAACGTTATTCCTAGAGAGAGCAAATTAGCATCTGGAGGTGTTAAAGGTCCCTCACAGTTCAGTAACTACTCATACAATATCTATTTCATACAAGTTCTAACATCTCATATTCCCTGAGCCGTCATCCTCTGTGACAATATGGGACCATATAACACCTCCATAACGTGTCTGCATAAGCTGGTCATATATCACACCCACTCGCCCACTGGTGTGATGACAGAGTGAAAATTACCTCCTGTGAAATCTTGGTGATGTGCAACATATTGTATTATAACTGTGTGATTAAAAGGAATAGAAGAGCAAATATCTGCATTTTAAAACTAATTGTAGTTATTTTTCCATGAAATAGATGCTGCAAAGATTAAAAAAACAAACATTTAAAAGGTTACGGCAGGTTCCTGGATGTTACTAGGTGTATTTATGTATTTTATTTTATTATGAAGTACTCTGTTTTTACCTCCTATGATCAAAACAAATAGTCCCTGTATGGGTCTGACCTCTGCAGCATATGCAGACACTGCTGTACTTGCTGGGCTTCATACTAACCAATCAGTGACATTCTGAAACAAGAACTTATACTCTCTTACTAAAATAAAGTACATAAATATAAATGGATACACCGGGATAGTATATACATAGTAACCCCCAGGAACCTGCCATGTCCCTTCTAACGTGAGGTTGTGGGAGTGACTGGACTTAGTAAATGATGGGAGCGGGTAATGACCTCCCTCCCCCAGCCTGGCTGGATTCACTAATGGTGCTGTGTACAACAACTCACTACATCATCATTGCTTACTGGTTCTGCAAGGACCAAAAAGCATAAGCATCCTGCAAATTATATTAAAAGTGTACGTAAGCCTAATAGATATTCTGATGTGAAAATATGTGGAATTTATTATTGCAGTGAAGCCAAAAACGAGCTTTTGGGGAAGCTTATAAGATCACTCTCGACCTGTTCCAGTACATCCCAGGATGGTTATCGCTGGTTTACAATCGAAAATCGCCAAAGCGAGAAAGAAGATGGCGGCCGAAAAAAATTAAAACCGAAAACGAGGCTGAAGGTGTAAATATCAGCCTTAACGCAAAACAGTAACACTTAATACAAGGCAGTAAAATTTAACTCAAGCCAGTAACACTTAATCCAAGGTAGTAACACAGGGAGAGAGGCTCGCAATGAGCGCCGAGAGTGCTCAAGTGCAAGGCTTATAAAGTACACAGGGGGAGAGACTTGCAATGAGCGCCAAAGGTGCTCAGAGGGGCCATAACCTCACATCATCAGATCTCTTATTGTGCTTATCCATAAGGTTTTCTTGGCAAAAATACTGGACTGGGTTGCCAGTTCCTTCTCCAAAGGAAAATGACTTGTCTGATCGCTCTGCTATGACTATGACTATGGTATAGCTCACAGCTTCATTGATGTACACAAGACTCTTCACCATAACAAGGTAGAGATCCAGAAGGGGAACCACAAGTTAGTGTGAAATAAATCTCTATGCAAGTTTTTGGGAGAAGAGAAAGTTTTATGCTGGTTGTTAATGGAGAAACTGAACTGTCCATGAGGGACTCTGCCTCCCTTCCAGACTGGAGCCTACATGGGAAACCTCCATGGGCCACATGAGGCCGCCTACCACCATTTCCTACTATTGCCAGTGTGGATACATTGATCTTTAGTATTGGAACGATGGTGGTCAATATAATTCGGTAATCCCTCTCCTGACAAGAAGAAGTGCCACCTGCTGAAACACCAATTAATTTCAACCAGTTATCCCCTAAAAAGGTCAGATTAAGGTAGGGGGGTTCGTTCGGCTGAGTGGACTACTGCGGGTCAAGAACTGGGCCAGTGGAGGGCCCCAGTGCATTGCACCACCTGCACCAGTTGTAGTTCCAGCCTTTGTGGGACCGAGTTGCCCACCACGGCCTTAGAATATCTTAGTGATCTGTGGCATTGTGTACAAAATAATAAATCAGTTTATTTAATGTATTCCTCTGCTTAATAACATGTTTCCATCGCCGTCTGCAGATGTCTAATGTACGTCCATGCCGGTGTAGAGTCCTCCTCCTGAGATATCTACACTGACTGGGCTTGTTACCCGGCAGTGATGTGCATCGTGATTAGTCTCTCTCATGACTGATCCCCATATTAAATCAGCAGATGATGAATGTCTTGAGCACTGCGTATTTATCTCCTCTCCACTGCTGGAGGTGTTGGAGACATCTAATATTCCACGTATTATATGCAATTACCCTCTTGTGCAATCTTCCATTTCTGCCGATCAGCTTCCTATGGTGAATGTCTCTACCAGCACTGTGGCAATGTGGTATCTACAACTGCCAGCGGATTCAATAGGAGTAACTGAAAGCTCATTAGATAAGAAGGACTTGCCCTCCAGATAAAGTAACAGCTGAGAAAATAAAGTAAAGAACAATTAGTTATCTTTTGTAGCCTCCTTGTCTTTACTTCTTCAGTATCAGTTAGAAAATAAATAATAATGGTTAATAAAAATATATAAATGCTATGTAGTTGGTGAAAGAAACGTATAGAAAACCACGGTGGCACTTTAATGTCATCTTTAGAGAGATCCTAATAGGGGCAGGGGCAGTGCTAATGATCTGGGATCTACTCTCAGGAAAATATCAACATACCCGTAAAGGGATATGGAAAGTGTTTGGATTTAACCTCTGCATTTATTTACTTTTATGTACTAGGGATTCCTGTCTTCTCTTGATATGGCCAAATATTTGAGCCTTAGCCTCATGATCAAACCTTCCCGTGAACAGTTTGGCTTTATTTCCTATAGTGTTGATGGATTGGATCTTCTTGAAGTCCAAGTAGTTTTCTCCAATAACACAATTTTAAGGTGTCAATCCTCTGGCGCTCAGACCTCTTTATGGTCCAGCTCTCACATCCGTATGTTATTACTGGGAACACAATAGTTCTAACTGTGCGGACCTTTGTTGATGGTATAATATCTTTACTTTTTAATAGCTTGTCCAGACTTGCCGTAGCTTTCCTACCCAGTAGCAAACGTCTTTTAATTTCATGGGTACAGTCACCATCTGAAGAGATCTTGGATCCCAAAAATCTGTCCCTGCCTCCACGTCTTCCCCATGCATTTGCCAGGAACTGAGATGGCTGTTTACCATGATCTTCGTTGTTTTAATGGTGAGCAGCATTACCTTGTTTTTTTGGAATTGGGATATAGATTGACCTTTTCCAGTTTTCCAGGGGGATAGTTATGGAATGGATGTGTATGTTCTTTCAATATGAAAAACTTTATGTGTTACACCTACCTCTGGCTTGCAGATATATTTGGCTTGTCATACACATCCATCCCCTAACTATCCCCCTTCCCATCCACACTTCTATCCCCTGGCCATCCACAAACCCATCCCCACACAAGATCTTTACCTGTCACTGATCTTTGGGACACGCTGATGTCGCTGCTTCCTTTTGTCAAGCGCGCTGCTGTTGATTTGCCCTTTTGATGGCGCGCACATGTGATGCGCCCAAAGGTCGTGCCACCCTTCTGCTGGATTCTTGACCACAGTAGAATATCTGGTGGTTGTCTTGTTTGAAATGTCCCTTTCCAGTCCATTTAACTTCACTAATTCCCAGGATCTCGATGTATAACCTCGTCATCTCATTCTTGACCACGTCCAGTTTGCCTTGGTTCATAGTCCTAATGGTCCAGATTCCTATTCTGAATTGGTCTTTGCAGCATTGGTCTTTTCTTTCCCTTCAGACACATCCGCATCTGGGTGTCCTCTTGGCTTTGGCCCAACCACTTCATTACATCTGGTGCTACTTGTACTCTCCCTCAGTAATGTGGTGGCACCTTCTGACCTGTGGGGCTCATCTTCAGTTGCCATTTTGTTATGTCTCCAGCTGGCTTATCCATAAAGTTATCTTGGTACAGATACAGTAGTGGGTTGTCAGTTCTCGCAGAGAACCTGCTCTTCCATTAAAGACGAAAACTACTTGTAAGACAGGACGAGGCAGCAGACTCTTCCTATAAAGTGTAGACCTATTTGCTGAGTCAGACAGTGATTTCGAAGGAGCAAAATGTTATCTTTTCCATACATTTTTTTTAATGACTTTACATAATTATCATGACAAGGAATATCATTTTGAGAGCAAAACAGAACAATTAAACGTATTATTATTTTTATTAGTATAGTTTATTTGTAATGCGCCAAAATATTCCGTATCACTATACATGCGTTGTGATCAAGGCAAAACAATATTCGCACATTACTCAAGATGGAGGGTCCTGTCTTTGAACTTGAATCCAGAATCCATAGAGCACAATGTACGATTGAAAACTCACAATCTAAAGAGAAACTATTTCTGACATGTTAAATGAAAGTTTAAATTATCAAAGTGTATCTCAAACTAAGCAGAAACAAAAATATAAATTATTAATATTATTAACTTTTATTTGTAATGAACCAACATTTTCCTTAGCGCTGTACAGGGGATAAGAAAAAGGAAAAATACAATATTCACAAACTGCAGAAAATGGAGGGCCCTGTTTTGAGCTTAAAAGCTTTGTAAAAAAGTGATTTTTATCAAAAGCACCCTACAAGATTGGAAACTTGCTACTTACAATATAAAGTGCTGCTCAGAGACCTGGGGAAGAGTAACAGATAAGGAAGAGCAAGAGTTATGAAGAAAGTGAAAGTTTGCTTAGGTAGGAAGGAGTGCAAAGTAGGAAGGTTTTTCATTTAGTGGGAGAGGGAAGAGATCTGATAGAAGTCATTTGAGGTGAAAGGCTCTAGTAAGTAATATGTTGTCTGCCCCTGGAGGTGAGATAATATAATCTGCAGGAAGGTTAGGTGATTTGCATCTGAATAGGGGCGGGTGGATGAGGGGGAGGGAGGGAAGTTCTCTCAGAATTTTACAGAATTATCCCAGAGCAGAGGAGCCATGTGTTCTGGTTTAAAAAGAGTGGAGTATGGTGTAAGTGACAGAGATAGATGGAGGGAGTGATAGAAGAGGGAGAATGAAAGCGACAGTAAAGACTTAAGACGTGAGGAGGAGGATATCTTAGCAAATTATGCAAGCCATAAATTGGGGAATAAATAACATTAAAGATAAAAATATTGCCAATTATTTAATTCAAACAGTTGATTTCCATAATGGCTCAACAATAGAAAGGCTCATCCAAAGTATATTACAGTTATTTTTTATGATTTCTAAAAAATAAACTACCATGTCCCACCATGATCCCCACCACCAATGAGCTCATTATATCATCCCAAAGCTCTTAAATGGAGACCATGGATCCAAAATATTGCAAAACGTGTGGAAAGCATCAGAAAAGGAATTGTAAAGCGTCTCCGATTACAAATGAAGTTAATTTACTGAATAATGTGTTTAAAAGGCAATAAGGTATTTCACCAGTTCCTGGCTTTAGCCGCTAACATGAATCATTTAAATAATTTATTTTCCTCGTGAGATAGAGTATTTCAGAACTTGCCTAATAGACAATGTTGAATATTAAATGACTAATCAAACTGAAGTAGTTCATTAAATAATTTGATTACACTATTTGTGCTTTTTTTTATGTACCCACCAAATGTGTTGAAATGTCCCTAAGTGATCACATTCCCAGAAATAATTAGGTTCCTGGAAGGAATTCATTAGTGTAATCTGACTAAATAAGGACTTTTAGTGATATTTCCAAAAGACTATAATTACGGGAAACTTGCAAAAGATTTGTCCACATTTTCTTCCAATCCGATGAATCTACGGAACTCTTCCAAATGTCGTCTACAAATATGTAAAGTTAAATATCTATATAAAGCTTTAATTAATTTACATAGAGAATGGATTCAAACCAAGAAAGCAAAGGAAATGAAGACGTCTATAAAATTCACTGGCTCTTATATTAGTTCTGTTTTGAAGCTCTTATCGGGTTTTAAGTTTGTTGTAATGGGTAAGATTAAAGAGTTTAGTAAGACCGTTCCTGATCCAGAAAAAATGTGACACTTGGATCAGAACTTTGATTCTCCAAAAGGGGGTGAGTCAAGGAGGTGAGGCAGTCCAACCCATGCCCAAACTCAAAGAACTTGTAAAGTGAATTATTAAGAACATTGTTTTAGACTTTCTGTAAAACTTTGTTTAAGAACCGTATCCAAAAATATATAATTTACTGGAACCTCAGAAATACATGCCAAATAAAGTCATATTGGCGTATGAATGGGAGAATGTGTGGATTGAGCTGCTTTATAATATATTGGTAAAATGGCTGCTGAGAAATATCCAACTGTTTAATGTGTAAATATAACCTGTTTAGGGATATACCGTATATACTCGAGTATAAGCCGAGTTTTTTCAGGACTTTTTTTAAGGCTAAAAAGGGTCCCTCGGCTTATACTCGAGTCACTCTCCCCCGTGTCTCTCTAACCCCCCCGTGTCTCTCTAACCCCCCCGTGTCTCATTCCCTCCCCCCTCCTCATTCTAAACCCCCCTCCTCATTCTAAACCTCCCTAAATACCTCCCCCTCTACCTTTCCCCTCACTTACCTGCTTCTGCTCCGGCCTCCGCTCCTTCCGGCGTCTTGACCTGGCGCATGTGCGCAGGGTCATTAGCATATACAGGCAACCGGTATTTCCTAATGAGATGATGTCACATGCGTGCAACGTCATTAGCATATACCGGGTGCCGGTATATGCTAATGACCCAGAGTGCATGTAACGTCACATCATTAGCATATACCAGGTGCCGGCACCCGGTATATGCTAATGATGTGACGTCACATGCGCGCCGGGTCAAGACGCTGGAAGGAGCAGAGGCCAGAGCAGAAGCAGGTAAGTGAGGGGAAAGGGGGAGGTATTTAGGGGGGTTTAGAATGAGGAGGGGGGTTGAGGTTGAGGAGGGGGTTGAGGATGGGGGGGGTGAGGATGAGGATGGGGGGGTTGATGAGGGAGGTTAAGGGGGGGTTGAGGAGGGAGGTTGAGGATGGGGGGTTGAGGTTGAGTGGGGGGTTGAGGAGGGAGGTTGAGGATGGGGGGGTTGAGGAGGGAGGATGAGGAGGGAGGTTGAGGAAGGGGGTTGAGGATGGGGGGTTGAGAAGGGAGGATGAGGAGGGGGGTTGATGAGGGGGTTGAGGATGGGGTTTTGAGGAGGGAGGATGAGGAGGTTGAGGATGAGGAGAGAGGTCGAGGAGAGGGTTGAGGATGGGGGGGTTGAGGAGGGAGGTTGAGGATGGGGGGGTTGAGGAGGGAGGTTGAGGATGAGGAGGGAGGTTAAGGAGGGGGTTGGGGATGAGGAGGGGGTTAAGGATGAGGAGGGAGGTTGAGGATGAGGAGGGAGGTTGAGGAGGGGGTTGAGGATGGGGGGGTTGAGGATGAGGAGGGAGGTTGAGGATGAGGAGTGGGATGGGGAATGAGGAGGGGAGTTGAGGAGGGTGATAAGGGAGGGGGGAAGAGACACAGGGAAGGGAGAGGGGGGAAGAGACACAGGGGAGAGAGACGGGAGAAGAAACCCGGGAGAGAGAGGGGGACACAGAGGGCACAAGAGGGACACAGGGGGCAGCACATTTCCCACCCTTATACTCGAGTCACTCATTTTACCCAGTATTTTGTGGTAAAATAGGTCCCTCGGCTTTTTCCTCAGTCGGTTTATACTCGAGTATATACGGTAAGCTCTATTACATTTTCAACTAAATCAGAATAATAGTGACTGAGTTTGTTGGCTTCATTATATTTAATAGGTATTGGAAGAGCTCTAAAACGATAAAGTATACGGGGTAAAATATTCATCTTGATCATATTTATTTCCGATCCGTCCATGCCAAATTTCTTCGTCCTGTTTTATTACACGGAATATAATTTACTCACTACTTTGATGTTAATCTAATGCCTTCGTATTATAACAAAGATATCTGCCAATGAAAGGGAAATTATCTTTAATTATGGCTAACTTATCTGAGGGAAGATTAATATTATGTGCTTTAGATTTATCGACATTAATGGTTATGCCAGGTACTAAGCCTACAGACCACGGTCTTGCCAAGAAGATTTGGAATAGAAATATCGGGGTTAGTAGTGATGGTAATTATATCATTAGCAAATTAGCAACATTTAGTTTGTCTTCCTCTTATTGGAAGTTCAGATATATCTGTATTATTGAGGATATTCTAGAAAAGGGGGGCGGAGGCAACACCTAGGCAAATAAAAGATGTGACATCGGATAAAATGTAATGGTAAATGTTATTGATCCCTAGAAAGTTATACAAAGCTTGAATTAGATTTAGAAAGGAGCCACCTAAGCCACATTTAGACAATGGTATTCAGATATAAGGATATTTCAGTTAATTAGGGTGAGATTCTTGGCAAGCTTGTTTTGGTTCCATTATATCTGACACACTGTGACCCGATGGCCTTTAGGATCCAAGGGCTCATCTGTTGGCCAATGCCCTTCTGAGCTCCCTTAAGCTCATGTTTATTTCTTCAGTGACCTAACCTTGCTACCTCCACCCTTACCATGCCTTTAAGTTTTCCCAGTATCAAGGTTTTCCTATGTCTCTGGTTGTGCTTATCCATATGGTTTTCTTGGCAAAGATACTCAAGTGGGTGGCCAGTTCCTACTCCAGTGGACCATGAATTGGCTGTCCACTCTGCTATGACCTGCAGATCTTGGGTGACCCTACATGGTAAAGCTCACAGCTTCACTGAGATACACAAGCCCCGTCACCATGACAAGGTAGTGGTCCACAAGGGGCTTGGGAAGTTAGAGGACTCCATTAAACAATTGTGTCAAAGCCGGAGACGTCTGAGATTTATAACATCACATATAATAGTTGTCAAAGCGCGATTCGTCGTCACGTTTGCGACAAATGGCAGTTTGACAACTGTGCATCGCGCAACAGGCCGTGCATGCTCCTTGCGCACCGGCCCACGCATGTGCATAGCGTAGTGAAGGGGGGAGACGCATAGGGGTAGGAGAGGAGGGGGGGAGACGCAAAGGTGTGAGAGAGGAGGGGGGGAGATGCATAGGGGTGGGAGAGGAGGGGTTAGAGACACAGGGGAGGGAAATGGGGGGGAACAGACACAAGGGAGGGGGAAGAGACATGGGGGAAAGAGACACAGGGGGGGGAAGAGACACAGGGGAGGGAGAGGACAGGGAAGAGACACAGGGGAGGGAAATGGGGGGGAACAGACACAAGGGAGGGGGAAAGAGATACAGGAGGGGAAAAAGAGACACATGGGAGGGAGAGGAGGGGGGAGAGACACAGGGTAGGGAAATGGGGGGAACAGACACATGGGTGGGGGTAAGAGACATGGGGGAAAGAGACACAGGGAGGAAAAAGACACACAGGGGAGGGAGAGGGGGCAAGAGACACAGGGGAGGGTGAGGGGGGCAAGAGACACAGGGGAGGGAGAGGAGGGGAAAGAGACACGGGGGACAGGGGGGAAAGACACAGGGGGGAGAAGGGGTAAAAACACAGAGAGGGGAAGGAGACACAAGGGAGGAAGTAGACAGAGGGAGAGACTCGCAATGAGCGCCAAAGTCGTAGAGGGGGAAAGGCTGCCATTGTGTGGCAAACAGCATTGCCAGGATTCCCGTTTTATTGCCGTCATTTTTGACGGGCAAGTTGCTAGTTTAGTATAATCATGAAAAGCTGAATAAATGGAATCGGGATAACTAGGTGTAGCTCCAGAAGAATCACCAATTTGTCATATTTTGGAATATAGTTGAAGATTCTTTAAATAAAATCCTAAAAGACTGTCAGGGTTATTCCTGTTATAGTACGCAGTTTGGACCCAGTCCAACTCCAAGCTTTTTTTGTTGGATCTGACAAAAGTAAGTGATATCTAGTAGTTAATATCTGACATAACGAAGCTTTTCTTGGAGACATCTGGTTTTGGTGATCGGGCATCTTCTGTTTATCTCCTTTCCTACTCCTGAGCTGCCACATAATCATTGAGGTTTTATTTCCGTTAAATTATTATTTTGAAAAAGTTCTCTAATTTAGAGGATAAATCAGTTACTACATTTTGATATTTTAGTAATGAGTCATTAAGACGCCATTTATATTGTCTTTAGAACCTAAAATATTATTGATTTGAACTAAAACAATATAATAATCAAACCAGACACAAGGAAGAATATCTCCAATGTGGTCAGATAACAGCTTCTAAAAAAATTGAAGATGTTGAAACCAACCATAATATAATAGTAAGTATAATAGTAAGTATATGGAAAAAATCCTCATAGTTAATCCATTATTATCATATATGGAGGATAAAGCTAGTAGTTGTACGTATACAATAGATTAAAAAGAAAAAACACATTTTTTAAAAATAGAATTTAGTGTATAATTGGTACAAATATTTTTTGATGTTAAATTCGGGCTACTCCCACCCTTTACATCAGTCAGATTTGGTGACAAGTTGGCCATCTAGCTGACTATCTTGCCTGATCAGCTGTCTCGAACTTCACATCTAAAACCTAAACCAATAGATCCTGCTTAATCATCTGATTCCAACTTCTCTAGGCCGCGCATGACTTCCTTTCTAAAGCAAAGACCTTTTGTTATCTCTTATCCCCACCACATAAGGCGACATTCATGTGTAACACTGGCCTGATACACGTTTCGCTTTGCAGCTTCAACAGAGATCATTCCTGAAGCTGTCAAACGGAAAAGACCTTCTGAGAAGGGTGTAAGCGCCCACCAAACATTCACCAAAGTCAAATCTTTAAATGTTTCACAAATGTATTACAGATTGATTTAGTCATTCTGTTTACTTGTTTTGGATCTGTCTTTTGAGTCAAGTGTTACATTGAAATCACTTCCTGTTAGTATTGTTCCTGCTTTAAGCTGAGCAATTTTCTTTTATGCTGTTCAGTTGTTTCCAACTCTCCATGACCTCATGGACTATAACACACCAGAACACCTTTTTTCCATGGTCATGCTGACCCATTTGGTTTTCATGGCAGAGATACCGGAGTGGGTTGCCAGTTCCTTCTCCAGTGGGCCCAAGCGTACAGCTCTTGGTATTCCTAGGTGGTCTCCCATGCAAGTACTGACCAGGCCCAACCCTGCTTGGCTTCAGGGTGGTGTCACGTCTTGGTTCCCTGACTGGAATCAAACCCAGGTCACAGCGGTGAAAGCGCCTAGTCCTAACGATTGGAGAACAAAATGAAGCAGGTCAGAGATTAGTAGAATTGTGTCTAGATAAGTCTCTGGTCGTAGCAAACGCCCTCTTCCAACAGCCTCCAAGACGACTCTACACATGGACATCACCAGATGGACAATATAGAACCCCCTCCCCCCTCTCGCCTCTCTCCACCCTCACTTTCCCTCCCTCTGTATCTCTATCTCCCCATGTGTCTTTTTCTCTTGCCCCTCTTTCCCTCTTTCTCTCTCCCTATTCCCCTCCCTCTCTTTATCTCCCTCTCTCCCCCCTTTCTCTCTCTTTCTCCATACCTCTCTGTCTCTCATATCTCCTCTCTCTTTCTCTCTCTCAATGTCTATCTCCTTGCTGCTCTCTCTCCCACCTCTCTTTCTCTTTATCCCTCTCATTCACCTCTCTCTCATACTCTCTCACCACCCCCTCCCTCACTCTTTTTCCATGTCTCTTCCTCTCTCCATCTCTCTCCCCTCTCTCTGTCTTAGGTTTGGTTAGAGACACACTGCTGACTGTTCCATGATTAACAACATCTGCCGCCACTGGCCGGTGCAAGCTCAGATGAACACAAGATTTATGTTTTTTCACTCCATTCAGTAATGTAATCAGACAACTGGTAACCCACAAGTAACATATTTAGGAGTTTCCAGCAGTCTTTTCCCTGCACAGATGAATTTGGGAAGGGTTAATTCTTTATACTTCTGCTCTCTGCACACAGCGCTTGCGGTCAGTCTGCCTGGGAGACTTGCCAGATTCTCATGTAAACAGACATTTCATTTATGATATTTTTCTGTGAAAAAGGCACCTATTTCAAAAAAGTATTTGAAAATGTTTTGAGGTGTATTTTACAGTGGTGTGCTCCAAGTTGTGCTGAAGTAACTGGCCCTTTAAAAAGACGAAGATCATGGCAAACATCAGTCTCAGTTCCTTGAAAATACATGGGGTAGAAGTGGAGGCAGTGACAGATTTTATTTTTCTGGGATACAAGATCTCTTCAGATGGTGACTGTAGCCATGAAATTAACAGGTGATTACTTTTGGGGAGAAAAGCTATAGCAAGACTGGACAAGCTAAAAAAAAGATATTACGTTATCAACAAAGGTCCGCAGTTAGATCTCTAGCAGTAACATACGGATGTGAGAGCTGGGCCATAAAAAATAATTGATTTCTCTTGAATTGAGGTGTTGGCAAAAACTGCTTAGAGTCCCTTGGACTGCAAGAAGATCCAATAAATCAATACGACAGGAAATGAAGCCAAACTGTTCACTGGAAGGTTTGATCATGATACTTTTGTCCATATCATGAGACGGCAGAATTCCATAGAAAATACTCTGATGCTGGTAAAGATTGCAGGCCCGTGAAGACGAGGGTGGCAGAGGTGGAGATGGATAGATGAGGTCACTGAAGCAATGAACATGAACTTGATGGAGCTCAGAGGGGCAATGAATGAGAGATGCACCTGGCGTGCTGGAGTCCATCGGGTCACTGAGGGCCGTACACGACTGAAAGACTAAACATTTTTTAAATTGATCAAGAAGATAATTTTTAGGTAATTCTTGTATTTTTCCACGTCCCCCTTTCAGAGCACGACTTGAGCGTCCATGTAACAGGAAATTAGCACTTCCCGTGACTTTGTGACAGAACATTGACAATGTACCCTGGCTGTGCGCTAAAAATAAAATATTGTAATAATATATAAAAATACAAACATTTATAGCTGGAATCCTGCAGAATAATTGCTTATAAAAGTGGAAAATGTGAAGACTGTGATTATTTTTATTTACTTTTTATCATTATAGTTATTACTCTTTATTTACAAAGCGGCAACATTTTCCGTAGAGCTATTTACAAAGTAGAATAAAATACAGTGGGTCCAAGCACAGGTACAATACACATGTGATAGCACAACAGGTCCGTACCCTGAAGAGCTTACAATCTAGAAGGTAAGGTTGGGGTGTGATAGATGCAAGATGGCGGTGTGTAAGTGGCGGGGTGTGTCTGTTACACTGTAGCTCGTGGGTGTGAGTGATAATACGTGGTAGAGTTGTGTATAAAGGTGATGAGTTTCTTTATACAGGTGAGGTTTTGAAGGTTTTGAGGCAGGAGGAGCCTAGTGGAGCGAGACAAGGAGTTCCAAAGAATAGGGGCAGCATGAGAAAAGTCCAGAAGGAGGACTTTTCTCAGAAGAACAACAAAGGGGTGGTTTGGGGAGTATTTTGAGATGACAGCAGAGATATAAAGGGGTGCATTATTGTTGAGGGCTTTATACGTTAGGGTCATCGTGTTCCATTTTGTTTTGGAGGCTATGGAAAGCCAGTGCATGACAACCCCCTATTAGGTAAGTGATCCGGCTTTGTACCCCAGTACTGCGGTGTACCCCCTTCTCATTGTTCTCAGCCATAAGATACTAGCACGAGCATTTACATGTCATTTATGTCTGGGTGCCAGAATACGTCAGATAAAGTATCATTTACCGTATTTATCGGCGTATAACAGGCACTTTTTCTCCCCGAAAATAGGGAGCAAATTATAGGTGCGTGTTATACGCCGATATTCATTCTAACCCCCCCTCCTCAACCTAAACCCCCCTCCTCAACCTAAACCCCTCTAAATAACTCCCCCTCACTCACCTGCTTCTGTTCCGGCCTCCGCTCCGCTCCTTGACCCGGCGCGCATGTGACGTCACATGTGCGCCACGTCATTAGCATATACCGTGTGCACGTGACGCACATGTGACGTCACATGCGCGCCGGGTCAAGGAGCGTAGCGGAGGCCGGAACAGAAGCAGGTAAGTGAGGGGGAGTTATTTAGGGGGGTTTAGGTTGAGGAGGGGGTTGAGGAAGGAGGATGAGGATGGGGGTTGAGGATGGGGGGTTGAGGATGGGGGGTTGAGGAGGGGGTTTAAGGATGGGGGATTTGAGGAGGGGGTTTGAGGAGGGAGGTTGAGGAGGGGGTTGAGGATAGGGGGGTTGAGGAAGGAGGATGAGGATGGGGGGGTTGAGGAGGGGGGTTGAGGAGTGGGTTTGAGGAGGGGGTTAAGGATAGGGGGTTGAGGAAGGAGGATAAGGGGGGTTTGAGGATGGGGGTTGAGGAAAGAGGTTGAGGATGGGGGGGTTGAGGAGGGAGGTTGAGGAGGGGGTTGAGGATGGGGGGGTTGAGGAGGGAGGATGAGGAGGGAGGTTGAAGAGGGGGTTGAGGAGGGGGTTGAGGATGAGGAGGGAGGTTGAGGATGAGGACGGGGGTTGAGAATGAGGAGGGGGGTTGAGGATGAGGGGGGTTGAGGAGGGGGGTTGAGGTTGAAGAGGGGGGTTGAGGAAGGAGGATGAGGATGGGGGGGTGGAGGAGGGGGTTGAAGATGGGGGGGTTTGAGGAGGGGGGAGGGTTTTTCCCTGAAATTTCCTTCATAAAATGAGGTGCGTGTTATATGCCGATAAATACGGTATATCCTGCAAACAATAAAGAGACCCCGTATAAAGGATAAAAGAGGCAAAAGAAAATGAAAACGACCTTAAATTTCCCTTTTTACAGAAACTCTGCTGAATTAATGTATCACTGGCACGTTTGTTGAGTTTATGTAATGCTAGCGAAATGCCCGGGAAAAAATGACGGCCATAAAATTTGATGCCTGGGAGGCTTTTGCGCCTATGAGAACCTTTGGCGCTCATCGCGAGCCTCTCCCCCGTGTACTTCAACTTTTTTTCTTTACAATGATCAACTTCAGCTCTCGTCGCAAGCCCTAAGATGAGCGCCTACTGTACTGGCCACTCATTGCAGAGTTCATTAACCTGCATGTTTAGTGCTTGGGAACGCGCATCTGCCGTGTGCGCCTACTGCCATTTGTTTTATTTTCAAAGTCCCACGTGCCACTGGGTTCTCCTGCGTGCTTGGCATTGGTGAGCCTCGTTTTCATCCTGTTTCAGATGTTTTGCGTTTTTCATCTGCCATTTTTTTTCTCGCTTAGATGATTTTCGTGTTGTGGAATTCGCCAAATATCA
Organism: Discoglossus pictus; assembly: GCA_027410445.1. NCBI lineage: Eukaryota > Metazoa > Chordata > Amphibia > Anura > Alytidae > Discoglossus > Discoglossus pictus. The sequence continues at coordinate 2,930,320 of CM050175.1, read as the reverse complement.
ATGTAATTTGCTTGCTCCCAGGCTTCCTGTCTCTCCCCACCTGCTGTGTGATGTAATTTTTTTTTGTGTGTGGGTTTTTAGAGTTACAAGCGAGTTTCGCATGTGTGACTGCGCCGCTGGCTGCAATGAGTGCCTTTGGCGAAAGTCGTAGGGGGTCGTAGGGATGAGCGCCTACCAGCGCAAGAAACGCCTTCGGCAAGCTTACAAGCATTAGCAACAAGCTGCATTGCTGACAACTATATATGTGATTTATTACTACTTATGGCTCTCTCTATATATACTAAACAATAATCTGTTGTGTGTCCTGTATGATGTTACCCCATGTAGACTTATTCAGGCTTATTGTTACCCCATGTACACTTATTGTTACCCCATGTAGACTTATTCAGACTTATTGTTACCCCATGTAGACTTATTCAGACTTATTGTTACCCCATGTAGACTTATTCAGACTTATTGTTACCCCAGGTAGACTTATTCAGACTTATTGTTACCCCATGTAGACTTATTCAGACTTATTGTTACCCCATGTAGACTTATTCAGACTTATTGTTACCCCATGTAGACTTATTCAGACTTATTGTTACTCCATGTAGACCTATTCAGACTTATTGTTACCCCATGTAGACTTATTCAGACTTATTGTTACCCCATGTAGACTTATTCAGACTTATTGTTACCCCATGTAGACTTATTCAGACTTAATGTTACTCCATGTAGACTTATTCAGACTTATTGTTACCCCATGTAGACTTTTTCAGACTTATTGTTACCCCATGTAGACTTATTCAGACTTAATGTTACCCCATGTAGACTTATTCAGACTTTATGTTACCCCATGTAGACTTATTTAGACTTATTGTTACCCCATGTAGACTTATTCAGACTTAATGTTACCCCATGTAGACTTAATCAGACTTAATGTTACCCCATGTAGACTTATTGTTACCCCATGTAGACTTATTCAGACTTATTGTTACCCCATGTAGACTTAATCAGACTTAATGTTACCCCATGTAGACTTATTGTTACCTCATGTAGACTTATTCAGACTTATTGTTACTCCATGTAGACTTATTCAGACTTATTGTTACCCCATGTAGACTTATTGTTACCCCATGTAGACTTATTCAGACTTATTGTTACCCCATGTAGACTTATTCAGACTTATTGTTACCCCATGTAGACTTATTCAGACTTAATGTTACCCCATGTAGACTTATTCAGACTTATTGTTACCCCATGTAGACTTATTCAGACTTATTGTTACCCCATGTAGACTTATTCAGACTTATTGTTACCCCATGTAGACTTATTCAGACTTATTGTTACCCCATGTAGACTTATTCAGACTTATTGTTACTCCATGTAGACTTATTCAGACTTATTGTTACTCCATGTAGACTTATTCAGACTTATTGTTACCCCATGTAGACTTATTCAGACTTATTGTTACCCCATGTAGACTTATTCAGACTTAATGTTACCCCATGTAGACTTATTCAGACTTAATGTTACCCCGTGTAGACTTATTCAGACTTATTGTTACTCCATGTAGACTTATTCAGACTTATTGTTACTCCATGTAGACTTATTCAGACTTATTGTTACCCCATGTAGACTTATTCAGACTTAATGTTACCCCATGTAGACTTATTCAGACTTAATGTTACCCCATGTAGACTTATTCAGACTTATTGTTACCCCATGTAGACTTATTCAGACTTATTGTTACCCCATGTAGACTTATTCAGACTTATTGTTACCCCATGTAGACTTATTCAGACTTATTGTTACCCCATGTACACTTATTGTTACCACATGTAGACTTATTCAGACTTAATGTTACCCCATGTAGACTTATTCAGACTTATTGTTACCCCATGTACACTTATTGTTACCCCATGTAGACTTATTCAGACTTAATGTTACCACATGTAGACTTATTCAGACTTATTGTTACCCCATGTAGACTTATTCAGACTTATTGTTACCCCATGTAGACTTATTCAGACTTATTGTTACCCCATGTAGACTTATTCAGACTTATTGTTACCCCATGTAGACTTATTCAGACTTAATGTTACCCCATGTAGACTTATTCAGACTTATTGTTACCCCATGTAGACTTATTCAGATTTATTGTTACCCCATGTAGACTTATTCAGACTTATTGTTACTCCATGTAGACTTATTCAGACTTATTGTTACCCCATGTAGACTTATTCAGACTTATTGTTACCCCATGTAGACTTATTCAGACTTAATGTTACCCCATGTAGACTTATTCAGACTTATTGTTACCCCATGTAGACTTATTCAGACTTATTGTTACTCCATGTAGACTTATTCAGACTTATTGTTACCCCATGTTGACTTATTCAGACTTATTGTTACTCCATGTAGACTTATTCAGACTTATTGTTACCCCATGTAGATTTATTCAGTCTTATTGTTACCCCATGTAGACTTATTCAGACTTATTGTTACCCCATGTAGACTTATTCAGACTTATTGTTACTCCATGTAGACTTATTCAGACTTATTGTTACCCCATGTAGACTTATTCAGACTTATTGTTACTCCATGTAGACTTATTCAGACTTATTGTTACCCCATGTAGACTTATTCAGATTTATTGTTACCCCATGTAGACTTATTCAGACTTATTGTTACCCCATGTAGACTTATTCAGATTTATTGTTACCCCATGTAGACTTATTCAGACTTATTGTTACCCCATGTAGACTTATTCAGACTTATTGTTACCCCATGTAGACTTATTCAGACTTATTGTTACCCCATGTAGACTTATTCAGACTTATTGTTACCCCATGTAGACTTATTCAGACTTATTGTTACCACATGTAGACTTATTCAGACTTATTGTTACCCCATGTAGACTTATTCAGACTTATTGTTACCCCATGTAGACTTATTCAGACTTATTGTTACCCCATGTAGACTTATTCAGATTTATTGTTACCCCATGTAGACTTATTCAGACTTATTGTTACCCCATGTAGACTTATTCAGACTTATTGTTACCCCATGTAGACTTATTCAGACTTATTGTTACCACATGTAGACTTATTCAGACTTATTGTTACCCCATGTAGACTTATTCAGACTTATTGTTACCCCATGTAGACTTATTCAGACTTATTGTTACCCCATGTAGACTTATTCAGATTTATTGTTACCCCATGTAGACTTATTCAGACTTATTGTTACCCCATGTAGACTTATTCAGACTTATTGTTACCCCATGTAGACTTATTCAGACTTATTGTTACCCCATGTAGACTTATTCAGACTTATTGTTACCCCATGTAGACTTATTCAGATTTATTGTTACCCCATGTAGACTTATTCAGACTTATTGTTACCCCATGTAGACTTATTCAGACTTATTGTTACCCCATGTAGATTTATTCAGTCTTATTGTTACCCCATGTAGACTTATTCAGACTTATTGTTACCCCATGTAGACTTATTCAGACTTATTGTTACTCCATGTAGACTTATTCAGACTTATTGTTACCCCATGTAGACTTATTCAGACTTATTGTTACTCCATGTAGACTTATTCAGACTTATTGTTACCCCATGTAGACTTATTCAGACTTATTGTTACTCCATGTAGACTTATTCAGACTTATTGTTACCCCATGTAGCCTTATTCAGACTTAATGTTACCCCATGTAGAATTATTTAGACTTATTGTTACCCCATGTAGCCTTATTCAGACTTAATGTTACCCCATGTAGACTTATTTAGACTTATTGTTACCCCATGTAGCCTTATTCAGACTTATTGTTACTCCATGTAGACTTATTCAGACTTATTGTTACCCCATGTAGACTTATTCAGACTTATTGTTACTCCATGTAGACTTATTCAGACTTATTGTTACCCCATGTAGCCTTATTCAGACTTAATGTTACCCCATGTAGAATTATTTAGACTTATTGTTACCCCATGTAGACTTATTCAGACTTATTGTTACCCCATGTAGACTTATTCAGACTTATTGTTACTCCATGTAGACTTATTCAGACTTATTGTTACTCCATGTAGACTTATTCAGACTTATTGTTACTCCATGTAGACTTATTCAGACATATTGTTACCCCATGTAGACTTATTCAGACTTAATGTTACCCCATGTAGACTTATTCAGACTTATTGTTACCCCATGTAGCCTTATTCAGACTTAATGTTACCCCATGTAGACCTATTCAGACTTATTGTTACTCCATGTAGACTTATTCAGACTTATTGTTACTCCATGTAGACTTATTCAGACATATTGTTACCCCATGTAGCCTTATTCAGACTTAATGTTACCCCATGTAGACCTATTCAGACTTATTGTTACTCCATGTAGACTTATTCAGACTTATTGTTACTCCATGTAGACTTATTCAGACTTATTGTTACCCCATGTAGCCTTATTCAGACTTAATGTTACCCCATGTAGACTTATTCAGACTTAATGTTACCCCATGTAGAATTATTTAGACTTATTGTTACCCCATGTAGACTTATTCAGACTTATTGTTACCCCATGTAGACTTATTCAGACTTATTGTTACCCCATGTAGAATTATTTAGACTTATTGTTACCCCATGTAGACTTATTCAGACTTATTGTTACCCCATGTAGACTTATTCAGACTTAATGTTACCCCATGTAGACCTATTCAGACTTATTGTTACTCCATGTAGACTTATTCAGACTTATTGTTACTCCATGTAGACTTATTCAGACTTATTGTTACCCCATGTAGCCTTATTCAGACTTAATGTTACCCCATGTAGAATTATTTAGACTTATTGTTACCCCATGTAGACTTATTCAGACTTATTGTTACCCCATGTAGACTTATTCAGACTTATTGTTACTCCATGTAGACTTATTCAGACTTATTGTTACTCCATGTAGACTTATTCAGACTTATTGTTACCCCATGTAGATTTATTCAGTCTTATTGTTACCCCATGTAGACTTATTCAGACTTATTGTTACCCCATGTAGACTTATTCAGACTTATTGTTACTCCATGTAGACTTATTCAGACTTATTGTTACCCCATGTAGACTTATTCAGACTTATTGTTACTCCATGTAGACTTATTCAGACTTATTGTTACCCCATGTAGACTTATTCAGACTTATTGTTACCCCATGTAGACTTATTCAGATTTATTGTTACCCCATGTAGACTTATTCAGACTTATTGTTACCCCATGTAGACTTATTCAGACTTATTGTTACTCCATGTAGACTTATTCAGACTTATTGTTACCCCATGTAGACTTATTCAGACTTATTGTTACCCCATGTAGCCTTATTCAGACTTAATGTTACCCCATGTAGCCTTATTCAGACTTAATGTTACCCCATGTAGACCTATTCAGACTTATTGTTACTCCATGTAGACTTATTCAGACTTATTGTTACCCCATGTAGACTTATTCAGACTTAATGTTACCCCATGTAGCCTTATTCAGACTTAATGTTACCCCATGTAGACCTATTCAGACTTATTGTTACTCCATGTAGACTTATTCAGACTTATTGTTACCCCATGTAGACTTATTCAGACTTATTGTTACTCCATGTAGACTTATTCAGACTTATTGTTACCCCATGTAGCCTTATTCAGACTTAATGTTACCCCATGTAGAATTATTTAGACTTATTGTTACCCCATGTAGACTTATTCAGACTTATTGTTACCCCATGTAGACTTATTCAGACTTATTGTTACTCCATGTAGACTTATTCAGACTTATTGTTACTCCATGTAGACTTATTCAGACTTATTGTTACCCCATGTAGACTTATTCAGACTTATTGTTACTCCATGTAGACTTATTCAGACTTATTGTTACCCCATGTAGACTTATTCAGACTTATTGTTACTCCATGTAGACTTATTCAGACTTATTGTTACCCCATGTAGACTTATTCAGACTTATTGTTACCCCATGTAGACTTATTCAGACTTATTGTTACCCCATGTAGACTTATTCAGATTTATTGTTACCCCATGTAGACTTATTCAGACTTATTGTTACCCCATGTAGACTTATTCAGACTTATTGTTACTCCATGTAGACTTATTCAGACTTATTGTTACCCCATGTAGACTTATTCAGACTTATTGTTACTCCATGTAGACTTATTCAGACTTATTGTTACCCCATGTAGACTTATTCAGACTTATTGTTACCCCATGTAGACTTATTCAGACTTATTGTTACTCCATGTAGACTTATTCAGACTTATTGTTACCCCATGTTGACTTATTCAGACTTATTGTTACTCCATGTAGACTTATTCAGACTTATTGTTACCCCATGTAGACTTATTCAGACTTATTGTTACTCCATGTAGATTTATTCAGTCTTATTGTTACCCCATGTAGACTTATTCAGACTTATTGTTACCCCATGTAGACTTATTCAGACTTATTGTTACTCCATGTAGACTTATTCAGACTTATTGTTACCCCATGTAGACTTATTCAGACTTATTGTTACTCCATGTAGACTTATTCAGACTTATTGTTACCCCATGTAGACTTATTCAGACTTATTGTTACTCCATGTAGACTTATTCAGACTTATTGTTACCCCATGTAGCCTTATTCAGACTTAATGTTACCCCATGTAGAATTATTTAGACTTATTGTTACCCCATGTAGCCTTATTCAGACTTAATGTTACCCCATGTAGACTTATTTAGACTTATTGTTACCCCATGTAGCCTTATTCAGACTTATTGTTACTCCATGTAGACTTATTCAGACTTATTGTTACCCCATGTAGACTTATTCAGACTTATTGTTACTCCATGTAGACTTATTCAGACTTATTGTTACCCCATGTAGCCTTATTCAGACTTAATGTTACCCCATGTAGAATTATTTAGACTTATTGTTACCCCATGTAGACTTATTCAGACTTATTGTTACCCCATGTAGACTTATTCAGACTTATTGTTACCCCATGTAGACTTATTCAGACTTATTGTTACTCCATGTAGACTTATTCAGACTTATTGTTACTCCATGTAGACTTATTCAGACTTATTGTTACTCCATGTAGACTTATTCAGACATATTGTTACCCCATGTAGACTTATTCAGACTTAATGTTACCCCATGTAGCCTTATTCAGACTTAATGTTACCCCATGTAGACCTATTCAGACTTATTGTTACCCCATGTAGCCTTATTCAGACTTAATGTTACCCCATGTAGACCTATTCAGACTTATTGTTACCCCATGTAGACTTATTCAGACTTAATGTTACCCCATGTAGCCTTATTCAGACTTAATGTTACCCCATGTAGACCTATTCAGACTTATTGTTACTCCATGTAGACTTATTCAGACTTATTGTTACTCCATGTAGACTTATTCAGACTTATTGTTACTCCATGTAGACTTATTCAGACTTATTGTTACCCCATGTAGACTTATTCAGACTTAATGTTACCCCATGTAGACTTATTCAGACTTAATGTTACCCCATGTAGACTTATTCAGACTTAATGTTACTCCATGTAGACTTATTCAGACTTATTGTTACCCCATGTAGACTTATTCAGACTTATTGTTACCCCATGTAGACTTATTCAGACTTAATGTTACTCCATGTAGACTTATTCAGACTTAATGTTACCCCGTGTAGACTTATTCAGACTTATTGTTACCCCATGTAGACTTATTCAGACTTATTGTTACCCCATGTAGACTTATTCAGACTTATTGTTACCCCATGTAGACTTATTCAGACTTATTGTTACCCCATGTAGACTTATTCAGACTTAATGTTACCCCATGTAGTCTTACTCAGACTTAATGTTACCCATGTTGACTTATTCAGACTTATTGTTACCCCATGTAGGCTTATTCAGACATATTGTTACCCCATGTAGACTTATTCAGACTTATTGTTACCCCATGTAGACTTATTCAGACTTATTGTTACCCCATGTAGACTTATTCAGACTTATTGTTACTCCATGTAGACTTATTCAGACTTATTGTTACCCCATGTAGACTTATTCAGACTTATTGTTACCCCATGTAGACTTATTCAGACTTAATGTTACCCCATGTAGACTTATTCACTTATTGTTACCCCATGTAGACTTATTCAGACTTAATGTTACCCCATGTAGACTTATTCATACTTATTGTTACCCCATGTAGACTTATTCAGACTTAATGTTACCCCATGTAGACTTATTCAGACTTATTGTTACCCCATGTAGACTTATTCAGACTTAATGTTACCCCATGTAGACTTATTCAGACTTATTGTTACCCCATGTAGACTTATTCAGACTTAATGTTACCCCATGTAGACTTATTCAGACTTAATGTTACCCCATGTAGTCTTACTCAGACTTAATGTTACCCATGTTGACTTATTCAGACTTATTGTTACCCCATGTAGGCTTATTCAGACATATTGTTACCCCATGTAGACTTATTCAGACTTATTGTTACCCCATGTATACTTATTCAGACTTATTGTTACCCCATGTAGACTTATTCAGACTTATTGTTACTCCATGTAGACTTATTCAGACTTATTGTTACCCCATGTAGACTTATTCAGACTTATTGTTACCCCATGTAGACTTATTCAGACTTAATGTTACCCCATGTAGACTTATTCACTTATTGTTACCCCATGTAGACTTATTCAGACTTAATGTTACCCCATGTAGACTTATTCATACTTATTGTTACCCCATGTAGACTTATTCAGACTTAATGTTACCCCATGTAGACTTATTCAGACTTATTGTTACCCCATGTAGACTTATTCAGACTTAATGTTACCCCATGTAGACTTATTCAGACTTATTGTTACCCCATGTAGACTTATTCAGACTTAATGTTACCCCATGTAGACTTAATCAGACTTAATGTTACCCCATGTAGACTTATTGTTACCCCATGTAGACTTATTCAGACTTATTGTTACCCCATGTAGACTTATTCAGACTTATTGTTACCCCATGTAGACTTATTCAGACTTATTGTTACCCCATGTAGACTTATTCAGACTTATTGTTACCCCATGTAGACTTATTCAGACTTAATGTTACCCCATGTAGACTTATTCAGACTTAATGTTACCCCATGTAGACTTATTGTTACCCCATGTAGACTTATTCAGACTTATTGTTACCCCATGTAGACTTATTCAGACTTATTGTTACCCCATGTAGACTTATTCAGACTTAATGTTACCCCATGTAGACTTATTCAGACTTAATGTTACCCCATGTAGACTTATTGTTACCCCATGTAGACTTATTCAGACTTAATGTTACCCCATGTAGACTTATTCAAACTTAATGTTACCACATGTAGACTTATTGTTACCCCATGTAGACTTATTCAGACTTATTGTTACCCCATGTAGACTTATTCAGGCTTAATGTTACCCCATGTAGACTGTAACGGCTACCCCGGTAGTGAGAGGGTACCAGCCGTTGGAGACGTCCTTTTCCCTGGCAAGCTGCTGTGTAAAAGTGAAGTTGGTATAATCCCATCCAAGAGTTCCAGAGAGAAAGTCAGGTTCAGCATTAAATATCCATATAGAAGCACTGCGCACTCTCAGAAGCCCAGACCACCCATATTGGACGACACTTTCTTGGGAGTCAAAGAATACTGTCTTTATTTTGTTATATGCAGAAATATATATACACCTCTTTCCACAGGTAATACACATGCCCATATTTGGCCACACAATACACATAGAGAGACAATAGGTGTAGCCACACCTCCCTGAGGCTACATGGCTACTTTTGATACAATCAGACATTGCTTAGATCATCCTTCCCTTTGTTCCATCTTCACAATGTGAACACTTCACACAATGGACCTCTCTTGCGTATGAAGAGTCTCTGTAATAGGATTATCTATTAGCCTAGTAGCTGTAATATTCTGAGCCAATATATTCTGTAGAACATAAAACAACATATCTACAGTACAGCAATGTGATCATATTTTAACCATAATAATTAAATAAACATAAAACAGGGTAAAACATTGATGGGTTCCGTTACACACCTCCCCCGTGACCATAAGCCGGCATACACGGTCTGATCCCAACGGATCGGCCTGGGGATGTCCGGACAAAACGATTTGTTGGTCACCTCTACAGTTTGACAACCCATCAGCATTACTGCAATTCACATTTCCTCACATTTCAAGAACAAAACAAACGCACACTTCATACAGCATTCACAGCAATAAACATTTCAAGGAGAGGGAAAATACATTTTACAAACTGGTATCAGACAATTAAATAATGAGGCAGAAAAGCATCAGCCTTCCAAATGCACTGAAGTCCTTTAGCAAAACCGTCCCAAGTTGCAGAGTACATTCCTCCCCCAGCTTGTGTTCAGGTCCCTATTGTACAGGGCCCACTGTTCTTCCCCTGTACACCCACCCACAAAAATCCAGGATCCCATCCCAACAGTCCAGGATCCCAGTGTCCAAAAGGTGGGCCACAATCTCTGTCCCATAGAAACCCCTTTCCATATAAAACGTTCCCGCTCATCCCCTCTATCGTCGGCTAATGCTCTGTACTTTTGGAGGGTGGGGTCCTTTCTAGTTTCCCTCCCAAGCTCTTCAGGGGTGTCCCACGCTATGGGTCTCTCTGTGGCGTTAGCGCTAAGTGTCTGCTTGTGGCTTACCTGGGTCTCCCGACCTGTTGTAGGATCGTCCTCGGTACGGGTCTGTGAGCGGGTGGTCACGGGACAAGCAGCAACAGTCGTGGGTAAAAAGGCTGAGGCTAGAGGGCCAATATCGTTGCCCAGCACAACCTCAGCAGGTAAATTGTCCATGATGCCTACTGTGGTCTTTCCTGACCCGACTCCCCAATCCAAGTGTACTCGGGCGGTGGGTAATCGAAAAACAGCCCCCCCTGCGACACGAACAGCAACGGTACGATTAGATACATGTTCTGGTTTCACGAGATGTTTCTGCACCAAAGTGATGGTAGCGCCAGTGTCTCTTAAGCCTTGTGCTATCTGTCCATTCACACGCACCTCTTGGCGGTGATGCTGGCGGTTATCCGGGGAGGCAGCCTGTACGGGGTTGGCCTCATACAAGATTCCCAAACACTCCTCAGGGCTCCCTTTGATTTTCAGGCAGTGAGCAGCAGAGGGACGTGATGGCGGGGTCTCTGTGTGGGGTGTTGTGCGCCTCCATTTGTTATTGGCTGATCTCAAAGGGCAATAACGGGCAATATGCCCTGTGTTGCTGCAGCGATGGCACGTCATTTTGTAAGAATCCCGGGGTTGGTGGTTAGACCCCTGAGGCCATGGCGGTCCTGGTGGTACTGGGGCCCGAAATTCTGTGCGTGCAGCGGGTATTGAGGTGCGTGGCTCTGCTCTAGAGGTTGGTCGTGTGGACCCTTGGCTCACCTTTCTGGACTCTGCGTATTCGTCCGCTAGCCATGCTGCCTCGATTAAATTAGCAGGGCGACGATCTCTCACCCAATCCTGGATGTCTGCCGCCAGATCTTGGAAGAAATGTTCCATCAGGAATAGCTGTAGTACTTCCTCTCCTGTGTTGGCATTGCACCCTCGCACCCAATGTGATGCCACCCTTTGTATCTTGCTGGCCCATTCCATGTGGGAGTCTGCAGCCTTCTTTTTAGACTCCCTGAAGCGACGGCGATATGTTTCCGGGGTGACGGCATATCTGGTGAGCAGTGCAGCCTTAACCCGGCGATACTGCGCAACATCTTCCTCAGTAAGCGCCCGAAAAGCCTCATTTGCTTTTCCTGATAGCTTTCCAGACAAAATATTGACCCATTGGTCTGGTGGTATTTGGTGTAGTGAGCACTGCCTCTCGAAATCAGCCAAATATCCATCAATTTCTTCCTCACTTTCCACAAACGCTTTGAAGGCAGTGAAGGGTATTTTGTGCCCTGTAGCAGCGGGTGGGGGAGTATGAACTGTATGTGCCAGGGGTTTTCTAGCTCTTGCCAGTTTAAGTTTGTGCCCCCTCCTATTTTGTATCTCCGTTCTCGCTTCCCGGAACAGCTGATCTATTAGCTCCACGGATGTTGCTGGGTACATGGATAATCTCCGCTGAACCAGGTTTGTAATTTCCTCCTCCTCGCTGACAGGGGTAGGTTGGTCGACGACCTCCATGGATCGATCCATCTCGTCCAGCTCCAGTAGGTCAGCTATCAGCTCTCTCGTGGTCGGTTGTTGGCACTCCTTCCTCTGGTTTCCAAGAGATCCTTTAGTGTGGGTCTTTTCAGTTTAGCGTACTGGGATTCCATTCAGCACTTGCGTTGGGGATGAAAAGGACCATCCCACCGCTGCCATCCAATGTAACGGCTACCCCGGTAGTGAGAGGGTACCAGCTGTTGGAGACGTCCTTTTCCCTGGCAAGCTGCTGTGTAAAAGTGAAGTTGGTATAATCCCATCCAAGAGTTACAGAGGGAAAGTCAGGTTCAGCATTAAATATCCATATAGAAGCACTGCGCACTCTCAGAAGCCCAGACCACCCATATTGGACGACACTTTCTTGGGAGTCAAAGAATACTGTCTTTATTTTGTTATATGCAGAAATATATATACACCTCTTTCCACAGGTAATACACATGCCCATATTTGGCCACACAATACACATAGAGAGACAATAGGTGTAGCCACACCTCCCTGAGGCTACATGGCTACTTTTGATACAATCAGACATTGCTTAGATCATCCTTCCCTTTGTTCCATCTTCACAATGTGAACACTTCACACAATGGACCTCTCTTGCGTATGAAGAGTCTCTGTAATAGGATTATCTATTAGCCTAGTAGCTGTAATATTCTGAGCCAATATATTCTGTAGAACATAAAACAACATATCTACAGTACAGCAATGTGATCATATTTTAACCATAATAATTAAATAAACATAAAACAGGGTAAAACATTGATGGGTTCCGTTACACACCTCCCCCGTGACCATAAGCCGGCATACACGGTCTGATCCCAACGGATCGGCCTGGGGATGTCCGGACAAAACGATTTGTTGGTCACCTCTACAGTTTGACAACCCATCAGCATTACTGCAATTCACATTTCCTCACATTTCAAGAACAAAACAAACGCACACTTCATACAGCATTCACAGCAATAAACATTTCAAGGAGAGGGAAAATACATTTTACAAACTGGTATCAGACAATTAAATAATGAGGCAGAAAAGCATCAGCCTTCCAAATGCACTGAAGTCCTTTAGCAAAACCGTCCCAAGTTGCAGAGTACATTCCTCCCCCAGCTTGTGTTCAGGTCCCTATTGTACAGGGCCCACTGTTCTTCCCCTGTACACCCACCCACAAAAATCCAGGATCCCATCCCAACAGTCCAGGATCCCAGTGTCCAAAAGGTGGGCCACAATCTCTGTCCCATAGAAACCCCTTTCCATATAAAACGTTCCCGCTCATCCCCTCTATCGTCGGCTAATGCTCTGTACTTTTGGAGGGTGGGGTCCTTTCTAGTTTCCCTCCCAAGCTCTTCAGGGGTGTCCCACGCTATGGGTCTCTCTGTGGCGTTAGCGCTAAGTGTCTGCTTGTGGCTTACCTGGGTCTCCCGACCTGTTGTAGGATCGTCCTCGGTACGGGTCTGTGAGCGGGTGGTCACGGGACAAGCAGCAACAGTCGTGGGTAAAAAGGCTGAGGCTAGAGGGCCAATATCGTTGCCCAGCACAACCTCAGCAGGTAAATTGTCCATGATGCCTACTGTGGTCTTTCCTGACCCGACTCCCCAATCCAAGTGTACTCGGGCGGTGGGTAATCGAAAAACAGCCCCCCCTGCGACACGAACAGCAACGGTACGATTAGATACATGTTCTGGTTTCACGAGATGTTTCTGCACCAAAGTGATGGTAGCGCCAGTGTCTCTTAAGCCTTGTGCTATCTGTCCATTCACACGCACCTCTTGGCGGTGATGCTGGCGGTTATCCGGGGAGGCAGCCTGTACGGGGTTGGCCTCATACAAGATTCCCAAACACTCCTCAGGGCTCCCTTTGATTTTCAGGCAGTGAGCAGCAGAGGGACGTGATGGCGGGGTCTCTGTGTGGGGTGTTGTGCGCCTCCATTTGTTATTGGCTGATCTCAAAGGGCAATAACGGGCAATATGCCCTGTGTTGCTGCAGCGATGGCACGTCATTTTGTAAGAATCCCGGGGTTGGTGGTTAGACCCCTGAGGCCATGGCGGTCCTGGTGGTACTGGGGCCCGAAATTCTGTGCGTGCAGCGGGTATTGAGGTGCGTGGCTCTGCTCTAGAGGTTGGTCGTGTGGACCCTTGGCTCACCTTTCTGGACTCTGCGTATTCGTCCGCTAGCCATGCTGCCTCGATTAAATTAGCAGGGCGACGATCTCTCACCCAATCCTGGATGTCTGCCGCCAGATCTTGGAAGAAATGTTCCATCAGGAATAGCTGTAGTACTTCCTCTCCTGTGTTGGCATTGCACCCTCGCACCCAATGTGATGCCACCCTTTGTATCTTGCTGGCCCATTCCATGTGGGAGTCTGCAGCCTTCTTTTTAGACTCCCTGAAGCGACGGCGATATGTTTCCGGGGTGACGGCATATCTGGTGAGCAGTGCAGCCTTAACCCGGCGATACTGCGCAACATCTTCCTCAGTAAGCGCCCGAAAAGCCTCATTTGCTTTTCCTGATAGCTTTCCAGACAAAATATTGACCCATTGGTCTGGTGGTATTTGGTGTAGTGAGCACTGCCTCTCGAAATCAGCCAAATATCCATCAATTTCTTCCTCACTTTCCACAAACGCTTTGAAGGCAGTGAAGGGTATTTTGTGCCCTGTAGCAGCGGGTGGGGGAGTATGAACTGTATGTGCCAGGGGTTTTCTAGCTCTTGCCAGTTTAAGTTTGTGCCCCCTCCTATTTTGTATCTCCGTTCTCGCTTCCCGGAACAGCTGATCTATTAGCTCCACGGATGTTGCTGGGTACATGGATAATCTCCGCTGAACCAGGTTTGTAATTTCCTCCTCCTCGCTGACAGGGGTAGGTTGGTCGACGACCTCCATGGATCGATCCATCTCGTCCAGCTCCAGTAGGTCAGCTATCAGCTCTCTCGTGGTCGGTTGTTGGCACTCCTTCCTCTGGTTTCCAAGAGATCCTTTAGTGTGGGTCTTTTCAGTTTAGCGTACTGGGATTCCATTCAGCACTTGCGTTGGGGATGAAAAGGACCATCCCACCGCTGCCATCCAATGTAACGGCTACCCCGGTAGTGAGAGGGTACCAGCTGTTGGAGACGTCCTTTTCCCTGGCAAGCTGCTGTGTAAAAGTGAAGTTGGTATAATCCCATCCAAGAGTTACAGAGGGAAAGTCAGGTTCAGCATTAAATATCCATATAGAAGCACTGCGCACTCTCAGAAGCCCAGACCACCCATATTGGACGACACTTTCTTGGGAGTCAAAGAATACTGTCTTTATTTTGTTATATGCAGAAATATATATACACCTCTTTCCACAGGTAATACACATGCCCATATTTGGCCACACAATACACATAGAGAGACAATAGGTGTGGTCACACCTCCCTGAGGCTACATGGCTACTTTTGATACAATTAGACATTGCTTAGATCATCCTTCCCTTTGTTCCATCTTCACAATGTGAACACTTCACACAATGGACCTCTCTTGCGTATGAAGAGTCTCTGTAATAGGATTATCTATTAGCCTAGTAGCTGTAATATTCTGAGCCAATATATTCTGTAGAACATAAAACAACATATCTACAGTACAGCAATGTGATCATATTTTAACCATAACAATTAAATAAACATAAAACAGGGTAAAACTGTGATGGGTTCCGTTACATAGACTTATTCAGACTTAATGTTACCCCATGTAGACTTATTCAGACTTAATGTTACCCCATGTAGACTTATTCAGACTTATTGTTACCCCATGTAGACTTATTCAGACTTATTGTTACACCATGTAGACTTATTCAGACTTAATGTTACCCCATGTAGACTTATTCAAACCTATTGTTACCCCATGTAGACTTATTCAGACTTAATGTTACCCCATGTAGACTTATTCAGACTTAATGTTACCACATGTAGACTTATTGCTACCCCATGTAGACTTATTCAGACTTATTGTTACCCCATGTAGACTTATTCAGACTTATTGTTATCCCATGTAGACTTATTCAGACTTATTGTTACTCCATGTAGACTTATTCATACTTATTGTTACCCCATGTAGACTTACTCAGACTTATTGTTACTCCATGTAGACTTATTCAGACTTATTGTTACCCCATGTAGACTTATTCAGACTTATTGTTACCCCATGTAGACTTATTCAGACTTATTGTTACCCCATGTAGACTTATTCAGACTTATTGTTACCCCATGTAGACTTATTCAGACTTATTGTTACTCCATGTAGACTTATTCAGACTTATTGTTACCCCATGTAGACTTATTCAGACTTATTGTTACTCCATGTAGACTTATTCAGACTTATTGTTACCCCATGTAGACTTATTCAGACTTATTGTTACCCCATGTAGACTTATTCAGACTTATTGTTACCCCATGTAGACTTATTTAGACTTATTGTTACCCCATGTAGACTTATTCAGACTTATTGTTACTCCATGTAGACTTATTCAGACTTAATGTTACCCCATGTAGACTTATTCAGACTTATTGTTACCCCATGTAGACTTATTCAGACTTATTGTTACTCCATGTAGACTTATTCAGACTTAATGTTACCCATGTAGACTTATTCAGACTTATTGTTACCCCATGTAGACTTATTCAGACTTATTGTTACCCCATGTAGACTTATTCAGACTTATTGTTACTCCATGTAGACTTATTCAGACTTAATGTTACCCCATGTTGACTTATTCAGACTTATTGTTACCCCATGTAGACTTATTCAGACTTATTGTTACCCCATGTAGACTTATTCAGACTTAATGTTACCCCATGTAGACTTTTTCAGACTTAATGTTACTCCATGTAGACTTATTCAGACTTATTGTTACCCCATGTAGACTTTTTCAGACTTATTGTTACCCCATGTAGACTTATTCAGACTTAATGTTACCCCATGTAGACTTATTCAGACTTAATGTTACCCCATGTAGACTTATTTAGACTTATTGTTACCCCATGTAGACTTATTCAGACTTAATGTTACCCCATGTAGACTTAATCAGACTTAATGTTACCCCATGAAGACTTATTGTTACCCCATGTAGACTTATTCAGACTTATTGTTACCCCATGTAGACTTAATCAGACTTAATGTTACCCCATGTAGACTTATTGTTACCTCATGTAGACTTATTCAGACTTATTGTTACTCCATGTAGACTTATTCAGACTTATTGTTACCCCATGTAGACTTATTGTTACCCCATGTAGACTTATTCAGACTTATTGTTACCCCATGTAGACTTATTCAGACTTATTGTTACCCCATGTAGACTTATTCAGACTTATTGTTACCCCATGTAGACTTATACAGACTTAATGTTACCCCATGTAGACTTATTGTTACCCCATGTAGAATTATTCAGACTTATTGTTACCCCATGTAGAATTATTCAGACTTATTGTTACCCCATGTAGACTTATTCAGACTTATTGTTACCCCATGTAGACTTATTGTTACCCCATGTAGACTTATTCAAACCTATTGTTACCCCATGTAGACTTATTCAGACTTAATGTTACCCCATGTAGACTTATTCAGACTTAATGTTACCACATGTAGACTTATTGCTACCCCATGTAGACTTATTCAGACTTATTGTTACCCCATGTAGACTTATTCAGACTTATTGTTACCCCATGTAGACTTATTCAGACTTATTGTTACCCCATGTAGACTTATTCAGACTTAATGTTACTCCATGTAGACTTATTCAGACTTATTGTTACCCCATGTAGACTTATTCAGACTTATTGTTACCCCATGTAGACTTATTCAGACTTATTGTTACCCCATGTAGACTTATTTAGACTTATTGTTACCCCATGTAGACTTATTCAGACTTATTGTTACTCCATGTAGACTTATTCAGACTTAATGTTACCCCATGTAGACTTATTCAGACTTATTGTTACCCCATGTAGACTTATTCAGACTTATTGTTACCCCATGTAGACTTATTCAGACTTATTGTTACCCCATGTAAACTTATTCAGACTTATTGTTAACCCATGTAGACCTTATTCAGGACTTATTGTTACCCCATGTAGACTTATTCAGACTTAATGTTACTCCATGTAGACTTATTCAGACTTAATGTTACCCATGTAGACTTATTCAGTCTTATTGTTACCCCCATGTAGACTTATTCAGACTTATTGTTACCCCATGTAGACTTATTCAGACTTATTGTTACCCCATGTAGACTTATTCAGACTTATTGTTACCCCCATGTAGACTTATTTAGACTTATTGTTACCCCATGTAGACTTATTCAGACTTATTGTTACCCCATGTAGACTTATTCAGACTTAATGTTACTCCATGTAGACTTATTCAGACTTAATGTTACCCCATGTAGACTTATTCAGTCTTATTGTTACCCCATGTAGACTTATTCAGACTTATTGTTACCCCATGTAGACTTATTCAGACTTATTGTTACCCCATGTAGACTTATTTTTTGTTACCCCATGTAGACTTATTCAGACTTAATGTTACCCCATGTAGACTTATTCAGTCTTATTGTTACCCCATGTAGACTTATTCAGACTTATTGTTACTCCATGTAGACTTATTCAGACTTATTGTTACCCCATGTAGACTTATTCAGACTTAATGTTACCCCATGTAGACTTATTCAGTCTTATTGTTACCCCATGTAGACTTATTCAGACTTATTGTAACTCCATGTAGACTTATTCAGACTTAATGTTACCCATGTAGACTTATTCAGACTTATTGTTACCCCATGTAGACTTATTCAGACTTATTGTTACCCCATGTAGACTTATTCAGACTTAATGTTACCCCATGTTGACTTATTCAGACTTATTGTTACCCCATGTAGACTTATTCAGACTTATTGTTACCCCATGTAGACTTATTTAGACTTAATGTTACCCCATGTAGACTTTTTCAGACTTAATGTTACTCCATGTAGACTTATTCAGACTTATTGTTACCCCATGTAGACTTTTTCAGACTTATTGTTACCCCATGTAGACTTATTCAGACTTAATGTTACCCCATGTAGACTTATTCAGACTTAATGTTACCCCATGTAGACTTATTTAGACTTATTGTTACCCCATGTAGACTTATTCAGTCTTATTGTTACCCCATGTAGACTTAATCAGACTTAATGTTACCCCATGTAGACTTATTCAGACTTATTGTTACCCCATGTAGACTTATTCAGACTTATTGTTACCCCATGTAGACTTAATCAGACTTAATGTTACCCCATGTAGACTTATTGTTACCTCATGTAGACTTATTCATACTTATTGTTACCCCATGTAGACTTACTCAGACTTATTGTTACTCCATGTAGACTTATTCAGACTTATTGTTACCCCATGTAGACTTATTCAGACTTATTGTTACCCCATGTAGACTTATTCAGACTTATTGTTACCCCATGTAGACTTATTCAGACTTATTGTTACCCCATGTAGACTTATCAGACTTTATTGTTACTCCATGTAGACTTATCAGACTTATTGTTACCCATGTAGACTTATTCAGACTTATTGTTACTCCATGTAGACTTATTCAGACTTATTGTTCCCCATGTAGACTTATTCAGACTTATTGTTACCCCATGTAGACTTATTCAGACTTATTGTTACCCCATGTTAGACTTATTTAGATTATTGTTACCCCATGTAGACTTATTCAGACTTATTGTTACTCCATGTAGACTTATTCAGACTTATGTTACCATGTAGACTTATTCAGACTTATTGTTACCCATGTAGACTTATTCAGACTTATTGTTACTCCATGTAGACTTATTCAGACTTAATGTTACCCATGTAGACTTATTCAGACTTATTGTTACCCATGTAGACTTATTCAGACTTATTGTTACCCCATGTAGACTTATTCAGACTTATTGTTACTCCATGTAGACTTATTCAGACTTAATGTTACCCCATGTTGACTTATTCAGACTTATTGTTACCCCATGTAGACTTAATCAGACTATTGTTACCCTCATGTAGGACTTATTCAGTAACTTATTGTTACCCCATGTAGACTTATTCAGACTTATTGTTACCTCCATGTAGACTTATTCAGACTTATTGTTACCCCTGTAGACTTATTCAGACTTAATTGTTTACTCCCATGTAGACCTTATTCAGACTTATTGTTACCCCATGTAGACTTATTCAGAACTTAATGTTACCCCCATGTAGATCTTATTCAGTCTTAATGTTACCCCATGTAGACTTATTCAGACTATTTGTTACCACCATGTAGACTTATTCAGACTTAATGTTACCCCATGTAGACTTATTCAGACTTAATTGTTACCCCATGTAGACCTTTATTCAGTACCTATTGTTACCCCATGTAGACTTATTCAGACTTATTGTTACCCCATGTAGACTTATTCAGACTTATTGTTACCCCATGTAGACTTATTCAGACTTATTGTTACCCCATGTAGACTTATTGTTACCTCATGTAGACTTATTCAGACTTATT
>CM050175.1:2766515-2909460 GCA_027410445.1 Discoglossus pictus | reverse complement strand
GACTTATTGTTACCTCCCATGTAGACTTATTCAGACTTTTAGTTACCATCATGTAGACTTATTCAGACTTATTGTTACCCCATGTAGACTTATTCAGACTTATTGTTACCCATGTAGACTTATTCAGACTTATTGTTACACCATGTAGACTTATTCAGACTTATTGTTACCCATGAGACTTATTCAGACTTATAGTTACCCAATGTAGACTTATTCAGACTTATTGTTACCCATGTAGACTTATTCAGACTTATTGTTACCCATGTAGACTTATTCAGACTTAATGTTACCCCATGTAGACTTATTCTGACTTATTGTTACCCATGTAGACTTATTCAGACTTATTGTTACCCCATGTAGACTTATTCAGACTTATTTACCCATGTAGACTTATTCAGACTTATTGTTACCCCATGTAGACTTATTCAGACTTATTGTTACCCCATGTAGACTTATTCAGACTTAATGTTACCCCATTTAGACTTATTCAGACTTATGTTACCATGTAGACTTATTCAGACTTATTGTTACCCATGTAGACTTATTCAGACTTAATGTTACCCCATGTAGACTTATTCAGATTATTGTTCCCCATGTAGACTTATTCAGACTTTTGTTACCCAGTAGACTTATTCAGACTTATTGTTACCCCATGTAGAACGTATTCAGACTTAATGTTACCCCATGTAGACCTATTCAGACTTATTGTTACTCCATGTAGACTTATTCAGACTTATTGTTACTCCATGTAGATTATTCAACTTATGATGTTACCCCATGTAGACTTATTCAGACTTATTGTTACCATGTAGACTTATTCAGACTTATTGTTACTCCATGTAGACTTATTCAGACTTATTGTTACTCCATGTAGACTTATTCAGACTTATTGTTACCCCATGTAGACTTATTCAGACTTATTGTTACCCCATGTAGACTTATTCAGACTTATTGTTACCCCATGTAGACTTATTCAGACTTATTGTTACCCATGTAGACTTATTCAGACTTATTGTTACCCCATGTAGACTTATTCAGACTTATTGTTACTCCATGTAGACTTATTCAGACTTATTGTTACCCCATGTAGACTTATTGTTACCCCATGTAGACTTATTCAGACTTATTGTTACCCCATGTAGACTTATTCAGACTTATTGTTACTATGTAGACTTATTCAGACTATTGTTACCTATGTAGACTTATTCAGACTTATTGTTACACCCATGTAGATATTCAGACTTATGTTTACCCATGTAGACTTATTCAGACTTATGTTACCCATGTAGACTTATTCAGACTTATTGTTACCCCATGTAGCCATATTCAACTTATTGTTACCCCATGTAGACTTATTCAGACTTATTGTTACCCCTATGTAGCCTTATTCAGACTTATTGTTACCCCATGTAGCTATTCAACTTATGTTACCCCATGTAGACTTATTCAGACTTATTGTTACTCCATGTAGACTTATTCAGACTTATTGTTACCCCATGTAGACTTATTCAGATTAATGTTACCCCATGTAGACTTATTCAGACTTATTGTTACCCCATGTAGACTTATTCAGACTTATTGTTACCCCATGTAGACTATTCAGACTTATTGTTACCCCATGTAGACTTATTCAGACTTATTGTTACTCCATGTAGACTTATTCAGACTTATTGTTACCACCATGCTAGACTTATTCAGACTTATTGTTACCCCATGTAGACTTATTCAGACTTATTGTTACCCCATGTAGACCTTATTCAGACTTATTGTTACCACCATGTAGACTTATTCAGACTTATTGTTACCCCATGTAGGACTTATTCAGACTTATTGTTACCCACCATGTAGACCTTATTTCAGACTTATTGTTACCCCATGTAGACTTATTCAGACTTAATGTTACCACCATGAAGACTTATTCAGACTTATTGTTACCTCCATGTAGACTTATTCCGGACTTATGTTACTCCATGTAGACTTATTCAGACTATTGTTACTCCATGTAGACTTATTCAGACTTATTGTTACATCCCATGTTGACTATTCAGACTTATTGTTACCACCCATGTAGACTTATTCAGACTTAATGTTACCCCATGTAGACTTATTTCAGACTTATTGTTACCCCAGTGTAGACTTATTCAGACTATATTGTTTACCACCATGTAGACTTATTCAGACTTATTGTTACTCCCATGTAGACTTATTCAGACTTATGTTTACCCCATGTAGACATATTCAGACATAAATGTTACCACCATGTAGACTTATTCATACTTATGTTACCTCCATGTAGACTTATTCAGACTTATTGTGTTACCCCATGTAGACTTATTCAGACTTATTGTTACCCCATGTAGACTTATTCAGACTTATTGTTACCTCCATGTAGACTTATTCAGACTTATTGTTACCCCATGTAGACTTATTCAGACTTATTGTTACCACCATGTAGACTTATTCAGACTTACTGTTAGCTACCCCATGTAGACTTATTCAGACCTTATTGTTACCTCCTTGTAGACTTATTCAGACTTATTGTTACCTCCATGTAGACTTATTCAGACTTAATGTTACCCCATGTAGACCTTATTCAGACTGATTGTTACCTCCATGTAGACTTATTCAGACTATTGTTACCCCATGTAGACTTATTCAGACTTATTGTTACCATGTAGACTTATTTCAGACTTATTGTTACCCATGTAGCCTTATTCAGACTTATTGTTACCCCATATAGACTTATTCAGACTTATTGTTACCCCATGTAGACTTTTTCAGACTTATTGTTACCCCATGTAGACTATTCAGACTTAATGTTACCCCATGTAGACTTATTCAGACTTAATGTTACCCCATGTAGACTTATTCAGACTTATTGTTACCCATGTAGACTTATTCAGACTTATTGTTACCCCATGTAGACTATTCAGACTTATTGTTTACTCCATGTAGACTTATTCAGACTTATTGTTACTCCATGTAGACTTATTCAGATACTTAATGTTACCCCATGTAGACTTATTCAGACTTATTGTTACCCATGTAGACTTATTCAGACTTATTGTTACCCCATGTAGACTTATTCAGACTTATTGTTACCCCATGTAACTTTATCAGACTTATTGTTACCCCATGTAGACTTATCAGACTTATTGTTACCCCATGTAGACTTATTCAACTTATTGTTACCATGTAGACCTTCAGATTATTGTTACCCATGTAGACTTATTCAGACTTATTGTTACTCCAGTAGACCTTATTCAGAACTTATTGTTACCCCATGTAGACTTATCAGACTTATTGTTACCCATGTAGACTTATTCAGACTTATTGTTACTCCATGTAGCCTTATTCAGACTTATTGTTACCCCATGTAGAACTTATTCAGACTTATTGTTACCCCATGTAGCCTTATTCAGACTTATTGTTACCCCATGTAGACTATTCAGACTTTGTTTACCCCATGTAGACTTATTCAGACTTATTGTTACTCCATGTAGACTTATTCAGACTTATGTTACCCCATGTAGATTATTCAGACTTATTGTTACCCCATGTAGACTTATTCAGACTTAATTGTTACCCATGTAGACTATTCAGACTTATGTTACCCCATGGTTAGACTTATTCAGACTTATTGTTACCCCATGTAGACTTATTCAACTTATTGTTACCCCATGTAGACTTATTCAGATTATTGTTACACCATGTAGACTTATTCAGAACTTATTGTTACCCCATGTAGACTTATTCGACTTTTTGTTACCCCATGTAGACTTATTCAGACTTATTGTTACCCCATGTAGACTATTCAGACTTATTGTTACCCCATGTAGACTATATTCAGACTTATTGTTACCCCATGTAGACTATTCAGACTTATTGTTACCCCATGTAGACTTATTCAGACTTATTGTTACTCCATGTAGACTATTCAGACTTATTGTTACTCCATGTAGACTTATTCAGACTTATTGTTACCCCATGTAGACTTATTCAGACTTATTGTTACCCCATGTAGCCTTATTCAGACTTAATGTTACCCCATGTAGACTTATTCAGACTTAATGTTACCCCATGTAGACTTATTCAGACTTATTGTTACTCCATGTAGACTTATTCAGACTTAATGTTACCCCATGTAGACTTATTCAGACTTATTGTTACTCCATGTAGACTTATTCAGACTTATTGTTACCCATGTAGACTTATTCAGACTTATTGTTACCCCATGTAAACTTATTCAGACTTATTGTTACCCCATGTAGACTTATTCAACTTATTGTTACCCATGTAGCCTTATTCAGACTTATTGTTACCCCATGTAGACTATTCAGACTTATTGTTACTCCATGTAGACTTATTCAGACTTATTGTTACCCCATGTAGACTTATTCAGACTTATTGTTCCCATGTAGACTTATTCAGACTTAATGTTACCCCATGTAGACTTATTCAGACTTATTGTTACTCCATGTAGACTATTCAGACTTATTGTTACCCCATGTAGACTTATTCAGACTTATTGTTACCCCATGTAGCCTTATTCAGACTTATTGTTACCCCATGTAGCCTTATTCAGACTTATTGTTACCCCATGTAGACTTATTCAGACTATTGTTACCCCATGTAGCCTTATATCAGACTTCTTTGTTACCCCATGTAGACCTATTCAGACTTATTGTTACTCCATGTAGACTATATTCGACTTATTGTTACTCCATGTAGACTTATTCAGACTTATTGTTACCCCAGTAGCTTTATTCAGACTTATTGTTACCCATGTAGACTTATTCAGACTTATTGTTACTCCATGTAGACCTATTCAGACTTATTGTTACCCCATGTAGACTTATTCAGACTTATGTTACCCATGTAGACTTATTCAGACTTATTGTTACCATGTAGACTTATTCAGACTTATTGTTACCCATGTAGACTATTCAGACTTATGTTACTCCATGTAGACTTATTCAGACTTATTGTTACCCCATGTAGACTTATTCAGACTTAATGTTACCCCATGTAGACTTATTCAGACTTATTGTTACCCATGTACTTATTCAGACTTATTGTTACCCCATGTAGCCTTATTCAGACTTATTGTTACCCCATGTAGACTTATTCAGACTTATTGTTACCCATGTAGACTTATTCAGACTTATTGTTACCCCATGTAGACTTATTCAGACTTACTGTTACCCCATGTAGACTTATTCAGACTTATTGTTTACCCCATGTAGACTTATTCAGACTTATTGTTACCCATGTAGACTTATTCAGACTTATTGTTACCCCATGTAGACTTATTCAGACTTATTGTTACCCCATGTAGACTATTCAGACTTATGTTACTCCATGTAGACTATTCAGACTTATGTTATCCATGTAGACTTATTCAGACTTATTGTTACCCCATGTAGACTTATTCAGACTTAATGTTACCCCATGTAGACTTATTCAGACTTATGTTACTCCATGTAGACTTATTCAGACTTATTGTTACCCCATATAGACTTATTCACTTAATGTTACCCCATGTAGACTTATTCAGACTTATTGTTACCCATGTAGACTTATTCAGACTTTAATGTTACCCCATGTAACTTATTCAGACTTATTGTTACCCCATGTAGACTTATTCAGACTTATTGTTACCCCATGTAGACTTATTCAGACTTATTGTTACCCCATGTAGACTTATTCAGACTTATTGTTACCCATGTAGACTTATTCAGACTTAATGTTTACCCCATGTAGACTTATTCAGACTTATTGTTACCCCATGTAGACTTATTCAGACTTATTGTTACCATAGTAGACTTATTCAGACTTATTGTTACCCATGTGACTTATTCAGACTTATTGTTACCCCATGTAGACTTATTCAGACTTATTGTTACCCCATGTAGACTTATTCAGACTTATTGTTACCCCATGTAGACTTATTCAGACTATTGTTACCCCATGTAGACTTATTCAGACTTATTGTTTACCCATGTAGATTATTCAGAACTTATTGTTACTCCATGTAGACTTATTCAGACTTATGTTACCCCATGTAGACTTTTCAGATTATTGTTACCAATGTAGACTATTCAACTTTGTTATCCATGTATACTTATTCAGACTTATTGTTACTCCATGTAGACTTATTCAGACTTATTGTTACCATGTACTTATTCAGACTTATTGTTACCCATGTAGACTTATTCAGACTTATTGTTACCCATGTAGACTTATTCAGACTTATTGTTACCATGTAGACCTATTCTGACTTATTGTTACCATGTATACTTATTCAGACTTATTGTTACTCCATGTAGACTTATTCAGACTTATTGTTACCCATGTATACTTATTCAGACTTATTGTTACCCCATGTAGACTTATTCAGACTTATTGTTACCCCATGTAGACTATTCAGACTTAATGTTACCCCATGTGATTATTCAGCTTATTGTTACCCCATGTAGACTTATTCAGACTTATTGTTACCCCATGTAGACCTATTCAGACTTATTGTTACCCCATGTAGACTTATTCAGACTTATTGTTACTCCATGTAGACTTATTCAGACTTATTGTTACTCCATGTAGACTTATTCAGACTTATTGTTACCCCATGTAGCCTTATTCAGACTTATTGTTACCCCATGTAGACTTATTCAGACTTATTGTTACCCCCATGTAGACTTATCAGACTTATTGTTACTCCATGTAGACTTATTCAGACTTATTGTTACCCCATGTAGCCTTATTCAGACTTATTGTTACCCCATGTAGACTTATTCAGACTTATTGTTACTCCATGTAGACTTATTCAGACTTATTGTTACTCCATGTAGACTTATTCAGACTTATTGTTACCCCATGTAGACTTATTCAGACTTAATGTTACCCCATGTAGACTTATTCAGACTTATTGTTACTCCATGTAGACTTATTCAGACTTATTGTTACCCATGTAGACTTATTCAGACTTATGTACCCCATGTAGACTTATTCAGACTTATTGTTACTCCATGTAGACTTATTTCAGACTTATTGTTACCTCCATGTAGACTTATTCAGACTTATTGTTACCTCCATGTAGACTTATTCAGACTTATTGTTACCCCATGTAGACTTATTCAGACTTATTGTTACCCCATGTAGACTTATTCAGACTTATTGTTACTCCATGTAGACTTATTCAGACTTATTGTTACTCCATGTATACTTATTCAGACTTATTGTTACTCCATGTAGCCTTATTCAGACTTATTGTTACTCCATGTAGACCTTATTCAGACTTATTGTTACCCCCATGTAGACTTATTCAGACTTATTGTTACCCCCATGTAAGACTTATTCAGACTTAATGTTACCCATGTAGACTTATTCAGACTTAATGTTACCCCATGTAGACTTATTCAGACTTAATGTTACCCCCATGTAGACTTATTCAGATTTATTGTTACCTCCATGTAGACTTATTCAGACTTAATGTTACCCCATGTAGACTTATTCACGACTTATTGTTACCCCATGTAGACTTATTCAGACTTATTGTTACCCCATGTAGACTTATTCAGACTTATTGTTACCCCATGTAGACTTATTCAGACTTATTGTTACCCCATGAAGACTTATTGTTACCCCATGTAGACTTATTCAGACTTATTGTTACCCCATGTAGACTTATTCAGACTTAATGTTACCCCATGTAAACTTATTCAGACTTATTGTTACCCCATGTAGACTTATTCAGACTTATTGTTACCCCCATGTAGACTTATTCAGACTTACTGTTACCCCATGTAAACTTATTCAGACTTATTGTTACCCCATGTAGACTTATTCAGACTTATTGTTACCCCATGTAGACTTATTCAGACTTACTGTTACTCCATGTAGACTTATTCAGACTTATTGTTACCCCATGTAGACTTATTCAGACTTATTGTTACCCCATGTAGACTTATTCAGACTTATTGTTACCCCATGTAGACTTATTCAGACTTATTGTTACCCCATGTAGACCTATTCAGACTTATTGTTACTCCATGTAGACTTATTCAGACTTATTGTTACCCCATGTAGCCTTATTCAGACTTATTGTTACCCCATGTAGACTTATTCAGACTTATTGTTACCCCATGTAGACTTATTCAGACTTATTGTTACTCTATGTAGACTTATTCAGACTTAATGTTACCCCATTTAGACTTATTCAGACTTATTGTTACCCCATGTAGACTTATTCAGACTTATTGTTACCCATGTAGACTTATTCAGACTTAATGTTACCCCATGTAGACTTATTCAGACTTATTGTTACCCCATGTAGACTTATTCAGACATATTGTTACCCCATGTAGACTTATTCAGACTTATTGTTACCCCATGTAGACTTATTCAGACTTAATGTTACCCCATGTAGACCTATTCAGACTTATTGTTACCCCATGTAGACTTATTCAGACTTATTGTTACCCATGTAGACTTATTCAGACTTATTGTTACCCCATGTAGACTTATTCAGACTTATTGTTACCCCATGTAGACTTATTCAGACTTATTGTTACCCCATGTAGACTTATTCAGACTTAATGTTACCCCATGTAGACTTATTCAGACTTACTGTTACTCCATGTAGACTTATTCAGACTTATTGTTACCCCATGTAGACTTATTCAGACTTATTGTTACCCCATGTAGACTTATTCAGACTTATTGTTACCCCATGTAGACTTATTCAGACTTATTGTTACCCCATGTAGACCTATTCAGACTTATTGTTACCCCATGTAGACTTATTCAGACTTATTGTTACCCCATGTAGACTTATTCAGACTTATTGTTACCCAATGTAGACCTATTCAGACTTATTGTTACCCATGTAGACTTATTCAGACTTATTGTTACCCCATGTAGACTTATTCAGACTTATTGTTACCCCATGTAGACTTATTCAGACTTAATGTTACCCCATGTAGACTTATTCAGACTTATTGTTACTCCATGTAGACTTATTCAGACTTATTGTTACCCCATGTAGACTTATTCAGACTTATTGTTACCCCATGTAGACTTATTCAGACTTAATGTTACCCCATGTAGACTTATTCAGACTTATTGTTACTCCATGTAGACTTATTCAGACTTATTGTTACTCCATGTAGACTTATTCAGACTTATTGTTACCCCATGTAGACTTATTCAGACTTATTGTTACCCCATGTAGACTTATTCAGACTTATTGTTACCCCATGTAGACTTATTCAGACTTATTGTTACCCCATGTAGACTTATTCAGACTTATTGTTACCCCATGTAGACTTATTCAGGCTTATTGTTACCCCATGTAGACTTATTCAGACTTATTGTTACCCCATGTAGACTTATTCAGACTTATTGTTACCCCATGTAGACCTATTCAGACTTATTGTTACTCCATGTAGACTTATTCAGGCTTATTGTTACCCCATGTAGACTTATTCAGGCTTATTGTTACCCCATGTAGACTTATTCAGACTTATTGTTACTCCATGTAGACTTATTCAGACTTAATGTTACCCCATGTAGACTTATTCAGACTTATTGTTACTCCATGTAGACTTATTCAGACTTAATGTTACCCCATGTAGACTTATTCAGACTTAATGTTACCCCATGTAGACTTATTCAGACTTATTGTTACCCCATGTAGACTTATTCAGACTTATTGTTACCCCATGTAGACTTATTCAGACTTATTGTTACCTCATGTAGACTTATCAGACTTAATGTTACCCCATGTAGACTTATTCAGACTTATTGTTACCTCATGTAGACTTATTCAGACTTAATGTTACCCCATGTAGACTTATTCAGACTTATTGTTACCCCATGTAGACTTATTCAGACTTATTGTTACCTCATGTAGACTTATTCAGACTTAATGTTACCCCATGTAGACTTATTCAGACTTAATGTTACCCCATGTAGACTTATTCAGACTTAATGTTACCCCATGTAGACTTATTCAGACTTATTGTTACCCCATGTAGACTTATTCAGACTTATTGTTACCCCATGTAGACTTATTCAGACTTATTGTTACCCCATGTAGACCTATTCAGACTTATTGTTACTCCATGTAGACTTATTCAGGCTTATTGTTACCCCATGTAGACTTATTCAGGCTTATTGTTACCCCATGTAGACTTATTCAGACTTATTGTTACTCCATGTAGACTTATTCAGACTTAATGTTACCCCATGTAGACTTATTCAGACTTATTGTTACTCCATGTAGACTTATTCAGACTTAATGTTACCCCATGTAGACTTATTCAGACTTAATGTTACCCCATGTAGACTTATTCAGACTTATTGTTACCCCATGTAGACTTATTCAGACTTATTGTTACCCCATGTAGACTTATTCAGACTTATTGTTACCTCATGTAGACTTATTCAGACTTAATGTTACCCCATGTAGACTTATTCAGACTTATTGTTACCTCATGTAGACTTATTCAGACTTAATGTTACCCCATGTAGACTTATTCAGACTTATTGTTACCCCATGTAGACTTATTCAGACTTATTGTTACCTCATGTAGACTTATTCAGACTTAATGTTACCCCATGTAGACTTATTCAGACTTAATGTTACCCCATGTAGACTTATTCAGACTTAATGTTACCCCATGTAGACTTATTCAGACTTATTGTTACCCCATGTAGACTTATTCAGACTTATTGTTACCCCATGTAGACTTATTCAGACTTATTGTTACCTCATGTAGACTTATTCAGACTCAATGTTACCCCATGTAGACTTATTCAGACTTATTGTTACCCCATGTAGACTTATTCAGACTTAATGTTACCCCATGTAGACTTATTCAGACTTATTGTTACCCCATGTAGACTTATTCAGACTTATTGTTACCCCATGTAGACTTATTCAGACTTAATGTTACCCCATGTAGACTTATTCAGACTTATTGTTACTCCATGTAGACTTATTCAGACTTATTTTTACCCCATGTAGACTTATTCAGACTTAATGTTACCCCATGTAGACTTATTCAGACTTATTGTTACTCCATGTAGACTTATTCAGACTTATTGTTACCCCATGTAGACTTATTCAGACTTAATGTTACCCCATGTAGACTTATTCAGACTTATTGTTACCCCATGTAGACTTATTCAGACTTAATGTTACCCCATGTAGACTTATTCAGACTTATTGTTACCCCATGTAGACTTATTCAGACTTAATGTTACCCCATGTAGACTTATTCAGACTTAATGTTACCCCATGTAGACTTATTCAGACTTATTGTTACCCCATGTAGACTTATTCAGACTTAATGTTACCCCATGTAGACTTATTCAGACTTATTGTTACCCCATGTAGACTTATTCAGACTTATTGTTACCCCATGTAGACTTATTCAGACTTATTGTTACCCCATGTAGACTTATTCAGACTTATTGTTACCCCATGTAGACTTATTCAGACTTACTGTTACCCCATGTAGACTTATTCAGACTTATTGTTACCCCATGTAGACTTATTCAGACTTACTGTTACTCCATGTAGACTTATTCAGACTTATTGTTACCCCATGTAGACTTATTCAGACTTATTGTTACCCCATGTAGACTTATTCAGACTTATTGTTACCCCATGTAGACTTATTCAGACTTATTGTTACCCCATGTAGACCTATTCAGACTTATTGTTACCCCATGTAGACTTATTCAGACTTATTGTTACCCCATGTAGACCTATTCAGACTTATTGTTACCCCATGTAGACTTATTCAGACTTATTGTTACCCCATGTAGACTTATTCAGACTTATTGTTACTCTATGTAGACTTATTCAGACTTAATGTTACCCCATTTAGACTTATTCAGACTTATTGTTACCCCATGTAGACTTATTCAGACTTATTGTTACCCCATGTAGACTTATTCAGACTTATTGTTACCCCATGTAGACTTATTCAGACTTATTGTTACCCCATGTAGACTTATTCAGACATATTGTTACCCCATGTAGACTTATTCAGACTTATTGGTACCCCATGTAGACTTATTCAGACTTAATGTTACCCCATGTAGACCTATTCAGACTTATTGTTACCCCATGTAGACTTATTCAGACTTATTGTTACCCCATGTAGACTTATTCAGACTTATTGTTACCCCATGTAGACTTATTCAGACTTATTGTTACCCCATGTAGACTTATTCAGACTTATTGTTACCCCATGTAGACTTATTCAGACTTAATGTTACCCCATGTAGACTTATTCAGACTTACTGTTACCCCATGTAGACTTATTCAGACTTATTGTTACTCCATGTAGACTTATTCAGACTTATTGTTACCCCATGTAGACTTATTCAGACTTATTGTTACCCCATGTAGACTTATTCAGACTTAATGTTACCCCATGTAGACTTATTCAGACTTATTGTTACCCCATGTAGACTTATTCAGACTTATTGTTACCCCATGTAGACTTATTCAGACTTATTGTTACCCCATGTAGACTTATTCAGACTTATTGTTACCCCATGTAGACTTATTCAGACTTATTGTTACCCCATGTAGACTTATTCAGACTTATTGTTACCCCATGTAGACTTATTCAGACTTATTGTTACCCCATGTAGACTTATTCAGACTTAATGTTACCCCATGTAGACTTATTCAGACTTATTGTTACCCCATGTAGACTTATTCAGACTTATTGTTACCCCATGTAGACTTATTCAGACTTATTGTTACCCATGTAGACTTATTCAGACTTATTGTTACCCCATGTAGACTTATTCAGACTTATTGTTACCCCATGTAGACTTATTCAGACTTATTGTTACCCCATGTAGACTTATTCAGACTTATTGTTACCCCATGTAGACTTATTCAGACTTATTGTTACCCCATGTAGCCTTATTCAGACTTATTGTTACCCCATGTAGACTTATTCAGACTTATTGTTACTCCATGTAGACTTATTCAGACTTATTGTTACCCCATGTAGACTTATTCAGACTTATTGTTACTCCATGTAGACTTATTCAGACTTAATGTTACCCCATGTAGACTTATTCAGACTTAATGTTACCCCATGTAGACTTATTCAGACTTATTGTTACCCCATGTAGACTTATTCAGACTTATTGTTACCCCATGTAGACTTATTCAGACTTATTGTTACCTCATGTAGACTTATTCAGACTTAATGTTACCCCATGTAGACTTATTCAGACTTATTGTTACCTCATGTAGACTTATTCAGACTTAATGTTACCCCATGTAGACTTATTCAGACTTATTGTTACCCCATGTAGACTTAATCAGACTTAATGTTACCCCATGTAGACTTATTCAGACTTATTGTTACCCCATGTAGACTTATTCAGACTTATTGTTACCCCATGTAGACTTATTCAGACTTAATGTTACCCCATGTAGACTTATTCAGACTTATTGTTACCCCATGTAGACTTATTCAGACTTAATGTTACCCCATGTAGACTTATTCAGACTTATTGTTACCCCATGTAGACTTATTCAGACTTAATGTTACCCCATGTAGACTTAATCAGACTTAATGTTACCCCATGTAGACTTATTGTTACCCCATGTAGACTTATTCAGACTTATTGTTACCCCATGTAGACTTATTCAGACTTATAGTTACCCCATGTAGACTTATTCAGACTTATTGTTACCCCATGTAGACTTATTCAGACTTATTGTTACCCCATGTAGACTTATTCAGACTTAATGTTACCCCATGTAGACTTATTCAGACTTAATGTTACCCCATGTAGACTTATTGTTACCCCATGTAGACTTATTCAGACTTATTGTTACCCCATGTAGACTTATTCAGACTTATTGTTACCCCATGTAGACTTATTCAGACTTAATGTTACCCCATGTAGACTTATTCAGACTTATTGTTACCCCATGTAGACTTATTCAGACTTAATGTTACCCCAAGTAGACTTATTCAAACTTAATGTTACCACATGTAGACTTATTGTTACCCCATGTAGACTTATTCAGACTTATTGTTACCCCATGTAGACTTATTCAGGCTTAATGTTACCCCATGTAGACTGTAACGGCTACCCCGGTAGTGAGAGGGTACCAGCCGTTGGAGACGTCCTTTTCCCTGGCAAGCTGCTGTGTAAAAGTGAAGTTGGTATAATCCCATCCAAGAGTTCCAGAGAGAAAGTCAGGTTCAGCATTAAATATCCATATAGAAGCACTGCGCAGTCTCAGAAGCCCAGACCACCCATATTGGACGACACTTTCTTGGGAGTCAAAGAATACTGTCTTTATTTTGTTATATGCAGAAATATATATACACCTCTTTCCACAGGTAATACACATGCCCATATTTGGCCACACAATACACATAGAGAGACAATAGGTGTGGCCACACCTCCCTGAGGCTACATGGCTACTTTTGATACAATCAGACATTGCTTAGATCATCCTTCCCTTTGTTCCATCTTCACAATGTGAACACTTCACACAATGGACCTCTCTTGCGTATGAAGAGTCTCTGTAATAGGATTATCTATTAGCCTAGTAGCTGTAATATTCTGAGCCAATATATTCTGTAGAACATAAAACAACATATCTACAGTACAGCAATGTGATCATATTTTAACCATAATAATTAAATAAACATAAAACAGGGTAAAACATTGATGGGTTCCGTTACACACCTCCCCCGTGACCATAAGCCGGCATACACGGTCTGATCCCAACGGATCGGCCTGGGGATGTCCGGACAAAACGATTTGTTGGTCACCTCTACAGTTTGACAACCCATCAGCATTACTGCAATTCACATTTCCTCACATTTCAAGAACAAAACAAACGCACACTTCATACAGCATTCACAGCAATAAACATTTCAAGGAGAGGGAAAATACATTTTACAAACTGGTATCAGACAATTAAATAATGAGGCAGAAAAGCATCAGCCTTCCAAATGAACTGAAGTCCTTTAGCAAAACCATCCCAAGTTGCAGAGTACATTCCTCCCCCAGCTCGTGGTCAGGTCCCTATTGTACAGGGCCCACTGTTCTCCCCCTGTACACCCACCCAAAAAAATCCAGGATCCCATCCCAACAGTCCAGGATCCCAGTGTCCAAAAGGTGGGCCACAATCTCTGTCCCATAGAAACCCCTTTCCATATAAAACGTTCCCGCTCATCCCCTCTATCGTCGGCTAATGCTCTGTACTTTTGGAGGGTGGGGTCCTGTCTAGTTTCCCTCCCAAGCTCTTCAGGGGTGTCCCACGCTATGGGTCTCTCTGTGGCGTTAGCGCTAAGTGTCTGCTTGTGGCTTACCTGGGTCTCCCGACCTGTTGTAGGATCGTCCTCGGTACGGGTCTGTGAGCGGGTGGTCACGGGACAAGCAGCAACAGTCGTGGGTAAAAAGGCTGAGGCTAGAGGGCCAATATCGTTGCCCAGCACAACCTAAGCAGGTAAATTGTCCATGATGCCTACTGTGGTCTTTCCTGACCCGACTCCCCAATCCAAGTGTACTCGGGCGGTGGGTAATCGAAAAACAGCCCCCCCTGCGACACGAACAGCAACGGTACGATTAGATACATGTTCTGGTTTCACGAGATGTTTCTGCACCAAAGTGATGGTAGCGCCAGTGTCTCTTAAGCCTTGTGCTATCTGTCCATTCACACGCACCTCTTGGCGGTGATGCTGGCGGTTATCCGGGGAGGCAGCCTGTACGGGGTTGGCCTCATACAAGATTCCCAAACACTCCTCAGGGCTCCCTTTGATTTTCAGGCAGTGAGCAGCAGAAGGACGTGATGGCGGGGTCTCTGTGTGGGGTGTTGTGTGCCTCCATTTGTTATTGGCTGATCTCAAAGGGCAATAACGGGCAATATGCCCTGTGTTGCTGCAGCGATGGCACGTCATTTTGTAAGAATCCCGGGGTTGGTGGTTAGACCCCTGAGGCCATGGCGGTCCTGGTGGTACTGGGGCCCGAAATTCTGTGCGTGCAGCGGGTATTGAGGTGCGTGGCTCTGCTCTAGAGGTTGGTCGTGTGGACCCTTGGCTCACCTTTCTGGACTCTGCGTATTCGTCCGCTAGCCATGCTGCCTCGATTAAATTAGCAGGGCGACGATCTCTCACCCAATCCTGGATGTCTGCCGCCAGATCTTGGAAGAAATGTTCCATCAGGAATAGCTGTAGTACTTCCTCTCCTGTGTTGGCATTGCACCCTCGCACCCAATGTGATGCCACCCTTTGTATCTTGCTGGCCCATTCCATGTGGGAGTCTGCAGCCTTCTTTTTAGACTCCCTGAAGCGACGGCGATATGTTTCCGGGGTGACGGCATATCTGGTGAGCAGTGCAGCCTTAACCCGGCGATACTGCGCAATATCTTCCTCAGTAAGCGCCCGAAAAGCCTCATTTGCTTTTCCTGATAGCTTTCCAGCCAAAATATTGAC
The DNA here is from genome assembly GCA_027410445.1 of Discoglossus pictus. NCBI lineage: Eukaryota > Metazoa > Chordata > Amphibia > Anura > Alytidae > Discoglossus > Discoglossus pictus. The sequence goes on along the minus strand of CM050175.1, from coordinate 2,892,961 downwards.
CCATTGGTCTGGTGGTATTTGGTGTAGTGAGCACTGCCTCTCGAAGTCAGCCAAATATCCATCAATTTCTTCCTCACTTTCCACAAACGCTTTGAAGGCAGTGAAGGGTATTTTCTGCCCTGTAGCAGCGGGTGGGGGAGTATGAACTGTATGTGCCAGGGGTTTTCTAGCTCTTGCCAGTTTAAGTTTGTGCCCCCTCCTATTTTGTATCTCCGTTCTCGCTTCCCGGAACAGCTGATCTATTAGCTCCACGGATGTTGCTGGGTACATGGATAATCTCCGCTGAACCAGGTTTGTAATTTCCTCCTCCTCGCTGACAGGGGTAGGTTGGTCGACGACCTCCATGGATCGATCCATCTCGTCCAGCTCCAGTAGGTCAGCTATCAGCTCTCTCGTGGTCGGTTGTTGGCACTCCTTCCTCTGGTTTCCAAGAGATCCTTTAGTGTGGGTCTTTTCAGTTTAGCGTACTGGGATTCCATTCAGCACTTGCGTTGGGGATGAAAAGGACCATCCCACCGCTGCCAACCAATGTAAAGGCTACCCCGGTAGTGAGAGGGTACCAGCCGTTGGAGACGTCCTTTTCCCTGGCAAGCTGCTGTGTAAAAGTGAAGTTGGTATAATCCCATCCAAGAGTTCCAGAGGGAAAGTCAGGTTCAGCATTAAATATCCATATAGAAGCACTGCGCACTCTCAGAAGCCCAGACCACCCATATTGGACGACACTTTCTTGGGAGTCAAAGAATACTGTCTTTATTTTGTTATATGCAGAAATATATATACACCTCTTTCCACAGGTAATACACATGCCCATATTTGGCCACACAATACACATAGAGAGACAATAGGTGTGGCCACACCTCCCTGAGGCTACATGGCTACTTTTGATACAATCAGACATTGCTTAGATCATCCTTCCCTTTGTTCCATCTTCACAATGTGAACACTTCACACAATGGACCTCTCTTGCGTATGAAGAGTCTCTGTAATAGGATTATCTATTAGCCTAGTAGCTGTAATATTCTGAGCCAATATATTCTGTAGAACATAAAACAACATATCTACAGTACAGCAATGTGATCATATTTTAACCATAACAATTAAATAAACATAAAACAGGGTAAAACTGTGATGGGTTCCGTTACATAGACTTATTCAGACTTAATGTTACCCCATGTAGACTTATTCAGACTTATTGTTACCCCATGTAGACTTATTCAGACTTATTGTTACCCCATGTAGACTTATTCAGACTTAATGTTACCCCATGTAGACTTATTCAGACTTATTGTTACCCCATGTAGACTTATTCAGACTTAATGTTACCCCATGTAGACTTATTCAGACTTAATGTTACCCCATGTAGACTTATTTAGACTTATTGTTACCCCATGTAGACTTATTCAGACTTAATGTTACCCCATGTAGACTTAATCAGACTTAATGTTACCCCATGTAGACTTATTGTTACCCCATGTAGACTTATTCAGACTTATTGTTACCCCATGTAGACTTAATCAGACTTAATGTTACCCCATGTAGACTTATTGTTACCTCATGTAGACTTATTCAGACTTATTGTTACTCCATGTAGACTTATTCAGACTTATTGTTACCCCATGTAGACTTATTGTTACCCCATGTAGACTTATTCAGACTTATTGTTACCCCATGTAGACTTATTCAGACTTATTGTTACCCCCATGTAGACTTATTCAGACTTATTGTTACCCCATGTAGACTTATTCAGACTTAATGTTACCCCATGTAGACTTATTGTTACCCCATGTAGAATTATTCAGACTTATTGTTACCCCATGTAGAATTATTCAGACTTATTGTTACCCCATGTAGACTTATTCAGACTTATTGTTACCCCATGTAGACTTATTCAGACTTATTGTTACCCCATGTAGACTTATTCAAACCTATTGTTACCCCATGTAGACTTATTCAGACTTAATGTTACCCCATGTAGACTTATTCAGACTTAATGTTACCCCATGTAGACTTATTCAGACTTATTGTTACCCCATGTAGACTTATTCAGACTTATTGTTACCCCATGTAGACTTATTCAGACTTATTGTTACCCCATGTAGACTTATTCAGACTTATTGTTACTCCATGTAGACTTATTCAGACTTATTGTTACCCCATGTAGACTTATTCAGACTTATTGTTACCCCATGTAGACTTATTCAGACTTATTGTTACCCCATGTAGACTTATTCAGACTTATTGTTACCCCATGTAGACTTATTCAGACTTATTGTTACTCCATGTAGACTTATTCAGACTTAATGTTACCCCATGTAGACTTATTCAGACTTATTGTTACCCCATGTAGACTTATTCAGACTTATTGTTACCCCATGTAGACTTATTCAGACTTATTGTTACCCCATGTAAACTTATTCAGACTTATTGTTACCCCATGTAGACTTATTCAGACTTATTGTTACCCCATGTAGACTTATTCAGACTTAATGTTACTCCATGTAGACTTATTCAGACTTAATGTTACCCCATGTAGACTTATTCAGTCTTATTGTTACCCCATGTAGACTTATTCAGACTTATTGTTACTCCATGTAGACTTATTCAGACTTAATGTTACCCCATGTTGACTTATTCAGACTTATTGTTACCCCATGTAGACTTATTCAGACTTATTGTTACTCCATGTAGACTTATTCAGACTTAATGTTACCCCATGTTGACTTATTCAGACTTATTGTTACCCCATGTAGACTTATTCAGACTTATTGTTACCCCATGTATACTTATTTAGACTTAATGTTACCCCATGTAGACTTTTTCAGACTTAATGTTACTCCATGTAGACTTATTCAGACTTATTGTTACCCCATGTAGACTTTTTCAGACTTATTGTTACCCCATGTAGACTTATTCAGACTTAATGTTACCCCATGTAGACTTATTCAGACTTAATGTTACCCCATTTAGACTTATTCAGACTTATTGTTACCCCATGTAGACTTATTCAGACTTAATGTTACCCCATGTAGACCTTTTCAGACTTAATGTTACCCCATGTTGACTTATTCAGACTTATTGTTACCCCATGTAGACTTATTCAGACTTATTGTTACTCCATGTAGACTTATTTAGACTTAATGTTACCCCATGTAGACTTTTTCAGACTTAATGTTACTCCATGTACACTTATTCAGACTTATTGTTACCCCATGTAGACTTTTTCAGACTTATTGTTACCCCATGTAGACTTATTCAGACTTAATGTTACCCCATGTAGACTTATTCAGACTTAATGTTACCCCATGTAGACTTATTCAGACTTATTGTTACCCCATGTAGACTTTTTCAGACTTAATGTTACCCCATGTAGACTTATTCAGACTTAATGTTACCCCATGTAGACTTATTCAGACTTAATGTTACCCCATGTAGACCTTTTCAGACTTAATGTTACCCCATGTAGACTTATTCAGACTTAATGTTACCCCATGTAGACCTTTTCAGACTTAATGTTACCCCATGTAAACTTATTCAGACTTAATGTTACCCCATGTAGACCTTTTCAGACTTAATGTTACCCCATGTAGACTTATTTAGACTTAATGTTACCCCATGTAGACCTATTCAGACTTAGTGTTACCCCATGTAGACTTATTCAGACTTATTGTTACCCCATGTAGACTTATTCAGACTTATTGTTACCCCATGTAGACTTATTCAGACTTATTGTTACCCCATGTAGCCTTATTCAGACTTATTGTTACCCCATGTAGACCTATTCAGACTTATTGTTACCCCATGTAGACCTATTCAGACTTATTGTTACTCCATGTAGACTTATTCAGACTTATTGTTACCCCATGTAGACTTATTCAGACTTATTGTTACCCCATGTAGACTTATTCAGACTTACTGTTACTCCATGTAGACTTATTCAGACTTATTGTTACCCCATGTAGACTTATTCAGACTTATTGTTACCCCATGTAGACTTATTCAGACTTAATGTTACCCCATGTAGACTTATTCAGACTTATTGTTACCCCATGTAGACTTATTCATTGTGATGTCACTCAGGTTGTGATGTCACTCATTGTGATGTCACTCTCATTGTGATGTCACTCTCATTGTGATGTCACTCTCATTGTGATGTCACTCACATTGTGATGTCACAATCATTGTGATGTCACTCAGGTTGTGATGTCACTCTCATTGTGATGTCACTCACATTGTGATGTCACTCTCATTGCGATGTCACTCAGGTTGTGATGTCACTCTCATTGTGATGTCACTCTCATTGTGATGTCACTCTCATTGTGATGTCACTCACATTGTGATGTCACTCACATTGTGATGTCACTCTCATTGTGATGTCACTCTCGTTGTGATGTCACTCAGGTTGTGATGTCACTCATTGTGATGTCACTCAGGTTGTGATGTCACTCACGTTGTGATGTCACTCTCATTGTGATGTCACTCTCATTGTGATGTCACTCAGGTTGTGATGTCACTCTCATTGTGATGTCACTCAGGTTGTGATGTCACTCTCATTGTGATGTCACTCACATTGTGATGTCACTCTCATTGTGATGTCACTCACATTGTGATGTCACTCACGATGTGATGTCACTCTCATTGTGATGTCACTCAGGTTGTGATGTCACTCTCATTGTGATGTCACTCACATTGTGATGTCACTCTCATTGTGATGTCACTCAGGTTGTGATGTCACTCAGGTTGTGATGTCACTCTCGTTGTGATGTCACTCTCGTTGTGATGTCACTCAGGTTGTGATGTCACTCATTGTGATGTCACTCAGGTTGTGATGTCACTCACGTTGTGATGTCACAATCATTGTGATGTCACTCTCATTGTGATGTCACTCAGGTTGTGATGTCACTCTCATTGTGATGTCACTCTCATTGTGATGTCACTCAGGTTGTGATGTCACTCTCATTGTGATGTCACTCACATTGTGATGTCACTCTCATTGTGATGTCACTCACATTGTGATGTCACTCTCATTGTGATGTCACTCAGGTTGTGATGTCACTCTCATTGTGATGTCACTCTCATTGTGATGTCACTCACATTGTGATGTCACTCACATTGTGATGTCACTCTCGTTGTGATGTCACTCAGGTTGTGATGTCACTCAGGTTGTGATGTCACTCACGTTGTGATGTCACTCTCATTGTGATGTCACTCTCATTGTGATGTCACTCAGGTTGTGATGTCACTCTCATTGTGATGTCACTCAGGTTGTGATGTCACTCTCATTGTGATGTCACTCACATTGTGATGTCACTCAGGTTGTGATGTCACTCACATTGTGATGTCACTCTCATTGTGATGCCACTCAGGTTGTGATGTCACTCTCATTGTGATGTCACTCACATTGTGATGTCATTCTCATTGTGATGTCACTCAGGTTGTGATGTCACTCTTATTGTGATGTCACTCTCATTGTGATGTCACTCAGGTTGTGATGTCACTCTATGTCACTCAGGTTGTGATGTCACTCTCATTGTGATGTCACTCACATTGTGATGTCACAATCATTGTGATGTCACTCAGGTTGTGATGTCACTCTCATTGTGATGTCACTCTCATTGTGATGTCACTCACATTGTGATGTCACTCAGGTTGTGATGTCACTCACATTGTGATGTCACTCTCATTGTGATGTCACTCAGGTTGTGATGTCACTCTCATTGTGATGTCACTCACATTGTGATGTCATTCTCATTGTGATGTCACTCAGGTTGTGATGTCTCTCTCATTGTGATGTCACTCAGGTTGTGATGTCACTCTCATTGTGATGTCACTCTCATTGTGATGTCACTCAGGTTGTGATGTCACTCTCATTGTGATGTCACTCACGTTGTGATGTCACTCACATTGTGATGTCACTCTCATTGTGATGTCACTCACATTGTGATGTCACTCTCATTGTGATGTCACTCACATTGTGATGTCACTCTGGTTGTGATGTCACTCACGTTGTGATGTCACTCTCATTGTGATGTCACTCTCATTTTGATGTCACTCTCATTGTGATGTCACTCACATTGTGATGTCACTCTCATTGTGATGTCACTCAGGTTGTGATGTCACTCAGGTTGTGATGTCACTCTCATTGTGATGTCACTCAGGTTGTGATGTCACTCATTGTGATGTCACTCACATTGTGATGTCACTCTGGTTGTGATGTCACTCACGTTGTGATGTCACTCTCATTGTGATGTTACTCAGGTTGTGATGTCACTCTCATTGTGATGTCACTCACATTGTGATGTCACAATCATTGTGATGTCACTCAGGTTGTGATGTCACTCTCATTGTGATGTCACTCACATTGTGATGTCACTCTCATTGTGATGTCACTCACGTTGTGATGTCACTCTCATTGTGATGTCACTCTCGTTGTGATGTCACTCAGGTTGTGATGTCACTCTCATTGTGATGTCACTCTCGTTGTGATGTCACTCTCGTTGTGATGTCACTCAGGTTGTGATGTCACTCTCATTGTGATGTCACTCAGGTTGTGATGTCACTCACATTGTGATGTCACTCTCATTGTGATGTCACTCAGGTTGTGATGTCACTCTCATTGTGATGTCAATCACATTGTGATGTCACTCTCATTGTGATGTCACTCAGGTTGTGATGTCACTCTCATTGTGATGTCACTCACATGTTGTGATGTCACTCTCATTGTGATGTCACTCTCATTCTGATGTCACTCAGGTTGTGATGTCACTCTCATTGTGATGTCACTCTCATTGTGATGTCACTCACATTGTGTTGTCACTTTCATTGTGTTGTAACTCTCATTGTGATGTCACTCACGTTGTGATGTCACTCTCATTGTGATGTCACTCTCATTGTGATGTCACTCTCATTGTGATGTCACTCAGGTTGTGATGTCACTCTCATTGTGATGTCACTCACATTGTGATGTCACTCTCATTGTGATGTCACTCAGGTTGTGATGTCACTCTCATTGTGATGTCACTCTCATTGTGATGTCACTCAGGTTGTGATGTCACTCTCATTGTGATGTCACTCAGGTTGTGATGTCACTCTCATTGTTATGTCACTCACATTGTGATGTCACTCTCATTGTGATGTCACTCTCATTGTGATGTCACTCACATTGTGATGTCACTCAGGTTGTGATGTCACTCTCATTGTGATGTCACTCAGGTTGTGATGTCACTCATGTTGTGATGTCACTCTTATTGTGATGTCACTCTCATTGTGATGTCACTCACATTGTAATGTCACAATCATTGTGATGTCACTCAGGTTGTGATGTCACTCTCATTGTGATGTCACTCACATTGTGATGTCACTCTCATTGTGATGTCACTCAGGTTGTGATGTCACTCATTGTGATGTCACTCACATTGTGATGTCACTCTGGTTGTGATGTCACTCACGTTGTGATGTCACTCTCATTTTGATGTCACTCTCATTGTGATGTCACTCACATTGTGATGTCACTCAGGTTGTGATGTCACTCAGGTTGTGATGTCACTCAGGTTGTGATGTCACTCTCATTGTGATGTCACTCAGGTTGTGATGTCACTCATTGTGATGTCACTCACATTGTGATGTCACTCTGGTTGTGATGTCACTCACGTTGTGATGTCACTCTCATTGTGATGTTACTCAGGTTGTGATGTCACTCTCATTGTGATGTCACTCACATTGTGATGTCACAATCATTGTGATGTCACTCAGGTTGTGATGTCACTCTCATTGTGATGTCACTCTCATTGTGATGTCACTCACGTTGTGATGTCACTCAGGTTGTGATGTCACTCATTGTGATGTCACTCAGGTTGTGATGTCACTCACGTTGTGATGTCACTCTCATTGTGATGTCACTCTCATTGTGATGTCACTCAGGTTGTGATGTCACTCTCATTGTGATGTCACTCAGGTTGTGATGTCACTCTCATTGTGATGTCACTCAGGTTGTGATGTCACTCTCATTGTGATGTCACTCACATTGTGATGTCACTCTCATTGTGATGTCACTCACATTGTGATGTCACTCACGATGTGATGTCACTCTCATTGTGATGTCACTCAGGTTGTGATGTCACTCTCATTGTGATGTCACTCACATTGTGATGTCACTCTCATTGTGATGTCACTCAGGTTGTGATGTCACTCAGGTTGTGATGTCACTCTCGTTGTGATGTCACTCTCGTTGTGATGTCACTCAGGTTGTGATGTCACTCATTGTGATGTCACTCAGGTTGTGATGTCACTCACGTTGTGATGTCACAATCATTGTGATGTCACTCTCATTGTGATGTCACTCAGGTTGTGATGTCACTCTCATTGTGATGTCACTCTCATTGTGATGTCACTCAGGTTGTGATGTCACTCTCATTGTGATGTCACTCACATTGTGATGTCACTCACATTGTGATGTCACTCTCATTGTGATGTCACTCAGGTTGTGATGTCACTCTCATTGTGATGTCACTCTCATTGTGATGTCACTCACATTGTGATGTCACTCACATTGTGATGTCACTCTCGTTGTGATGTCACTCAGGTTGTGATGTCACTCAGGTTGTGATGTCACTCACGTTGTGATGTCACTCTCATTGTGATGTCACTCTCATTGTGATGTCACTCAGGTTGTGATGTCACTCTCATTGTGATGTCACTCAGGTTGTGATGTCACTCTCATTGTGATGTCACTCACATTGTGATGTCACTCAGGTTGTGATGTCACTCACATTGTGATGTCACTCTCATTGTGATGCCACTCAGGTTGTGATGTCACTCTCATTGTGATGTCACTCACATTGTGATGTCATTCTCATTGTGATGTCACTCAGGTTGTGATGTCACTCTTATTGTGATGTCACTCTCATTGTGATGTCACTCAGGTTGTGATGTCACTCTATGTCACTCAGGTTGTGATGTCACTCTCATTGTGATGTCACTCACATTGTGATGTCACAATCATTGTGATGTCACTCAGGTTGTGATGTCACTCTCATTGTGATGTCACTCTCATTGTGATGTCACTCACATTGTGATGTCACTCAGGTTGTGATGTCACTCTCATTGTGATGTCACTCTCATTGTGATGTCACTCAGGTTGTGATGTCACTCTCATTGTGATGTCACTCACATTGTGATGTCATTCTCATTGTGATGTCACTCAGGTTGTGATGTCTCTCTCATTGTGATGTCACTCAGGTTGTGATGTCACTCTCATTGTGATGTCACTCTCATTGTGATGTCACTCAGGTTGTGATGTCACTCTCATTGTGATGTCACTCTCGTTGTGATGTCACTCACATTGTGATGTCACTCTCATTGTGATGTCACTCACATTGTGATGTCACTCTCATTGTGATGTCACTCACATTGTGATGTCACTCTGGTTGTGATGTCACTCACGTTGTGATGTCACTCTCATTGTGATGTCACTCTCATTTTGATGTCACTCTCATTGTGATGTCACTCACATTGTGATGTCACTCTCATTGTGATGTCACTCAGGTTGTGATGTCACTCAGGTTGTGATGTCACTCTCATTGTGATGTCACTCAGGTTGTGATGTCACTCATTGTGATGTCACTCACATTGTGATGTCACTCTGGTTGTGATGTCACTCACGTTGTGATGTCACTCTCATTGTGATGTTACTCAGGTTGTGATGTCACTCTCATTGTGATGTCACTCACATTGTGATGTCACTCTCATTGTGATGTCACTCAGGTTGTGATGTCACTCTCATTGTGATGTCACTCACATTGTGATGTCACTCTCATTGTGATGTCACTCACGTTGTGATGTCACTCTCATTGTGATGTCACTCTCATTGTGATGTCACTCAGGTTGTGATGTCACTCTCATTGTGATGTCACTCTCGTTGTGATGTCACTCTCGTTGTGATGTCACTCAGGTTGTGATGTCACTCTCATTGTGATGTCACTCAGGTTGTGATGTCACTCACATTGTGATGTCACTCTCATTGTGATGTCACTCAGGTTGTGATGTCACTCTCATTGTGATGTCAATCACATTGTGATGTCACTCTCATTGTGATGTCACTCAGGTTGTGATGTCACTCTCATTGTGATGTCACTCACATGTTGTGATGTCACTCTCATTGTGATGTCACTCTCATTCTGATGTCACTCAGGTTGTGATGTCACTCTCATTGTGATGTCACTCTCATTGTGATGTCACTCACATTGTGATGTCACTTTCATTGTGTTGTAACTCTCATTGTGATGTCACTCACGTTGTGATGTCACTCTCATTGTGATGTCACTCTCATTGTGATGTCACTCTCATTGTGATGTCACTCAGGTTGTGATGTCACTCTCATTGTGATGTCACTCACATTGTGATGTCACTCTCCTTGTGATGTCACTCAGGTTGTGATGTCACTCTCATTGTGATGTCACTCTCATTGTGATGTCACTCAGGTTGTGATGTCACTCTCATTGTGATGTCACTCAGGTTGTGATGTCACTCTCATTGTTATGTCACTCACATTGTGATGTCACTCTCATTGTGATGTCACTCTCATTGTGATGTCACTCACATTGTGATGTCACTCAGGTTGTGATGTCACTCTCATTGTGATGTCACTCAGGTTGTGATGTCACTCATGTTGTGATGTCACTCTTATTGTGATGTCACTCTCATTGTGATGTCACTCACATTGTAATGTCACAATCATTGTGATGTCACTCAGGTTGTGATGTCACTCTCATTGTGATGTCACTCACATTGTGATGTCACTCTCATTGTGATGTCACTCAGGTTGTGATGTCACTCATTGTGATGTCACTCACATTGTGATGTCACTCTGGTTGTGATGTCACTCACGTTGTGATGTCACTCTCATTTTGATGTCACTCTCATTGTGATGTCACTCACATTGTGATGTCACTCAGGTTGTGATGTCACTCAGGTTGTGATGTCACTCTCATTGTGATGTCACTCAGGTTGTGATGTCACTCATTGTGATGTCACTCACATTGTGATGTCACTCTGGTTGTGATGTCACTCACGTTGTGATGTCCCTCTCATTGTGATGTTACTCAGGTTGTGATGTCACTCTCATTGTGATGTCACTCACATTGTGATGTCACAATCATTGTGATGTCACTCAGGTTGTGATGTCACTCTCATTGTGATGTCACTCTCATTGTGATGTCACTCACGTTGTGATGTCACTCTCATTGTGATGTCACTCTCGTTGTGATGTCACTCAGGTTGTGATGTCACTCTCATTGTGATGTCACTCTCGTTGTGATGTCACTCAGGTTGTGATGTCACTCTCATTGTGATGTCACTCTCATTGTGATGTCACTCACATTGTGATGTCACTCTCATTGTGATGTCACCCAGGTTGTGATGTCACTCTCATTGTGATGTCACTCACATTGTGATGTCACTCTCATTGTGATGTCACTCAGGTTGTGATATTACTCTCATTGTGATGTCACTCTCATTTTGATGTCACTCTCATTGTGATGTCACTCACATTGTGATGTCACTCTCATTGTGATGTCACTCTCATTGTGATGTCACTCAGGTTGTGATGTCACTCTCATTGTGATGTCACTCAGGTTGTGATGTCACTATCATTGTGATGTCACTCTCATTGTGATGTCACTCACATTGTGATGTCACTCTCATTGTGATGTCACTCACATTGTGATGTCACTCAGGTTGTGATGTCACTCTCATTGTGATGTCACTATCATTGTGATGTCACTCTGATTGTGATGTCACTCACATTGTGATGTCACTCTCATTGTGATGTCACTCAGGTTGTGATGTCACTCTCATTGTGATGTCACTCTCATTGTGATGTCACTCAGGTTGTGATGTCACTCATTGTGATGTCACTCACATTGTGATGTCACAATCATTGTGATGTCACTCAGGTTGTGATGTCACTCTCATTGTGATGTCACTCTCATTGTGATGTCACTCACGATGTGATGTCACTCTCATTGCGATGTCACTCAGGTTGTGATGTCACTCTCATTGTGATGTCACTCACATTGTGATGTCACTCTCGCTGTGATGTCACTCAGGTTGTGATGTCACTCTCATTGTGATGTCACTCTCATTGTGATGTCACTCAGGTTGTGATGTCACTCTCATTTTTATGTCACTCTCATTGTGATGTCACTCTCATTGTGATGTCACTCACATTGTGATGTCACTCTCATTGTGATGTCACTCAGGTTGTGATGTCACTCTCATTGTGATGTCACTCACATTGTGATGTCACAATCATTGTGATGTCACTCTCATTGTGATGTCACTCACATTGTGATGTCACTATTATTGTGATGTCACTCTCATTGTGATGTCACTCAGGTTGTGATGTCACTCAGGTTGTGATCTCACTCTCATTGTGATGTCACTCTCATTGTGATGTCACTCAGGTTGTGATGTCACTCTCATTGTGATGTCACTCAGGTTGTGATGTCACTCACGTTGTGATGTCACTCTCATTGTGATTTCACTCTCATTGTGATGTCACTCAGGTTGTGATGTCACTCTCGTTGTGATGTCACTCTCGTTGTGATGTCACTCAGGTTGTGATTTCACTCTCATTGTTATGTCACTCACATTGTGATGTCACTCTCATTGTGATGTCACTCAGGTTGTGATGTCACTCTCATTGTGATGTCACTCACATTGTGATGTCACTTTCATTGTGATGTCACTCAGGTTGTGATGTCACTCTCATTGTGATGTCACTCTCATTGTGATGTCACTCAGGTTGTGATGTCACTCTCATTGTGATGTCACTCAGGTTGTGATTTCACTCATGTTGTGATGTCACTCTCATTGTGATGTCACTCATATTGTGATGTCACTCAGGTTGTGATGTCACTCTCATTGAGATGTCACTCTCATTGTGATGTCACTCTCGTTGTGATGTCACTCCCGTTGTGATGTCATTCTCGTTGTGATGTCACTCACGTTGTGATGTCACTTACGTTGTGATGTCACTCTCATTGTGATGTCACTCAGGTTGTGATGTCACTCAGGTTGTAATGTCACTCTCATTGTGATGTCACTCAGTTTGTGATGTCACTCAGGTTGTAATGTCACTCTCATTGTGATGTCACTCAGGTTGTGATGTCACTCATTGTGATGTCACTCTCATTGTGATGTCACTCTCATTGTGATGTCACTCTCATTGTGATGTCACTCACATTGTGATGTCACAATCATTGTGATGTCACTCAGGTTGTGATGTCACTCTCATTGTGATGTCACACACATTGTGATGTCACTCTCATTGCGATGTCACTCAGGTTGTGATGTCACTCTCATTGTGATGTCACTCACGTTGTGATGTCACTCTCATTGTGATGTCACTCAGGTTGTGATGTCACTCTCGTTGTGATGTCACTCACGTTGTGATGTCACTCACGTTGTGATGTCACTCTCATTGTGATGTCACTCAGGTTGTGATTTCACTCATGTTGTGATGTCACTCTCATTGTGATGTCACTCACATTGTGATGTCACAATCATTGTGATGTCACTCAGGTTGTGATGTCACTCTCATTGAGATGTCACTCTCATTGTGATGTCACTCTCGTTGTGATGTCACTCCCGTTGTGATGTCATTCTCGTTGTGATGTCACTCACGTTGTGATGTCACTTACGTTGTGATGTCACTCTCATTGTGATGTCACTCAGGTTGTGATGTCACTCAGGTTGTAATGTCACTCTCATTGTGATGTCACTCAGTTTGTGATGTCACTCATTGTGATGTCACTCTCATTGTGATGTCACTCTCATTGTGATGTCACTCTGATTGTGATGTCACTCACATTGTGATGTCACAATCATTGTGATGTCACTCAGGTTGTGATGTCACTCTCATTGTGATGTCACTCACATTGTGATGTCACTCTCATTGTGATGTCACTCAGGTTGTGATGTCACTCTCATTGTGATGTCACTCACGTTGTGATGTCACTCTCATTGTGATGTCACTCAGGTTGTGATGTCACTCTTGTTGTGATGTCACTCTCGTTGTGATGTCACTCAGGTTGTGATGTCACTCATTGTGATGTCACTCAGGTTGTGATGTCACTCACGTTGTGATGTCACTCTCATTGTTATGTCACTCACATTGTGATGTCACTCTCATTGTGATGTCACTCAGGTTGTGATGTCACTCATTGTGATGTCACTCACATTGTGATGTCACTCTGGTTGTGATGTCACTCACGTTGTGATGTCACTCTCATTGTGATGTCACTCTCATTGTGATGTCACTCACATTGTGATGTCACTCTCATTGTGATGTCACTCAGGTTGTGATGTCACTCTCATTGTGATGTCACTCAGGTTGTGATGTCACTCTCATTGTGATGTCACTCACACTGTGATGTCACAATCATTGTGATGTCACTCTCATTGTGATGTCACTCTCATTGTGATGTCACTCTCGTTGTGATGTCACTCCCGTTGTGATGTCATTCTCGTTGTGATGTCACTCACGTTGTGATGTCACTTACGTTGTGATGTCACTCTCATTGTGATGTCACTCTCATTGTGATGTCACTCAGGTTGTGATGTCACTCTCATTGTGATGTCACTCTCGTTGTGATGTCACTCTCGTTGTGATGTCACTCAGGTTGTGATGTCACTCATTGTGATGTCACTCAGGTTGTGATGTCACTCACGTTGTGATTTCACTCTCATTGTTATGTCACTCACATTGTGATGTCACTCTCATTGTGATGTCACTCAGGTTGTGATGTCACTCATTGTGATGTCACTCACATTGTGATGTCACTCTGGTTGTGATGTCACTCTCATTGTGATGTCACTCTGATTGTGATGTCACTCTCATTGTGATTTCACTCTCATTGTGATGTCACTCAGGTTGTGATGTCACTCTCGTTGTGATGTCACTCTCGTTGTGATGTCACTCAGGTTGTGATTTCACTCTCATTGTTATGTCACTCACATTGTGATGTCACTCTCATTGTGATGTCACTCAGGTTGTGATGTCACTCTCATTGTGATGTCACTCACATTGTGATGTCACTTTCATTGTGATGTCACTCAGGTTGTGATGTCACTCTCATTGTGATGTCACTCTCATTGTGATGTCACTCAGGTTGTGATGTCACTCTCATTGTGATGTCACTCTCATTGTGATGTCACTCAGGTTGTGATGTCACTCACATTGTGATGTCACTCAGGTTGTGATGTCACTCTCATTGTGATGTCACTCTCATTGTGATGTCACTCTCATTGTGATGTCACCCAGGTTGTGATGTCACTCACGTTGTGATGTCACTCTAATTGTGATGTCACTCTCATTGTGATGTCACTCAGGTTGTGATGTCACTCTCGTTGTGATGTCACTCAGGTTGTGATGTCACTCATTGTGATGTCACTCTCATTGTGATGTCACTCAGGTTGTGATGTCACTCTCATTGTTATGTCACTCAGGTTGTGATGTCACTCTCATTGTGATGTCACTCTCATTGTGATGTCACTCACGTTGTGATGTCACTCTCATTGTGATGTCACTCAGGTTGTGATGTCACTCAGGTTGTGATGTCACTCACATTGTGATGTCACTCTCATTGTGATGTCACTCAGGTTGTGATGTCACTCTCATTGTGATGTCACTCACATTGTGATGTCACAATCATTGTGATGTCACTCAGGTTGTGATGTCACTCTCATTGTGATGTCACTCACATTGTGATGTCACTCAGGTTGTGATGTCACTCATTGTGATGTCACTCTCATTGTGATGTCACTCAGGTTGTGATGTCACTCTCATTGTGATGTCACTCTCATTGTGATGTCACTCACGTTGTGATGTCACTCTCATTGTGATGTCACTCAGGTTGTGATGTCACTCACATTGTGATATCACTCTCATTGTGATGTCACTCAGGTTGTGATGTCACTCACATTGTGATGTCACAATCATTGTGATGTCACTCAGGTTGTGATGTCACTCTCATTGTGATGTCACTCAGGTTGTGATGTCACTCTCTCTGTAATGTCATTCAGGTTGTGATGTCACTCATTGTGATGTCACTCAGGTTGTGATGTCACTCAGGTTGTGATGTCACTCTCATTGTGATGTCACTCTCATTGTGATGTCACTCACATTGTGATGTCACTCTCATTGTGATGTCACTCAGGTTGTGATGTCACTCTCATTGTGATGTCACTCACATTGTGATGTCACAATCATTGTGATGTCACTCTCATTGTGATGTCACTCACATTGTGATGTCACTCTCATTGCGATGTCACTCAGGTTGTGATGTCACTCTCATTGTGATGTCACTCACGTTGTGATGTCACTCTCATTGTGATGTCACTCAGGTTGTGATGTCACTCTTGTTGTGATGTCACTCTCGTTGTGATGTCACTCAGGTTGTGATGTCACTCATTGTGATGTCACTCAGGTTGTGATGTCACTCTCATTGTTATGTCACTCTCATTGTGATGTCACTCAGGTTGTGATGTCACTCTCATTGTGATGTCACTCTCATTGTGATGTCACTCAGGTTGTGATGTCACTCAGGTTGTGATGTCACTCTCATTGTGATGTCACTCAGGTTGTGATGTCACTCTCATTGTGATGTCACTCTCATTGTGATGTCACTCACATTGTGATGTCACAATCATTGTGATGTCACTCAGGTTGTGATGTCACTCACATTGTGATGTCACTCTCATTGTGATGTCACTCACGATGTGATGTCACTCTCATTGTGATGTCACTCTCATTGTGATGTCACTCAGGTTGTGATGTCACTCTCATTGTTATGTCACTCTCATTGTGATGTCACTCTCATTGTGATGTCACTCAGGTTGTGATGTCACTCTCAATGTGATGTTACTCAGGTTGTGATGTCACTCTCATTGTGATGTCACTCACATTGTGATGTCACAATCATTGTGATGTCACTCTCATTGTGATGTCACTCATTGTGATGTCACTCTCATTGTGATGTCACTCACATTGTGATGTCACTCACATTGTGATGTCACTCTCATTGTGATGTCACTCAGGTTGTGATGTCACTCATTGTGATGTCACTCACATTGTGATGTCACTCTGGTTGTGATGTCACTCACGTTGTGATGTCACTCTCATTGTGATGTCACTCTCATTTTGATGTCACTCAGGTTGTGATGTCACTCTCATTGTGATGTCACTCTCATTGTGATGTCACTCTCATTGTGATGTCACTCAGGTTGTGATGTCACTCTCATTGTGATGTCACTCTCATTGTGATGTCACTCAGGTTGTGATGTCACTCACATTGTGATGTCACTCACATTGTGATGTCACTCAGGTTGTGATGTCACTCACATTGTGATGTCACTCTCATTGTGATGTCACTCAGGTTGTGATGTCACTCTCATTGTGATGTCACTCACATTGTGATGTCACAATCATTGTGATGTCACTCAGGTTGTGATGTCACTCTCATTGTGATGTCACTCACATTGTGATGTCACTCAGGTTGTGATGTCACTCATTGTGATGTCACTCTCATTGTGATGTCACTCAGGTTGTGATGTCACTCTCATTGTTATGTCACTCAGGTTGTGATGTCACTCTCATTGTGATGTCACTCTCATTGTGATGTCACTCACGTTGTGATGTCACTCTCATTGTGATGTCACTCAGGTTGTGATGTCACTCAGGTTGTGATGTCACTCTCATTGTGATGTCACTCTCATTGTGATGTCACTCACGATGTGATGTCACTCTCATTGCGATGTCACTCAGGTTGTGATGTCACTCTCATTGTGATGTCACTCACATTGTGATGTCACTCTCGCTGTGATGTCACTCAGGTTGTGATGTCACTCTCATTGTGATGTCACTCTCATTGTGATGTCACTCAGGTTGTGATGTCACTCTCATTTTTATGTCACTCTCATTGTGATGTCACTCTCATTGTGATGTCACTCACATTGTGATGTCACTCTCATTGTGATGTCACTCAGGTTGTGATGTCACTCTCATTGTGATGTCACTCACATTGTGATGTCACAATCATTGTGATGTCACTCTCATTGTGATGTCACTCACATTGTGATGTCACTATTATTGTGATGTCACTCTCATTGTGATGTCACTCAGGTTGTGATGTCACTCAGGTTGTGATCTCACTCTCATTGTGATGTCACTCTCATTGTGATGTCACTCAGGTTGTGATGTCACTCTCATTGTGATGTCACTCAGGTTGTGATGTCACTCACGTTGTGATGTCACTCTCATTGTGATTTCACTCTCATTGTGATGTCACTCAGGTTGTGATGTCACTCTCGTTGTGATGTCACTCTCGTTGTGATGTCACTCAGGTTGTGATTTCACTCTCATTGTTATGTCACTCACATTGTGATGTCACTCTCATTGTGATGTCACTCAGGTTGTGATGTCACTCTCATTGTGATGTCACTCACATTGTGATGTCACTTTCATTGTGATGTCCCTCAGGTTGTGATGTCACTCTCATTGTGATGTCACTCTCATTGTGATGTCACTCAGGTTGTGATGTCACTCTCATTGTGATGTCACTCACATTGTGATGTCACTCAGGTTGTGATGTCACTCTCATTGAGATGTCACTCTCATTGTGATGTCACTCTCGTTGTGATGTCACTCCCGTTGTGATGTCACTCACGTTGTGATGTCACTTACGTTGTGATGTCACTCTCATTGTGATGTCACTCAGGTTGTGATGTCACTCAGGTTGTAATGTCACTCTCATTGTGATGTCACTCAGGTTGTGATGTCACTCATTGTGATGTCACTCTCATTGTGATGTCACTCTCATTGTGATGTCACTCACATTGTGATGTCACAATCATTGTGATGTCACTCAGGTTGTGATGTCACTCTCATTGTGATGTCACTCACATTGTGATGTCACTCTCATTGCGATGTCACTCAGGTTGTGATGTCACTCTCATTGTGATGTCACTCACGTTGTGATGTCACTCTCATTGTGATGTCACTCAGGTTGTGATGTCACTCTCGTTGTGATGTCACTCACGTTGTGATGTCACTCTCATTGTGATGTCACTCAGGTTGTGATTTCACTCATGTTGTGATGTCACTCTCATTGTGATGTCACTCACATTGTGATGTCACAATCATTGTGATGTCACTCAGGTTGTGATGTCACTCTCATTGAGATGTCACTCTCATTGTGATGTCACTCTCGTTGTGATGTCACTCCCGTTGTGATGTCATTCTCGTTGTGATGTCACTCACGTTGTGATGTCACTTACGTTGTGATGTCACTCTCATTGTGATGTCACTCAGGTTGTGATGTCACTCAGGTTGTAATGTCACTCTCATTGTGATGTCACTCAGTTTGTGATGTCACTCATTGTGATGTCACTCTCATTGTGATGTCACTCTCATTGTGATGTCACTCTCATTGTGATGTCACTCAGGTTGTGATGTCACTCAGGTTGTGATGTCACTCAGGTTGTGATGTCACTCTCATTGTGATGTCACTCAGGTTGTGATGTCACTCATTGTGATGTCACTCTGGTTGTGATGTCACTCTGGTTGTGATGTCACTCACGTTGTGATGTCCCTCTCATTGTGATGTTACTCAGGGTGTGATGTCACTCTCATTGTGATGTCACTCACATTGTGATGTCACTCACATTGTGATGTCACAATCATTGTGATGTCACTCAGGTTGTGATGTCACTCTCATTGTGATGTCACTCACATTGTGATGTCACTCTCATTGCGATGTCACTCAGGTTGTGATGTCACTCTCATTGTGATGTCACTCACGTTGTGATGTCACTCACGTTGTGATGTTACTCTCATTGTGATGTCACTCAGGTTGTGATGTCACTCTCTCTGTGATGTCACTCAGGTTGTGATGTCACTCAGGTTGTGATGTCACTCACGTTGTGATGTCACTCTCATTGTGATGTCACTCTCATTGTGATGTCACTCACATTGTGATGTCACTCTCATTGTGATGTCACTCAGGTTGTGATGTCACTCTCATTGTGATGTCACAATCATTGTGATGTCACTCTCATTGTGATGTCACTTACATTGTGATGTAACTCTCATTGTGATGTCACTCACGATGTGATGTCACTCTCATTGTGATGTCACTCACGTTGTGATGTCACTCTCATTGTGATGTCACTCTCATTGTGATGTCACTCAGGTTGTGATGTCACTCTCATTGTGATGTCACTCACATTGTGATGTCACAATCATTGTGATGTCACTCAGGTTGTGATGTCACTCTCATTGTGATGTCACTCACATTGTGATGTCACTCTTATTTCGATGTCACTCAGGTTGTGATGTCACTCTCATTGTGATGTCACTCACGTTGTGATGTCACTCTCATTGTGATGTCACTCATTGTGATGTCACTCTCATTGTGATGTCACTCAGGTTGTGATGTCACTCTCATTGTTATGTCACTCACATTGTGATGTCACTATCATTGTGATGTCACTCTCATTGTGATGTCACTCACATTGTGATGTCACTCTCATTGTGATGTCACTCAGGTTGTGATGTCACTCAGGTTGTGATGTCACTCTCATTGTGATGTCACTCAGGTTGTGATGTCACTATCATTGTGATGTCACTCTCATTGTGATGTCACTCACATTGTGATGTCACTCTCATTGTGATGTCACTCAGGTTGTGATGTCACTCTCATTGTGATGTCACTCTCATTGTGATGTCACTCAGGTTGTGATGTCACTCACATTGTGATGTCACAATCATTGTGATGTCACTCAGGTTGTGATGTCACTCACATTGTGATGTCACTCTCATTGTGATGTCACTCACGATGTGATGTCACTCTCATTGTGATGTCACTCTCATTGTGATGTCACTCAGGTTGTGATGTCACTCTCATTGTTATGTCACTCTCATTGTGATGTCACTCTCATTGTGATGTCACCCAGGTTGTGATGTCCCTCTCATTGTGATGTCACTCACGTTGTGATGTCACTCTAATTGTGATGTCACTCTCATTGTGATGTCACTCAGGTTGTGATGTCACTCTCGTTGTGATGTCACTCAGGTTGTGATGTCACTCACATTGTGATGTCACTCTCATTGTGATGTCACTCAGGTTGTGATGTCACTCTCATTGTGATGTCACTCACATTGTGATGTCACAATCATTGTGATGTCACTCAGGTTGTGATGTCACTCTCATTGTGATGTCACTCACATTGTGATGTCACTCAGGTTGTGATGTCACTCTCATTGTGATGTCACTCTCGTTGTGATGTCACTCTCGTTGTGATGTCACTCTCATTGTGATGTCACTCTCATTGTGATGTCACTCAGGTTGTGATGTCACTCACATTGTGATGTCACTCAGGTTGTGATGTCACTCTCATTGTGATGTCACTCTCATTGTGATGTCACCCAGGTTGTGATGTCACTCTCATTGTGATGTCACTCATTGTTATGTCACTCTCATTGTGATGTCACTCTCATTGTGATGTCACTCAGGTTGTGATGTCACTCTCATTGTGATGTCACTCTCGTTGTGATGTCACTCAGGTTGTGATGTCACTCTCATTGTCACTCACGTTGTGATGTCACTCTCATTGTGATGTCACTCTCGTTGTGATGTCACTCAGGTTGTGATGTCACTCTCATTGTGATGTCACTCTCATTGTGATGTCACTCTCATTGTGATGTCACTCTCGTTGTGATGTCACTCAGGTTGTGATGTCACTCTCATTGTGATGTCACTCTCATTGTGATGTCACTCAGGTTGTGATGTCACTCTCATTGTGATGTCACTCTCATTGTGATGTCACTCAGGTTGTGATGTCACTCTCGTTGTGATGTCACTCTCGTTGTGATGTCACTCAGGTTGTGATGTCACTCTCGTTGTGATGTCACTCTCATTGTGATGTCACTCAGGTTGTGATGTCACTCACATTGTGATGTCACTCAGGTTGTGATGTCACTCTCATTGTGATGTCACTCTCATTGTGATGTCACTCTCATTGTGATGTCACCCAGGTTGTGATGTCACTCTCATTGTGATGTCACTCTCATTGTGATGTCACTCTCATTGTGATGTCACTCACGATGTGATGTCACTCTCTTTGTGATGTCACTCACGTTGTGATGTCACTCTCATTGTGATGTCACTCTCATTGTGATGTCACTCAGGTTGTGATGTCACTCTCATTGTGATGTTACTCAGGTTGTGATGTCACTCACGTTGTGATGTCACAATCATTGTGATGTCACTCAGGTTGTGATGTCACTCTCATTGTGATGTCACTCACATTGTGATGTCACTCTCATTGTGATGTCACTCACGTTGTGATGTCACTCTCATTGTGATGTCACTCTCGTTGTGATGTCACTCAGGTTGTGATGTCACTCTCATTGTGATGTCACTCTCATTGTGATGTCACTCTCGTTGTGATGTCACTATCGTTGTGATGTCACTCAGGTTGTGATGTCACTCTCATTGTGATGTCACTCTCGTTGTGATGTCACTCAGGTTGTGATGTCACTCACATTGTGATGTCACTCAGGTTGTGATGTCACTCTCATTGTGATGTCACTCTCATTGTGATGTCACCCAGGTTGTGATGTCACTCTCATTGTGATGTCACTCACGTTGTGATGTCACTCTCATTGTGATGTCACTCTCATTGTGATGTCACTCAGGTTGTGATGTCACTCAGGTTGTGATGTCACTCTCGTTGTGATGTCACTCAGGTTGTGATGTCACTCATTGTGATGTCACTCTCATTGTGATGTCACTCAGGTTGTGATGTCACTCTCATTGTTATGTCACTCACATTGTGATGTCACTCTCATTGTGATGTCACTCAGGTTGTGATGTCACTCTCATTGTGATGTCACTCACATTGTGATGTCACTTTCATTGTGATGTCACTCAGGTTGTGATGTCACTCTCATTGTGATGTCACTCTCATTGTGATGTCACTCAGGTTGTGATGTCACTCTCATTGTGATGTCACTCTCGTTGTGATGTCACTCTCGTTGTGATGTCACTCCCGTTGTGATGTCATTCTCGTTGTGATTTCACTCATGTTGTGATGTCACTCACATTGTGATGTCACTCTCATTGTGATGTCACTCAGGTTGTGATGTCACTCAGGTTGTGATGTCACTCATGTTGTGATGTCACTTACATTGTGATGTCACGCTCATTGTGATGTCACTCACGTTGTGATGTCACTCTCATTGTGATGTCATTCTCGTTGTGAGGTCACTCACGTTGTGATGTGAAGCTGAAGCGAGGCGAGCAGTTCAAGCACCCACCACTTAGGCTGCAACTCTAAGGCAACCAGTTGAAGCACATGGGACTTACAACCTGTAGGACTTAGGACATACACTGTGCGGCTCGCAAAAATACGACTTTAACAACCGAACCACGGAACTGGAAAGAACTAAGAAAAACAACAAATATTCCTCAAATTCACTCACACACTCACATACAGCACAGTGGGAGAGCCAGGGAGCCAGGGAGCCAGGGAGCAAGTTAATTTGAGGCATATTTGTTGTTTTTTCACAATTGAAAATCGTCTAAGCGAGGAACAAAATGGCTCCCGAAGGACATAAAACTAGCCCGAAGGATGAAAAAACAAACACTTAACCAAAGCCAGTATCACTTCATCCAAGCCACTAACATTTAACACAACGTAGTAACACAATCCAACCCAGTAACACTTAACCCAAGGCACTAACACAACCAAAGACAATAACACGTAAGCGCGAGGCCTATAAACTACACAGGGGGAGAGGCTTGCAATGAGATTAAAAAATATAATGAAAGTATAAAATCTCAGAAGATAAATATAGGTCCAACCTCGGACGGACGACCAAAAATCTTTTTCTTTGACAAATAAATAAGACCCCTAATAAAGTGATAATGCAACGTGCTATAACCCAAGGGAATAAGTTAAGAATAAAAAAAATGGTGAAATGGGATTAAATATAGACAATAATAATAGTCTGGTAGAAAAAACTAAAATAAAATAAACAGAAATTTGACACCAAATAAAAAGTTTATTTTAAATCCACGTTTACGTTACCCTGGCTATAGGAAGGTGCTTTTCATCATTTATAATTATAATTGTATTAATGTTTATCAGGATAATTTCTGTAGATTTTATGAAAGTGGAAAATAACACTGTAAAGTGCGTTCTTTCTTCATACGAGTTTTTCAATAGCGAAATAACAAAAAGGAATTAAACCAAACCTCGTGATTACACCAGCTGAGTACATTAGTATTTGGAGCTGCTAATCGAGCGAGTGTACGCGTGTGATCACCAACCACAGAAGCTGGAGACGCGGAGTCTGTAGACCGGTCAATTTCAGAACAATAGCGCAGCTAGCGAGACAACGCAGACGCTAGACAAAGCCGGGGCTGAAAGTAACAGAACAGAACCGCTGAATAAACCGTCCACTAACTGTCTAACCTTAGGAGGTCCCTTTGTTTAAAGAAACTTCATTGTAAGGAGCTGAAAAGTGTATCGGTGTATAAATCTTACTGGATATTAACGTTATTCTATTTTTGTAGATAGTGCGATGGAAAATGGCGGCACTTTATAAATAAAATGTAATAATAATATCTTTCCGGACCATTGACTGGTTCTTATTGTGAGGATCGGCTGCTCCCAATCAGCTATGATCATAGCTTAGCTAATCTGGATTAAAGACTATGTACTGTGACCATGTATATGTCAGGGGTGGGCAAGTCAATTGGGATGACTGAAGAAGCGGTTGACTCACCCGTGCGCAACAGACTGATTGGCGCCAGTTAACATAGGTATATCTTTTACATAATAGGGGCAGGCACATGAGGGGTTTTCCCACTTTTCCAATTGGTTAATAACACTGTCACTCAACCAATCCATGCATGGCTGACGTAGACCACATCCCCCTAGGGCTGGCAATTCAAACCCCACTTGGCCCGCTACCTCCTGATTGGTTCCTCGCCGACCAATCAGCAACACACAGGCAGTTCACCTATTGACTGTTCTCAAGGCAGGTGAGGAATTTGAATTTGTTTGATCCCCAGTTATGTTTAACAGAAGCCATTGTTATTTACCCTTTATATACCCTGTGAACTCGAAACGTATACGCTCTCTGGGACACATCGCAATGGTGAGTTTCTTTGAGGGAAAGGGCTTTTTAGTATTTTGTATCCTGATCTTATGCTGCTATCCTGTGTGAAGGGATTGAAGAACCATATTGGATCTGCGGATAGGATTGGTCTACATGGTCTTTTCAATCCCACTGAAGAGCCAATCTTGACACTCATTGTTTTAGGTTTGTGGCCTCATCGTGACTCTTACATGTGGCCAAACACCTCCTAAAACCTCTAGTAGGAATGTCTCTGTGTATGAACAGGTCACTTGGTGAGAAGAATGTGAACGTTGCGTCACCCATGTTCTTATCAGTTCTAAACCTTTACCCCTATCTATTTGAATACTGGACAACATGATGGTTACAATTATCCATTTGGTTAATGCGGCTTTCTGGGTCACTAGAAGTGTTCACAAGACTATAAAACACCTTTGAGTTTGGTGGTAGGTCCGTGATTTGTGGTCTATTCTACAGGGGGCCGGAGGACTTTCCCAGACTGCTACCACCTTGGTAAGATCCCTAGAAGAAAATGTGACCTTTTCTTTGGAGGTAATGGGCTGGGGTTTAAGGATCACTGCAGTTGGATAATATTTTTTTTTGGCCAATATCTGTGTTTGTTTCATTATATCTAGCGAGCTTGGGGTGTGAGTTTGTATTGGGGGGTGAGGTGGAGGTAACAGGCAAAAGTCCAGAGTGTTTAATAACTGGATACAATTTAAATTGATACCACACTCCTTCCCCCTAACTGGCCCAGAAAAAAGTATGTTGTATCAAAGGATGCAACCCATAGGTCTGCAGAAATAAACACTCCTCTTACATACACAATGTCCCACAGTACCAGTGTATATTGATCCCAATGTCCCGCAGTACCAGTTTATATGGATCCCAATGTGCCGCAGTACCAGTGTATATGGATCCCAAGGTCCATCAGTACCAGTGTATATGGATCCCAATGTCCCTCAGTACCAGTGTATATGGATCCCAATGTCCCGCAGTACCAGTGTATATGGATCCCAAGGTCCATCAGTACCAGTGTATATGGATCCCAATGTCCCTCAGTACCAGTGTATATGGATCCCAAGGTCCATCAGTACCAGTTTATATGGATCCCAATGTCCTGCAGTACCAGTGTATATGGATCCCAAGGTCCATCAGTACCAGTGTATATGGATCCCAATGTCCCGCAGTACCAGTGTATATGGATCCCAATGTTCCGCAGTACCAGTTTATATGGATCACAAGGTCCATCAGTACCAGTGTATATGGATCCCAATGTCCCGCAGTACCAGTGTATATGGATCCCAATGTCCTGCAGTACCAGTGTATATGGATCCCAAGGTCCATCAGTACCAGTGTATATGGATCTCTCCAGTAGAGGCATCAAAATGTATTTATTTTTATTAAAAACTAGCTGTTTGATGTTCTTAGTTAACATATATATATATTTCAGTGTGCGGTGGCCCTTTAATGTCTCAATGAACAAGCGTAGAAAGTGCGTTTAGGTATTTGATGTTGTTGTAAGGTTCTGAATGTGTACAGGAGATCCTTAAAGTGACACAGCGGAGGGTCCAATAAGGTGCAATTAAAACACTATATGTAACTAATGACTTGCCCATCAAAAATGACAGCAATAAAATTGGAAGCCATGGCAATGCTGTTTGCCACACAATGTAAGGCTTTTGCTCCTCTGTGGACCTTTGGCGCTCATTGCCAGCCTCTCCCCTCGTGTACTTCAAGTACCCTGCTTTGCAACGATCACCTTTGGCGCTCATCGCAAAGATATAGAAGTACAGTGAGAAATTAAAAAAATATGTGAGTACAGTGAATTAATAAAGTAATATGAATTAATAAATGAATATTCTTTACCTATTTATATGTAATATGCAGCAATCAGTATCCTGAAAAGCTAACAATCTCTTAGGATTTTCCTGCAGCATACAATGTACATTTGGACTGTTGCTGACCGGAGAAGAAAGTGTCAGCAATGTGCCAAGTGTGCAGTGTAAATAGGCTGCGTGCGCGAGGGCAAACCGTTTGTTTCTGAGGTAAAGCAGCATGTTAGAAGCGTAATGTTATTCTTTGCAAGTCAGTGTTGTAAAATGGCGGCTTTTTTCTATGTGTTACTTGGCTCGCGAGCATTTTCCGTCAGTTGTGATGGTATATTGTGTATCTCCTACGTTCCTGTGTAACTCGTACGTGCCTGGCGGTGATTTTCGCGGCCCTGTGTAGTTTAGCCGCGTTATCAGTTTTTCGGCCAGCATTTTTTTTGTCGCTTAGCCGATTTTCAAGTGCCGAAACTTCTTAAATGGGACTTAAATTGGCGTGCACTTCTAGACGTCCTGTCTGACCCCGTGCTGTGTGTGATGTTTGTTTTATGTTATATTTTTTAGTGCTTTTCGATGTGCGCGGTTCGGCCGTGAACTTCATATTTTTGAGACCTCCTAATTGTTTTTGTTTTTTAAGTCTTGCGGTGCGGCTCTTATTTATTTATTTTTATTCCGCTTTTCTGTTGTTTTTTTTTACAGAGATTGAGGCGCTGTAGAGCCTCCACCTCCGCAAAGGAGGACCCTCGCGAACCTACGGCTCATTGCAGCTGACGTGGGAGCCTCCACCTTCGCAAATGCGGCCCTCGCTTCGCGAATCTCTATTTGTTATGATCAGGTCAGCCAAGCTTTTGCCCCATTTTTTTCTAAATGTGGCCCTATTTGCTAACTCCTTGCACTGAGGGCTGGCGTAGGTGACACGGAGTGAATATTTGTGGTCAGAGTGGGGTTAGCTTTGTACATCTCATAGCTGTGAATGGTTTTGATTATAGTTTCATGTATTGTATGAAGGATACACATTTATGACATGTTACATGTGTCCATTGAGTTGGCACATCTGTCAGCTACTGCCCCTCTGAGCTCCATCAAGCTCATGTTCATTGCTTCAATTACCTTATCTATCCATTTCTGTTGCTCTGCCAACCTCTTGTTCGCGTGCCTTCAATCTTTCCCAGCATCAGAGTCTTCGCTAGGGAATCCTGCCCTCTCATGATCTGGCCAAAATATTTGAGCTTTTGTCTCATGATCAAACCTTCCAGTGAACAGTTTGGCTTTATTTCCTGTAGTATTGGTTGTTTGGATCTTAGTGCAGTCCAAGGGACTCTAAGCAGTTTTGTCCAATGGTCCTTATAGAGGCAAGTAAAAACTAGGCATCCATTATCTGTTGGTCCTTCCACCAGTGCTGTTGTCTTCTCTTCTCCAACCCATTGACGTTGGCTTCACCTACTTTTGTACTATTGTGTGTGTTTTGTGTGAAAGACAGAGGATACATTTGGAAGAATTTATGACTGGCCAACAGAGGTGGAGGTTGGAATGTGCTGACCCTTAGGGGCTGAAGGTTAAGTACCGACAGGGTAAAGTCATTTTCGAGGAGTTAGTCAGTAAGGAAAACCTATCAAGACCATCAACGCCTGACCTAAGTAAAAAAATATATAATTGGGATGCTCTGCAGAACCGTGGAGGGAATTCATTATATATTAGTGGTGCGAGTGAGGGAGTGTTTACATTTCTGGAGAGCTGTAGTTGCATTGAATGATGCAACATCCTGCTTTGGGGCAAGTGAGGGGGAAAGGTGTGGTGCCAAATTCAATTTTATGCAGTTCGCAAACAGGCAGAAGTCCAGAGCATTTGTTATCTCCTCCCAACTGATAATTACAAATTCCCATCACCCAGTTCTCAGGATGTGATGTAATAAACACAAAATGGATTCCTGTACTCAAATACAGAGTATAATATACACTTTTATATGCTGCTAATATCGTTAGTTTGGTGCAGTGGCCCATTGTACAGTTTTAGTCACTTTCCCGTGCCCCCAGTTATAGGTTATGTTGCCATTTCATTGGGTTCCTTCTCACACAAGTTGCTAATTGCTCGTCTTCTTGTACATTCATCCGAGTCCTTCCTGCATTTGTCTGATTTTGATGTCTCGCTAATTTACTTCTATCCAGGATATTCTATTAACTTCTAAGTGAGTCAATGTTTCGATACGACCCGTGAATAGCTTTCTTGCTCCCACGCTTTCAGAGCGATCGTTTTAGTATCTTGTGCGTCAGTGTTGCGTTTATTTGCAGTCTTGGTAATTATTTCTGGATCTCGTCTAACAGCTTCAACAGGTCTGAAGTGATCAATTATAAAACGTTACATGGCTCCTCCTCTTGCTCCAACTTGTTAACTTTTTCACTGCAGAGCAATGCATTGCTGGCCCCTCTTCACTGAAAGGATTAAAAGGACCAATAAAGGCCTAGATATACAATGTACTTTTGAATACATCTATAAAAAAGGCATCCTGATTATAGAATGTAAAAAAAAAAGGTAATTTTTACCTTTTTGCAATGGAATGTACGGTTTTGGTATCTGCTAATCAACTTCCTGAGGTGGGAGGAGACTTTAAATTGATACGATTGGTAATGTATCTAACACTGCGATTGCTTTCATTAAGTTTATTACTTTTCGTCCACATGTTCCAACGGCCTGACACACGTTTCGCTATGGCTTCTAGATTATCTCAAAAAAGGATGTATGTTATTATATTATTCCTTTGGGGGATTTAGTAACTGTTCCAATTGGTGCTATCTGATGAAGATAGACAGTGTTCTGGTGGGAGCGGCCATCAATAATCTATAACACACAAAGCTACATGCAGGGCGGACTGGCTGACAATCATGACTCATACAGCGGTGTTACTGCTCACTGGATGCCAGAGACAATTCACTCACTTAGAAAAAACAAACACAATCCTACAAATATTACAAAGCCACACTTAGTTAACAAATAAATTCCTGTTCAGGAAGGAGGGAAAAGTCGGTTGGCATAAAAAAAATATTTTGAGGTGACCGAGCAGCTTGAAGTTACAGTGGATATAAAAAGTCTACACATCCCTGTTAAAATCTCAGGTTTCTGTGCTGTAAAAACATGAGACAAAGATAAATCATTTCAGAACTTTTTCCACCTTTAATGTGACCTATAAACTGTACAACTCAATTGAAAAACAAACTGAAATATTTTAGGTAGAGGGAAGAAAAAATATAAAAATAAAATAATATGGATGCATAAGTCTGCACACCCTCAATCTAATACTTTGTTGAAGCCCCTTGTGATCAGTCTTTTTGGGTATGAGTCTATCAGCATGGCACATTGTGACTTGGCAAGATTTGCCCACTCTTCTTTGCTCTGTCAGATTGCAAGGGCATCTCCTGGGCACAGCCCTCTTCAGATCACAATCGGATTCAGGTCTGGGCTCTGGCTGGGCCATTCCAAAACGTTAATCTTCTTCTGGTTACGCCATTCCTTTGGTGATTTGGATGTATGCTTTGGGTCGTTGTCATGCTGAAAGATGAAGTTC
Source organism: Discoglossus pictus (assembly GCA_027410445.1). Lineage (NCBI taxonomy): Eukaryota > Metazoa > Chordata > Amphibia > Anura > Alytidae > Discoglossus > Discoglossus pictus. The sequence continues at coordinate 2,862,372 of CM050175.1, read as the reverse complement.
CTCTTCATGTTCAGCTTTCTAGCAGAAGCCTGAAGGTTTTGTGCCAATATTGACTGGTATTTGGAACTGTTCATAATTACCTCTATCTTAACTAAGGCCTCAGTTCCAGATGAAGAAAAACAGCCCCAAAGCATGATGCTGCCACCACCATGCTTCACTGTGGGTATGGTGTTCTTTTGGTGATATTCAGTGCTGTTTTTGCGCCAAACATATCTTTTGGAATTATGGCCAAAAAGGTCAACCTTGGTTTCATCAGACCATAACACCTTTCCCACATGCTTTTGGGAGACTTCAGATGTGTTTTTACAAAATATAGACTGGCTTGGATGTTTTTCTTCGTAAGAAAAGGCTTTCGTCTTGCCACACTACCCCATAGCCCAGACATATGAAGAATACGGGAGATTGTTGTCACATGTACCACACAGCCAGTACTTGCCAGATATTCCTGCAGCTCCTTTAATGTTGCTGTAGACCTCTTGGTAGCCTCCCATACCAGTTTTCTTCTCGTCTTTTCATCAATTTTGGAGGGAGCTCCGGTTCTTGGTAATGTCACCGTTTTGCCATATTTTCTCCACTTGATGATGACTGTCTTCACTGTGTTCCATGGTATATCTAATGCCTTGGAAATTCTTTTGTATCCTTCTCCTGACTGATACCTTTTAACAATGAGATCCCTCTGATGCTTTGGAAGCTCTCTGTGGACCATGGCTTTCGCTCTGGGATGCGACTAAGAACATTTCAGGAAAGACCAACTAGAGCAGCTGAACTTTATTTGGGGTTAATCAGAGGCACTTTAAATGATGGCAGGTGTATGCTGACTCCTATTTAACACAATTTGGAATGTGATTGCTTAATTCTGAACACAGCTACATCCCCAGTTATAAGAGGGTGTGCAAATTTATGCAACCACATTATTTTTCTTTTTCTTCCCTCCACCTAAAAGATTTCAGTTTGTTTTTCAATTAAGTTGTACAGTTTATAGGTCACATTAAAGGTGGAAAAAGTTCTGAAATGATTTATCTTTGTCTCTTTTTACAGCACAGAAACCTGACATTTTAACAGGGGTGTGTAGACTTTTTATATCCACTGTATTCTTAAAAACCATGAACAACTGGCTATACATTGTACTTGCCTTTTTTCTAAAATAAGTAGACATTTAGTATTGTTTGTACCACAATACTATGCTAATGAACAACTCATGAACACTAATGACATTGCTTTTACCACCACAAAGTAAACAGGCAATGTGCACCCCAAAACTCTTATCCAGCACTCATACAGAATTGATTGTGCAGCTCCATGTACTAATTTGTGTCTATCTATTCTAGGCAATGGCTGACTGTAGAGGAAAACAGCCAGCACAATGAATAGCAAGTCATTAATGCTCTTTCAGACTAAACCATCTTGGTGGTGGGACGAGTGCCTCTTTAACCTTTTCAGATGCACGGTACTGTAACGCATTGCTTCTCATCATGGAAGTTATTGGGGTTTATTTATTTTTATTTAGCTATTTATTTTACAAGAGAAATAAATACCTGTCTCCAGAACCTTCTGTATTCAAATTTTGGAGTAATATAATAAAGTTATAAAAATCCCCTTATTTTAACCCAGACACATTCAAAATGAAGTCATTGTCACAAAATAAAACAGAACATAAAAAATACAAGTGATTCTTGAAATTGATCTGATATTTTATTTATTCATAGATGTGACAATGTAAAAGCAGATTGCGCGGCGTTTACACATGTACGACATTACTGCAATCTCCCGCTGTTAGCTGGATAAGTACAACTCTGGTTAGCGCTGTAAACAACATTAATAATAAAAAAGCCACATAGCCCAACACGAAGATAATGGTCCTCATTTACCCACAATCCCCTCTATTACTGTCCACCTAGATTGTTACTCCTGCTAGCATGATGAGGAAGCGTCATTTAGTGCGAAACACGTAAGGGCCTGTGATTATATTCTGCTTATTATGGCTCTCGGGTGAAGTTACGTTTTTCTTATAAGTAGATATTTCCTTTGAATAGTACACGGATCAGATTTATTTCTCATCTCTATCAATGGCTTTTCTTGAGGCCATCCCGGTCAGGATCTTTTCTTAGATGTCATAGAGGACATTGTAAGATATATATTAAGTGTAGTAAATAAAACAAATGCAGGTTTTTATACTCTCTAATAATTGTATTTGTGCTTTCTACTTTGTCTATTATAACAATCTGCACTATTTTCATTTGCTAATTCATTTAAAGAACCTAAAACCCTCGAATTGGGGGGTGTTTAGTTATCTATTTGCACATTGTCCTCCATCATTTATCTTATGGTGGGGAGTAGTGTGACAGAAGCCTCCACCGTACAGAGAGTACAGTAAATTAATAGGACATTTGTGTCCACATTTGAATGCCTAAAAATAAGTAAAAAAAAAATATTTCAGAAATACAGTTATTGCACTGCACTCTGGGAAACTGGGCTGGGCCATGCAAATTAGTCCGCAATCCATTTTATGGAGCGACACAGATGGGGTGGTCTCAGGACGCTCTGTATTTAGAGATAAGGATATTTGTACATGTATGTGGAGAGAAGATCTTCTAGATGTAGGTTTGAGGGTGCAGTTAGACCAGGTCACCTGCATCACATAAAATGCCTCTAATGTCTACTAGAAGAGACTGAATTGTGGAAGACAACTGGAGAGGAGGCAGAGAGGGGCAAAGGAAGCGAGAATGGACAGGTGGGCAGATGGAGTAAGATTGGAGAGGAGAAGACAGGTTGGGAATGATTAGGTTGGGAGTGATGGATAAGAGTAGGAGAGAAAGAGGTGGGAAAGATTGTAAGAATGGGAATAAGATTAGAGAAAGGAGGAGAGAGGGAAGCAAGACTGGACAGGACGATGCGTAGTAGAGAGCAGAGGGAAGAGATTCGAAAAGGATAGAAGAGGAGAATACAAGTGAAGAGAGCATGGTGGCAAAGAGCAGAAGAGGGCATGTGAGCAATGGTTACACGAGGAGATGAGACCGATGAGTTGGCTAAAGAACGAAAACGGAGGCTGAAAAGAGAATGGCTGAAAAGGAAAACCAAGGAGTATCAAAATGGAAAGAGAGAAGACTAAGTAACAGGTGTGCGTGTAGTGCTTGTGGTAGTACTGGTCTTCCTTACATCCGTGTGCAGCTGATTGATGTGCTTGTCATTGTCGTGGTTTGGTGTTGGCGACTATGAGCCAGCTGATGGAGTCATTGGTCATACAGAGCCAGGTCGTGGTGGATGTCCGAGCGTCTCTGCTATAACAGTAACAGGTGTCTATGGCAGCACCAATCCAGATTCCATTTGGGTCCCGTTTGATTGATGTGTAGGACACGTTTGAGGCTGGTGACTCAGACTGGTCGGTGGTGGATGTCCGAGCGTCTCTGCTATAACACAGTAAAACGGGTGGGCGTGCATGTGTAGGGGGCTAAAATGTCCTATGGCAGCACCAATCTCGCTTCCATCTGTGTGCGGCTGATTGATGTGCCTGTCACTGTTGTGGTCTGATGCTGGTGACTATGAGCCAGCTGATGGTGACTCATTGGTCATACAGAGCCAGGTCGGTGGTGGATGTCAGAGTCTCTGCTATAACAGTAACAGCCGCACAACGAGTCTCTGCTTTAGATATTGTATTGATTTACACCGTGATCGAGGGCCCGCCGGCATTTCTAGGGTTCATACGCAGTTCAGTATACCCCAGACATGGCGAGGTCACGGCATGCTTCTTCTCACAAGGCTCTGTACAATTGATCGCCTGCAGGCTGCTCTCTCAAACCTTCCAGACAAGCTGTGAATGTATCACTCGGCAAACACTTAACTGGGTCAGTGCAGCAAACTCCCACTGAAATGGAAATCACTCCGGAGATGGGGGGCAACTTCCTCAAGATACACAATACCAAGACGGGGCCTTCAGGCCTTACTACGAACCAATCTGAGAATACAGCAACAGACCACTTTGTTATGAAGCTGGCAGAGCATGAGCATGGCATCCCCTTGCATTGGTGGAAGAGGGTGGTCTGTACACCCCATTCACACCTCTAAATGAATTTAGTAATTCATTCTCCTTTTATGGGACCAAATAAAAGATTGCAAATAAAAATAATGAACAGAAAAACCTTCCCAAAAAAGCCTTATGTTATCTGAGGAACCGACCTCTGACCTATCTGCAAAATGTTGATGACCAATGGAGCTTTTTAGGCCAACTCCACATGCAAATGGATTTATTCCTCCGGGCTCCGCCATTCGGATGCATCTGTACATACTGAATTATTGAAGAACTGGGATTTACGGATAATATTTCTGTGTACAAGTGTACGGCCTGTATGGTCTGTCTGGAGAAGGGTTAATGAAGACACGGAAGAGCACTCAGCATTAGTATTGGTTGCTAAGTGGGACAGCCAAGGTGAGGAGATGGAGGGGGGTGGGGGGTGTTATAATGCACAGCGCACGGCTCCTAACAGCTTACAGACGCTATAAATACTTAACGAGGTGAGGGAGGTTAGGTGATAAAAATCCAAAAATAGGCAGCGCCCACAGGCACGAGGGGCCAGGGTAGACCACACCGACAGCTGGTGAGCCTTATATTTCTAGGCTCTACCCATGGTGCACGGCTGCTGCCCTAAATTAATTAGTTGTGGGGCTGAAAAACGAGGCCGGAGATTAACCCCTTGTTATCCGAACTGCCAAGTTCATATTTGCCAACTGACATGTCACAAGTATATAGCATGAGGGCGGCCATCTTGAGGCGTCTGCAATCCTGTACGCTATTACGTCCTGAGATCTTAAAGATTGAAATCATCTACGTGACCCCTAAAGATATATATATTTTTTTTCATTACAGGCCCATTAGCCAACGAACGGCTTAATAAGGTCACTGCACGTATAGGTTCTTATGGAGAGCAATTAATGTATTAACCAGTTTAAAGTAATATTTTCTACCAAGGGGAGTGTTCTGCGAGTGCCGTCTGCTCTCCATGGCTTGGCTCATAGTCATGGGCGATTGATCACACAGAAATCCATAGTCCTGAGCGTGTTGAAGCCAATGGCCACATTGAGAAGCTCCTCCTACTTTACACATTTTAAACGTATTCAGTTTACCTCCTGCATATACGGGCTAATACATTGAAACAAAGATTCCTTAACTAGCTTTTTAAACGTGGACAATTAGAACAGAATAAATGTGTGTTCACTGCAGAATCGTAGTCTCAGATCCTAGATAAAGCGATGTATTCTGGTATTTTATACGTTGGCAGCCATTGCTTCCTGCACCAGTCTGGAAAACACCCTCTTATCTTCACCGTGGGCCGCCATTTATTTTGGTGGTGCAGTGACTTAGTCCATTTCCATTAGTCATTTTGAGAACTCAATACGGTAAAAATACATATAATTGTTCATTTATTCAATTCTTCATTTTCTATATATTTTGCCCATTATCAAGTTTAGACCTTAAGGAGCATAACATTGGCCTCCAATGGTCCTCTTCTAATCACCCCATGGCTCTCCCAGTGACCCAAGGGACCCACTATTTTTGTTATAACTCCAATTCATTTCTTCCTAATTTGTTCCCACGTGCAAATGGCTCGACTTATCTCCTGGGAAAAAAAAGATTCATTACCCAAGTCGTATCATTATCTGGGGCTCGGAGAAGGAACCTGCCCGTCTTAGAGACTCGAAAATCCAAGGGCAGCTGCATGGAGCCCTAATTAAGAATTAAAGAGCCATGGAAAGTATCATTTTCCCAACTTAATTAGAAGTACTTATAGGCAGCAGGTAAACTGCATACAGATTGGATTAGTTATGTATTCATTTTACTTGGCTCCTCCCACTGCAGCGAACACCTCCGAAGACTAATTTGTGATCAGGAACCTCAGCAGACATTGGATCACGTTTATTCAGTGTGGATAATGGGCTCTCCGTGCTTGTAATAAACAGCAAGCATTCTGAAGACTCCCCTTGGCAGCAAGGCAAATTGGCCATTTGGGCGATCCCCTCAAGATGAGCCCGTCTACATCTGTACTAAATATAGCATGAGCTAATGATTATTATAATCTTAGGGCCCCACGCAGCTCTGGGCTTCCAGGTATAAAGTGGAGTAAATAACTGCACCAAAATGTACAACACAAAGAAGGCGGCTCTGGGAAGCGAGCGGGAAGATCCTGTACAATTTATTTCATGTAAAGGGCTTTAAACTGTGCAGAACCGCGGCATGCTGGGAACAGTCAATCCCAGCTACAAGATAGAAAAATGTACAAAAATATTTCATTATAATCACAATTTTGCAAGAAAAGGGTTTCAGGTTATCCAGTCAAGACAATCATTCGCAACAGACTGAGAGGCCGAGTGCTGTCATTACAGAGGCTCAAATTGATGGGTCTCGAGGACAGATACCGGAGCAAAGAGGGGAAGGACACAAAATCAGCCTAAGAACATCTTCTAAGGAACTATTTACAAGCAACTATATAAAATCCCTTAAAGGCACGCTTTATGTAGTTTGTGTTTGGTTTTACACCATTTTACTTTGTTACTTATCTTTATCCTTCGCAGTGTACACTTCACTTCCTTATAAGAACAGCCAGTGTAAGTTCCTTATCTTCAGGAGTCTCCACCTGTCTCATATTGTGCTGCCTCTATCAGTATCTAACGAGAGGGGCTGCATGCTGCCACCAGTGTCATGCTGTGGCAAGCAGCCATAATATGACTACTAGCCACAGGACACCTGTATTGTGACAGTAACAGCTTGATGATCCTCCCCTATTGGCGAATGGGTTAGGTCACAGATGTGAAAGATGGCAGCCTGCATTAAAGTTAACAGGAATAAATAGGGAGATTCCATAAGATGAGAATCTGTTACTCGGGATGCTTCTTAGAAATAAGTGATGTGTAAGTTTTATGACAAATACACAAAGTAACCTTGTTAAAACACTCTAAACCAAACAATGCAGAGTGTCCCTTTAAAATAAATGTGAGGGATGATAAACTGCAGAGTGCATTAGTTACTGTTCACCTGCTACTCACAAGGAAATACTACTAGTAAGGATGAGAAGTCATAGCGGTCACAAATAACGCCATGCCTGTGATTGGTTACCATCCTTTGTAAAAACCATCAGGACTTTGCTGCAGTTGTACAAATGTCCTGCCCACATATAGCTTTGGCACCACACATGTAGTTCACCAATTCTACGTGGGATACATTTAATAGTTGCTTATAAAATGTTCTTTGTTAAAAAGATAAGAACAGAGTAGGACAGGAGAGACCTTTTGTAACCACAATGGAATTTTATGGTTTCAGACACAAGATATTATGATTCAAAAACAAGCCATTAGTAGCCAAAGAGCAGCCATGTTGGAGGTGTGAATTTGCGGCTGCATCAAACGAATTCCACAACCCATTACAATATGGAATTTCTCTCTGAAGGTAACCTGCTCAGGGTGCCACACCACAAATGGAAACATGACACATAGATACAGCCACCCTGAGCATCAATGTCCTAAATAACATTACTGGTGGGATTACAATCTCAAATATATGTGTAAACATTTCTCAGACTACATTCTAGACAATGTTTCTGGAATCTTCTCTAGATTACATGGTCCAAATGGATGCAATATCCTCTAAAACAAAGACTTAAACCCAAAAATCCATTCAGGTCCCTAAACCCACATCTAAACTTCTCTTCTATCATGATGTTGATGACAACCCAACATGAAATGTCCATAAGAGCATAAGATGATAAACTCTCTTCCCCTCAAGGAATCGGAAGGAAAAAGCCAAAACATGTAATGAACACCCTTTCCTCTTACGCCGATAATGTTCTTCCTTTTTTCAGTTTTATTCAATTTCCAGTACGAGGTCTTCTCCCTCCAGGTGCATATCTTGTTTCACATAGATTTTCTTGACCGTGCCAGAGATGGGAGAATTGACCAAGGTCTCCATTTTCATGGCACTGAGCACACAAAGAGGTTGGCCTTTCTCAACATGTTCTCCCTCTTTCACCTTGATGTCTATTACCTTGCCTGGCATGGGAGCGCCAATCTGGCCTTTTACATCCTTCAAGGCTTTGGGATGGAAGTGCATTTCCTGCAAAAAATAGCAGATTTTACATAAAGAAAAGATCCGATTAAGTCAGGCAGATCGAACATCACACTTTCCAAGTGACATTATGGGATGACCAGCAGATGCTACATACACAAAACAGCTACCTCTTAAAGATCACTAATTGCACACTGAAAAGTCATATTCTTAAAATATTCAGGAGCCAGCCTTACCTTCATGGCCTGTGTGTCTTTGACCAGAATGGATCGGAGTTGACCATTTAGCTCAAAGAAGACTTCCCTCTGACCGGCCTTATTAAGATCTCCTAGAGCTAGGGCTTTTATATGCAATGTTTTTCCCCTTTCTAATTCCACCTGTGAAATAAAAATTTTAAAAACAAATTAATTTGTACATTTGTTATTATCCCTATGAAATTGAATACCTAACCCACGCTTGCTAATTCCTCCTTTTCCTGTTAAAGTCACCCCTTTTAAAGCTTTTGTTGGTTTTTCCTGTACAACATTTACTTAATTTGTAGTCAAGTAATCTAAACCCATTATTGTTCCCCATTTTAACAGTTCAGTCGGCCATATTAGTACTTCGATAACCCGACCCGAAATCTTATCCCCTACATCAACCATTTAGATTTTTCCAATTTTCAAGGACTGAGAGCTTTGGATACCCCTGTGAGTCCAGCAAAACACAAAGTATTTTAATTGAAAGCTCTAGAAGGACAAAGCCCACCAAAAACCGCTAACATCCTGCTTGGTTTTAGTTGAAACCAGACTCCTATTGGCTATGGTAAAATGAGCAAGAGAAACCTTTACTATCAAGTGCACCCAACACATAACACCCACCTCAAATTCCTCTGCAATCTTGGGCCCCTCAAGGAAAAGACGAGTGTTAAGACACTCTACAGGACCAAACTGGCCACTGAAGTCTTTGTACTCCTCAAACACTTTGGGGTACATGGCTGCTGACATTATATCTTCAGGGGTAATATCATCATATTTGCTTCGCAGACCCTCCTCTAGTTTTTTGAAGTCCAAGGGTGGAAGTGTGGCTCCTGGTCTGCCCTCAATACGAGGGAGGTCCTTTAGTACCTGAAGGTGGTAGAGGTGTAAAGATGCTCAGTACGATAAACATTTATTATCCATATTAATACATACTGTGTTGTGTTGTAGAAGGTGGCACAAAAGCAAAGCGCGTTAATTGTACTTGATGACATGAGGGGTCTCTAAACATATTGCAATCAAAATAACCCGTGAATGTATCCTTAAGACATCGTGTCGATTATTCTGGCTTATAGGCACAGGCTGCATATCTACATCAACAGCAAGTCACAGGTAAAATGATGATCTCAGCAAAACCCCCTACTACAGAACTCCTCAAACTGGGGAAGAAGGGATTTTCATTAAATTAACTCACTGTAAAGTAATAAGTGTATTTGTGTTCATATTTGAATGTGCAAAAAAACAAAAAAGTTAAATTTCCTGCTCAAAATGGCACTGCCCTCTGCGCATACATTGTGGGCCCATCTTGATCCTGCCCACTCTATAACACCACTATACATGGACATTTTCGCTATATTACCCAGCTTCGAAGCATAGCAAAGAAAGCCAATTATGCCTTTGTGTAGAATGACATTCAGATACAGGAGCGCATTGCTCTATTGGCATTACATTGTCAAGAAAAAGATGATCAGGGCAACTTACACCTCGCCAGACAAGACACAGTCTTGGCTTTGTTTGTTCTCAGACTACTACTGTCTTGTAAATACTTGTCTTGATATATTTTACCTATATGGATACACACTCCGCTTGCATAATAAAATTGCTTGCCTCTAAGGAATACAGGAAGGCGAGCAAGACACTACAAGACATTCTAGTCTTATTATCCATTAGACGTGCTGCTAGAATACTATTTGGGGACTGGGCACACTCTACTGGGGGATATAGCACCTGTATAATTTGTGTATATATTTCCCTGATTGTACGTTGGATATTAGTTTACAATTTTCACTTATTTCCCTGGAGCTCCTTATTTCATGCATTAAAAAAAAATCCAGTTGGGAAAGAGGCTTAATCAAGAGTGATCATTTAATGTTGGGTAATAACCAGTGCGCGGGAACCAAGCGCAGACCAAAAATAAACTGAACAGGACCAGATGCGAAGGATCTGTAGAGAATCAATTCTGTATTAAGTGATTGACATTTCAGTCACACAGTGACCTTTATGAAGATTACTTCTTCAACCAAAACAGAATTGATTATCTGCATTTTCCCATGAGTACTGATCCCATTTGTGTAAACAATATATAGGCTTCCATCATGAGTGTGAAAAGGACCAAACATTTACTGGAAACACAAACATCACTCCTAACGAGAAATTCCAGTTGAACAATAGTCTAAAAAGCTTTGGATACTGAATGAGTACCATGGGGTACCTTTAAGGTATCGTGCCTGAAGGTTACTTGGAAGATAGGAAGTTGAAATACTCACTTTGGTGCGTAGAGGCTCAGGGAAGCCTCCGTAAGGAATGCCGACGTAGCCCTGTAGATACTCCACCACGGACAGTGGAAAGGAGAGTTCATCCGCCATGGTCTCTACTTCTTCTCGTGTCAGGCCGTTGTGTACCATGAACTGGGCCAAGTCTCCAACAATCTTTGAAGAAGGTGTTACCTGAAAGGATACGATGGATGTACAATATAATAACTGTTATAGTGTCTCAAACTTGAGTCACAAACTAAATTGTCAAGCCATATAGGAGGTAAATGGACATTCAGATTATCTATACCATTGCATGAATGGTCCCAGACCACTAACAAACCCATGTTGTTGCTCCTTTCTAGACACCGTTAACAAGCTAAGTTCCGAGGGAAGAGCCTTTTCAGTTGCAATGTCTTAAGTATCTTATGTTGGCAAGATAACATAAGGACTTCAGAGGTCTCATCTTACTAGCGACACACCCATCATATTCCAGCTCTGTTAATAAAAGTGAAACTCAAATGTATGCGCTATGGTACCTGCGGTAAAGTTCCTAATCATTTGTTCTTGATTTTATTAAAAAATCTACGGTTCCTTGGCCACTCTGCATTCATTATATTGTCTGAAAGAATGTTTAGTTATTGAAATACTGACTGATGGACCCTCAGGGTCTCCAAGTCACAACCATAGATCAAAGTGCCCATTCTAGCCCATTCTCTCATCTATCTAAAGACCTGTCCACCGCCCCATTCCGTATCACAACAATCTCTACGTCATCTTAAGACTGAATTACTGATGGTCATATTGGACCAGTAAAAGAAAAAGAATTGATGGTTGGTTTTAAAATATCACCAAAAAATTGTATCCTAATTTTACTACGCTATGCATTTCTTCGTTATTTCTAAAAGCGGCGTCTGCCCCTCATTTTATCTTTCCCTCCATGTAAAAATAGCGTAAAACTATTTTCGAACAGGTTTTTATTATTTTCCAGTTATCTCAGACACTAGACCACCTTCAGTAACCTTAGCCATGTTTGACCTTGACATATTATCACCATTCCTCTTCCAAACTTACAACTTGCTTTGCCAACCTAACCTGCAGAAGAGAGTTTAGCAAGGTGGTTAATTACCAGTGCAGATCTTTAATTATCTTGGGTCTTAATCTACACGGGTGTTTGTAAGGCCTGGCCATGCTGCTCATCTATCACTGCTCCTTCCCAAGCTATTAACAACAGCAGCCAATTAATCCAAGATCGGAAGCTGTCAGAGCCTGTTAATTAAAATGAATTATAATATAGGAATGCTCTGGTATTTTCATTTTAATCTACATATTTATTGTAAATACTATATTTAAATGAACGTTATAGATCAGCCTTTCATTCGGCTAACTCCAATGAAAATTAGTAATTGGTTTGGAGACATGCTAAATGCACGGATATTGCATGGCAAGAAAGTCCTGAATACCGGAACACGTTAATGCCCAGACCAAAGGCACATTGGGAAGACAACTTGGTATTATAAATTGAAATAAATTAAAGCAGGCCCTATGACTACCAGCTCTACATTACATGACATACATTTGCTCAGATTCTCCAAGGTTCAAACCCCCGTCAAGGTGGTAAAATGTAATGGACCGGAGAGAATACAAAGGTCTACGTAATTGGAACTATGGTATTCCCAGTAGACTGCTGGACCATAAAGAAGGCTGAGCGCCAGAGAATTGACTCCTTTGAATTGTGGTATTGGAGAAAACTGCTTAGAGTCCCTTGGACTGCAATAAGATTTAATCAATCAATACTACAGGAAAAGAAGCCAAACTTCACTGGAAGGTTTGATCATGAGGCTGACGCTCAAATATGTTGTCCATATCGTTAGAAGACAGGAATCCCTAGAGAAGACTCTGCATTTAATCTTTCCCTGCATCAAAGGTAAGAAGGGGGAACAGCAGAGGTGGAGATGGATAGAGGAGGTCATTGAAGCAATGGACTTGAGCTTGATGGAGCTCAGAGGGGCAGTGACAGATGTGCCTGTAACTTTTACAAATAAAAAGCTTGTTCTTTTGCTTTCTAAAAACATTTTGCCCATTACTATGTTACTTATTTAAAAGACCCTATAGGAAAATAATGACTACAACGCCCATAGAATGTGTGGTGGGTAGGGTGCCTATAACCATGTACATTTAGGCATAATGAAATGGAAACCCAAAGTTTGGATTGGTGCTCACATTTTACATAAAGGATAAGTTATGACTTGTTAACATAAAGTTAGGATATGATATGTGTGGAGTACAAGGAGAACCTCACTGTTGGCCAGTTGACTAAAGAACCTTCAAAATACAGAAGACACTGTTCCGTCTGTCACCAAGACATTTCCCCCCTATAACCAAGACATTTCCTATGAATAACAAGGCTGATCATGCCTAGCTCTATTGGACCATCTTGTTTTTGCCATATCAGATATACAAATAAATATTTATGTGATTATTCAAGTCATTGATCAATGAAATATACAAAGTTCAGCTAGTCGAACGTTTAGAGGTCAAAGAAACTAATAACATATGTGTCCATTTCTATCAGAGACAGGATTGCCAAGACCATACAGTCCATTGCTTTCATCCTGCCCAGAACACTAGAGGATACCTTGATAACATCTCCGAGGAGCTTGTTGGCTTCTGCATAGGACTTCTTCACTTCCTTGAACTTGTTGCCCAATCCCATGCTGTGGGCCTGGAAATGGAGGTTGGTGTACTGGCCCCCTGGGATTTCATTCTCATACACATCAGAGTTACCAGATTTCATGGTTGCTGTGCAGTCAAATGCAGAGTAGAGGCCTCGAGCCACTTCCCAATACTCACTGTAATCAAATACTTTCTCCAACTGGATCCCTGGGAAGAGACGATATGGGATAATAAGAACACAACTGGAGCTCGTCAAACATCTAATTGGCAACCAATATAATGAGAAGGTTTAATAGGTTGGTTATGTGAATTCTTCTGATTTGGTGCACAAGAGGTGCGTGAGGTCTCCTCTGGGGATACGGATCAGATGTTTGTATGCGTTTCCCAGGGTTCAAGTTCCTAGGTGGATTATGAGGAGAGATCTCGAAGACCATGGAAGAGAAGATGTTTAACAGTAGATGAAAAGGGTGTAGGAAGTAAGTGACAGAGTTGTAGATATGTGGCTTTGGAAAGGACTGTAGTAAGGTGTCTTTGGGCAGGAGAAATAGGTGTTGAAGCAGAGAGAAGACTTGGACGGGTGTGAGGATTTGGTCAAATCCAGGGGCTGTGATAATAATAATAATAATAATAATGGAGAAATGATAGGGTTGAGATGTTGAATTGTGGCTTGTAGCGCAAGTTCTTCCCTCTTTTACCACTCACTATCCCTTAGATTGTACGTCTGCGAGTTTCTATCCTAAGTACTTTGAGCTAGGAATCCAATGTCCATGGTGAATTCCCAAGGATGGGGCCCTCCTTGCTTTGCTAAATGTTAATCTGTATTTATCTTTGTCTGAACTTAATTTATGTACAGCGCTACGGAATATGTTGGCGCGTAATATAAATGAATTATAATAATAATAATAATGGTGGCCAACTTTGTCTTATGAGGGCCACCAACCCTCCAGGATTTCAATTGCTCTCTGAGATACTACATTTCACTCTGATTGTTCCACTGGGGCTCATACAAAGAGAGAATGAAATCCTTTACTGTTGGGAGCTCACCACTGGATTAAGCAGTTAGGTATGGTATGAAGCAACTGATCAGGAGAAGGAAACGGTGTTATGACGTCTTGGTGACCGTAAGTAATGGCGACAATATGAGCATGTTGGTTGGGCATGGGTGAGGGCCATATAAGGTCCACATCTAGTAATAGGAGAGGAGGCAGAATGGGGGGTGGGGAATGCTGGGATGGGCGCAATGACATTAATTATAGGGGAATGTGTAGGAAATGGATTAAGGGCATGAGTTTAAGATGGAGTCTACTGTTGGGGTAGTGGGGTGTGGGTGATAAGTGGGATTCAGGGGTGATGTCATCTCCGAAATATATAAATGCAAAGACTAACATAGGGTTAAAAAAATAATGTCATTAACCTTTTCATCAACAGCCAAGTCTCAGACTTTGAATGTAAAGGGTGAGCAGCAGCCGCATGCCGCCCCCGCCTCGCCCCGTGCCAGGCTTTTTACACAGGGTAAGGTGCCAGCTGCTAATCACTGCTTAAGAGGCAGCGCTCCCATGGCACATGTAACATTTGCAATTTGTTGCTTTTAAAGCCCAATCAGGCTGCCAAGGAGAGTGCCAGGAAGAGCACAGGGGGCCTCTTAATAGACAGACATATACCGGGAGTTCCTACGCTATATATACACAGAGACACCGTGCAATGGCGTACAGGAAGCGTTAAATATGGTGGGCTCATTATGCCGGAGGTACTCTTCACCTCTTCATTATACAGCGGCCTGTTCATTAATGGTGTAAATCAATTCAGGAGAGCCGGCCTCTGTTGTGATTGCTTATGAAATGGATTCCTGATAGACACATGCATTGCTTCAATTAAAGGTACCGGGAATATAAAATGCCGCTATTAGCCAACCCAGGTACTTGGCATCACTATATGGCATAAATAAAACAGATGCAACCCATATGGCAAACTAGTCTGCCAACACTATCTACCACTGCCTTAAAGCTTGACCTTAATGTTTTTATGTCCGTGGAATCATGCCCTCCCCCGCTCCCCCGGCCTCAAAGCTTCATATATTAAAGTGTTGCAGTAAAGGTCCAAATATGGTGTAGATTAAAACTAATGAAGTATTTCTCTACTAAATGTAATTAAAAATGCAAGCTTACATTGAGGTTTGCATGTTTACCTCTCAATCCACCAATTGAAGATCCAATTATTGCACATTACCCCCTGGGGCCCTAAATGTATTGTGTGCAGTTAAATGAGACACAGAGTATGCCCAGATACCAGGGGTGATTAGCCTCATCAGCAGAAGTACTCCATGGTGTCTGAAAATGCCCAGTCTAAATTTCAGATGGCTTTAGACTGCATGCAATAAAGCCAGAGCCAGCAGGGGGGAATGCAAATCCACCCAATAAGAACCTGAAATCTGAGGTAAAACTTGCATGTCAGTATAAGTTTACTTTATCAACTAAATGTTATTTAAAATAGTATTTTCTAGAGTATTTATTACCTACAGATTAAAATGACACAATATTTGGGTCTTCCAATGGGTCACTTGAAAGCAATTCCTCGTCACACTAAAATACGAATGATGAGAATATTTTCCTTATGGATAAAAAACTGGTATAGAATAAGCCCCCATTCTTTCGACATTTTGCGCGTGGCTATAATCAGCTTTGTTTAGGTAATTCAGTAGACTAGTTACTGACCAGTGTCTTGCTCTGTGCCCTTAGCGCATGCCACCAGGGCTCCCATGCTGGGCTGAGAGGTCATGCCAGACATGGAGTCAACGGCCACATCCACAATGTCTGCTCCTGCCTCAGCGCATGCCAGCATGGAGGCCACACCTGCACCTGCAGTGTCATGCGTGTGAACATGGATAGGGACATCAGGAAACCTGTCCCTCAACGATCTGATGAGCAGGTCTGAGGCCTTGGGTTTCAGTAGACCAGCCATGTCCTGGGGAAGAGAAGAATAATGTGTAAGTATCAACAATGTCATCTAGATCAGTGGTTCCAAACTCCAGGTCAGGATGCCGGGTAATCTGTAAGTGATCACACGCGTGTTTCGAGTGGCTCAGTCATTTTACATACGCTACATTGAATAAGAAGAATCTAATGTACAAAGTGATGCTCAGGCCAACTCTGTGTCCTACTTCCAGTTCTAGATTTCTCCTGAAACTCTCTCTGAGGATAGCAAGCTAGCAATTCCAAAATGTGGGCACTATTCACTAAGGTGGTGCTAAGGTTATTGGCTAGGGTTTTTTTTTTTTTTTGTTACCTGCAATATAAAGAACCAGTAATGTCTACCACACCACGGGAATCATTGTAAAACCTACCTTGATACAAAGGATGTGCGTCCCAGCTTTGACCAGCTCCTCTGCCAAGTTCATGTAATAGTCCAGAGTGTACTTTGTACGAGTTGGGTCTGCAACGTCCCCGGTATAAGAGATAGCAGCTTCTACCACTCCGCCTGCCTGACCCGCCGCCTCCATGCCCAGGATCATGTTGGGCAAGTAGTTGAGGGAATCAAAAACTCTGAAGACATCCATCCCGTTCTCTTTCGCCACTTCACAAAACCTGAATGAAAGGATACGCAGAACTATGAATTGCTTAAATAGTAAATATGTCTAGAAAGCAGATAAATTGCAGTGCTCCGCTTCCCAGAATGCAGTGTAATAACTGTTTTTCTCGGAATTCTGAGCTGGAAGCAGGTTTTTTATCTGGTTTTAGACATTCAGATGTGAACACACATGTACTATTTATTTACTGTATGTTTAAAAACAAAGAGATAAAAAACAAGATGTCCATGACCAGGTAAATCAAGGCTCACGCCACTCATTATATTCAGCATGGGTGGAGGTCATTGCTAAAGCTAGTACGGTCCGGTCAAAGACAAGTGGGCATTTGCCCAACATTGCATAAGCAGGAACCCCATCTGCTGAGGTCATTACGGGCTGAAAAACACACAGGTGGGGTGATGAGCGCTTACCTTCCCTGATAAGTTTGGCAAAGTATCTGCATTCATTTTTGTTAAAGCAAACCATGTACCTTCTGCATATAATAACTATTAAAGAAAAAAATACTTGGACTCATCCACATGATATTGGTAGAGTGGAAGTAGATCATTGTCTAAACTGGAAGGCGCAGAGACCATGGTTCCCGCTCCCAAACACTCACTTGAAGACAGCATTATCTGGGTAGTTTGTATACCCCACTGCATTGGCTCCTCGGAGCAGCATTTGGAAGGGGATGTTTGGTATGAGGTCCCTTAATTCCTGAAGACGTCTCCATGGGCATTCGTACAGGAAACGCATGGCAACGTCAAAGGTGGCACCTGAGAGGAGCAGAAGAATATGGAATAAGGGTGCACAACTCCAGAATCCCATCGCCAACCCGTCTTCAGTTATGCTCCGACTGCCCAACACTTGACCCAACATACTCGGATACTGGACATACTCGGATACTGGACATACTCGGATACTGGATATGCGCATCCAGCTCATGTACTGGAAGTTACTTTTGCTGTTCAACACAGGTTTAAACTATTCTCAAATCCTATAAATGTTTCAGTGGGCTCCCATAGATCCCAGAGCAGCCCATATCCAGCTGTTGTTACTTGATGTAGGGAGTATGCGGAGGAGAAGTATTCTAGGTATTGTCATGTAAATTAGCACAATTTAAGCTTGCTTACCATTTTGTACGGGGACGCTTCCCTAGAGCTTTCCTGTACTGAATGTGCTTGTACAGCGAAATCTAGTTGAGAACGCAGCATCTGTGACCCAGCTTGAACTGGTGAGCCCAAACAGCTGCCTGCGCCGGACTACTTATCCCTTACGCCTATATTCCCAGCATAGTGGCACATGCTCCAATGTTTCTATCCTCTCTAGGGAAGCATTCGGATACAAAATGACCAGTAACATCTAATCAGTTCATCACAGAAGGATATGATCCGAGGGGAAATGTTTTAGGTATATCCAAGTGTACCAGGCGTTCCTCACCTCCCCAGTTTTCCAAGCTAAACAGATTATTGAAGTTGTGCGAGACAAAGGGAGCGACTGCCTTCAAATCGTGCGTGCGCACTCTGGTAGCAAGGAGAGACTGGTGGGCATCTCGGAAGGTGGTGTCCATAAGTAGTAAGCCACGATGCTGGCGTACAGCCCGTGCAAAGCCCTCAGGGCCATCGCGGATGAGGATCTCTCTGAATCCCGGAGGAGGATCACCTGTGGTAGTAAAATAAATAGAATTGTTTAGTTAGACATTAGGCTCGGGGGGTTATCACAGCATCTCCCACCATATAATTTGTAATGTTTTTGTGTAGAGGCAGTGAGAGTGTGTCCTTGAGGTTTTATATTGGGGGATGACGAGAGATCTGTTTACTAGAGAGCTGCGAGTGGTAGAAGGCCTTGATATTGCAATTTCAGTACAGCATGGCCTTGAGAGACATATTTTATATCTGTAAGAGAAAGACCCGATTAATGTGCAGACCCGGAGTTACACAGATAAATGTGTCATATAAGGGGCGCATGGGCATTTATCAATATAGGATATTCTACCAGGCAGTTTTGCCATTTTCTACTTATGTCTGTTATGCCAACCATTCGTCCACTTACATTGTTATTTGGCAAACCAGACTGAACATAAAGCTTACATTGGAACTTTCACGTGTAGTTGTGAGTACTTTGCTCTAATCAGACTTAAGAAAGTTCCCGGATATGAAATCAACTCAACAGCCAATCACTTTCATGATGGAATCACCATACTTACTCAATGGAATGGGAGGTACAATCGGATCTACCGAGGACGGCTTGGCTTTCACTGGGATGGGTGTGGTTGGCCCATTTACCATCACGTGACCTGGAAAACCAAACAATGGGAAATTCAAATTGCTATCTCCATTTTACAACGGCTAAGACAAGTTTATGCTCAGACTTATCTGTATCAAATAATCCCTGCTACCTCACATCACCTCTATGGCTATGTATTGGTGGCCAGTAGTCTATAGTTGCTCCCTTAGTTGGGACCACTGCAGTTAAAAAAGACACTTTCTGGTCCGTTATTTTCCATACTAGCAGTATTAGCAGCTGTGTCACGGACATAAACCAGTTCTATGGAAAATCCAAGTTTTTGAAGACCCTGCTTAGGGGTACAGGATGTTTTTTTACATCACACCCTGAGAGCTGGTTGATGGGGGGTGGTGTTTGCAGTTATCAGTGGAGGAGGAGGGAACAAGGAGAAATTTAGAGCAGTTATTTGAAAATCAGATAAGACTGAAATGACACCATACCCCTTCTCCCTCACATCATTCAAAGCAAGCACAGCTCTCCAGCAGTGTGAGCCCCTTTATCTCACTTGCATCCTCCACCAATGTAACATGGATCCCTCAAGTTCCCTGTATAGCCATCAATATCTATTTGTAATTAATAACTAGCCGAAAATGTTAAGTCATACAAACATATGTCCCCCCCCCCCCATCATGCAGTGGTCCTCTCAGCCACCAAACATTTTATCTAAGTTTCCATGACGACTCCAGGGTCTTTGGCCTAAAGGTGAGACCACCTATCAAACAAGAGATCCAACTACAAGCTGGCAAATATAAATACAGCCCCCCATGCATGAATTTATTTATTTTTTTAACCCCCAAAGCTGAAGATATACCATTTTTTCACAAGCTCTTAGTGAGATATCTCTGTGTGTAGTTAATATGGTTCTTTAGATCTTTCCTTCTCTAAATCCCTTGTGTCGATTAACAATACGCTCTCTCAACAGTCCCTGTGCGTTCCCAGTAGCAGGATCCCGGAAAGACAAGAGCTTGCTGTAAGTTCCCACTTCAGTAACTCACCCAGGTAGTGCAGAAGCTTCTGAGCTCGGTTTTGCACAGGTCTCAGATTAAAGAGGTCTGGGTTTTCATCAATAAACTGAGTATCCACTGTCCCATGGAGGAACTGGTTGTTGTTTAGGACATTTTGAAGGAAGGGGATGTTGGTCTGAAAGAGAGGAGAGTGGTAGACATAATTAAAATCGGCGGTCTTCTAATAAAAACACCAACATGCTTTTATTTTGCAAAGAACCAATCACAATTAATAAATACGGCATCTGAATTTTATTTGGGCTACAAGAGTATTGATGAACATCTAGGACACCAAGATCTCCAGTAAACAAACACCTTCCTAAAATGAAACTGCTCCCTGACCATTTGCTTCACAAACATCAGAAAACATTCCACCTGGGCCACAGCCATTGGCTCCATGTACATTTATTTCTACAAAAACACATTTTGTCATAGAACTACTGGAATCACCAATGGAAGACCAGGGATCTATGGAACAAGGGCAAGGTGGGGCCTATGGAACACAGTCATGGTCAAAGATATTGGAACTACCAAAGAAACTACATGGTTTTGTGACAATATGGACAACTGATTTACAGTTTAAATGTACAAGGATTCAATTAAGAATTCTCCGGCTAACAGACACAAAAAGAATAAATGACGACAAAAATAACATGACATTCTTGAAAGATCCCTTAAGTATGGACGTCGGACCTTATACCTTTGTATGTCACAAGTAAATGTCATATTTCTTTTACCAATTAGATGTGGGAAATATTTAATATGAGTAGGACGGAAAAAAAAAACAGAAATTAGAGAAACATGACAAGCAATGAGCGTTCACACAGGATGACGCCAATGTCCCATTTTTTGTGACTCCGGGGATCTGCTCGCTGCATCACTCTGGACTCTCAAAGACCTGCTAATTAGAACCGCGATGATTAGACCGGAACGGCTGCCACACTGGGGGAATGGAAAGGGGGGTCTTGTCAAGAATTCAGCCTCTCATGAGTTGGCAACAGCTTGGCTACAGACGGCACCAATACGATTAAAGCCGAGAGGTTGGTCAAGTTATCTCCGGATCTAAGGTGGATACCCAGAAATCTTAGCATTGGTTCTGCTCCATTGGAGATGTAACTGAATGAGCTCTCATCAGCTCACAACTATTACAGAAATGTACTGACATTATAGGGCGAGATGCCTTTCATAAAAAATGATGAGTTGGAGATTGGCTATATGGAGCTTATATGAAACAAGGTGTTATATGGCGACGTTCTGTACAGTAACACGAGCAGTAAGACTTCCAATGAATGCTCCATAGAACATCCTATTACATGTAAGCCATGTAACTCCTTATACTGCTTTATATACCAATTCCTATAACTTATTTGATGGCGAAAGAACCTCTCCTGGGACCTGTTGCACCATATAAATCCATCCATATAACCCTCTCGATATCTTATTTTTGCCCCATATAATCCATACTACATGTCCTCCATCGGCTTTCTATAAGTATTTACTACTGAACAACTGCTTCCTATAACTCCTCCTCTGCATAAGGACATATTGCAGTGTGCCATATACCCATTCACTCTTCCACGATTTTAACAAATCTTCCAAAAAGAAAATAAAACATTCTGAAATTCGGTCAAAATATCCGTGCGTTAAGAAACTAACATATTGTCAGCTTCATTAGGAAGAGCCATCTTCAACTCAACTGCACTTGGCAGAGAATGGGTTACATTGAAAGCACAGCTTAAGATGCTGTGCAGGCACAGCAGTGCGGCTGGGATAAAAGCTACTTTCTCTCCCCCTCCTCTTTTCCTCCTCCCTCGCTCTCTGTTTCTCCCCCCTCCATCAGACAGCTCGTTGCCTCACAGCTCTGCTTGCTCACATCCTCTCCTGCATCGTCCCTGCTCTCACCTGGATTAAAAAGGGGATGAGATGCCACCCACTGGAGCGAGGGACCAAAGAGGATGCTCACTAGGGTAAGCACCAAGGGGGGATGAAATGGCTAAAGAACAATATCCATTGTACTCTGAGTGGTACCTCATTTTAGGATGATTAAGAGTATGGGGTGGTCTTGGGCTCAGAGTGCGACTGGACCCTAACTCACCAGGGACATAGAGATATAAATATGGGTCGGAAAGCATAGCTGTAGGTGACCCGCTCACACTGTCTGGATCACAGATCAGCGACCTTTAATGTTCTTCTCTCTCCTTGTCTGGGATTTAACCCCATGTACCAATTCCTCCCCGTGGAGTGTTTGGGATACAAATCACCAGTGTCTCGTAGTATCTTTATGGAAACTCAATCATAATATTATATAAAAGGAAAGTCTATTATCCATGTGGGGATTAACTCATTGAGACATCACTGGACCAGTTGGAAAGAAGGTTCTCTGTATGATCTAAAGCCGTATTTCATATAATAAATAAATAAAAGAAAGAAAAGACATTTAATGCTGTGTTTTTCTTCTGAAATGGATTTGCTCCTTGGTTTTTGAAGATGACACCAAGAGGATAGCATTGTCCGTTCTGCACCACCCCAATGCCTTGGAGTGAACAGCAGAGAAGCGTTACAGTTTGGATATTCCTCCCCTCGGCAGAGGAGAGTTTACGGCTACAAAATCCCAAATAGGATACCAAGCTGAACCAATACATTAATGGTACCCAGAGAAGCCGAGCAGTGTGGATATTTTAGACTGTGGGATTTAGGGTGATCTTTGGTGGATAATGGGGCCGTGCCAGAGAATTGGTCCTGCCCTGATGATCCTAGCTCTACTGTGGAGGATCTCCATGGGACAGAGAGAAAGAGGACTGCAGTAAGAAGGACCAGAGGGTTTGATGGGGAGAAGGGGGTACCATCCTGCACCCTGAGCATCTCCTCTAGGAATGACCTGCCCGCCACGTATTCCAAATCCACAAGGGGAAAGGAGGAACAGTCCAATCGCATCAGGAGAGCAGTGAGGAGGAACACAAAAGGTACTGGGGTGGTATGGCCACTAATGTCAAAGAAAGCAGATGATGGCAGTTATGCATCACATATGACCATGGATTATGCATGTGATAGTGTGTAACATATATGATACAGCTATGTAATCCTGCTAAGGCAGTATGTGCACAAGAGCTAGGAACACTAGTAAGTATGACAGAAAAGGAGAGTCATTGGGTACATGTGTGCTAATATTGGAGAGAAACTCATATTTAGGTGTGAAGAGACATGAAATGAGAGAGAAGAGATAGAGAGACAGCAAGAGAGAATAAGAGTGCTAAACTGTGGTCAAGGATTTAAGAGCAAATTTGGCACAGAAAACATTAACACTCACTGACCACCATACACAAACATGGGGAGGAGCTAGCCAATGACAGGGGAGGAGACAACCAATATTGAGAAGGTGGGAGACGCATGCTAATAGAGTGCTAGGGAAGACAATGTGGGAGGAGTTAAACATTAAGGAGTCAGATATGGGCAGAAGTAAGGTATGGCAAGGAGTCAGAAAACGAAGGCCCCTTAGGTGTGAACAAATCTTTTCATCTTGGAGGCTCCCAGTGTAAGAAAATATGGCGTTATATATGAGATATACATCCGATTTTAGTGCTTGGTCAACAACCTATGGTCCACTACAGACAGACATATGGCTCTATCGAGTGAATCGTTCTTGTGAGAGCATGCAATATCACATAAGTGTCCAGATGGTTTTATACACAGGCTCCTCTTGGTCCATAAGCTCCTGTGTTAGTGGATGAGACCAAGGAGAAAGAGACCCAGATAAAGTGAAAACATCCCCTCCATGTGAAAGAGGAACACAGACACCCTACCTGAGAGACACAACCTGAGACACACAGACATCTACCCAAACACAGATAGAAAGACATCCATAGAGAGTGAGAGAGAGACATCCATAGAGAGTGAGAGAGAGACATCCATAGAGAGTGAGAGAGAGAGACATCCATAGAGAGTGAGAGAGAGAGACATCCATAGAGAGTGAGAGACATCCATAGAGAGTGAGAGACATCCATAGAGAGTGAGAGAGAGACATCCATAGAGAGTGAGACATCCATAGAGAGTGAGAGAGAGTTATCCATAGAGAGTGAGAGAGAGACATCCATAGAAAGAGAGAGAAAAATCGATACATCCATAGCGAGAGAGAGAAATCAAGACATCCATAGAGAGAGAGAGAAATCAAGACATGCATAGAGAGAGAGAGAAATCAAGACATCCATAGAGAGAGAGACATCAAGACATCCATAGAGAGAGAGAAATCAAGACATCCATAGAGAGAGAGAGAAATCAAGACATCCATAGAGAGAGAGAGAAATCAAGACATCCATAGAGAGAGAAATCAAGACATCCATAGAGAGAGAGAGAGAAATCAAGACATCCAGAGAGAGACAGACACACATCGAGACATCCATAGAGAGAGAAAAGTTGAGACATCCATCCAGAGAGAGTCAGAGACATCTAAGATTAGAGTAAGACTCATACAGACATCTAATAAAGGGGGGGAAGGGGGGGGGGAGTGAGATAGAGAGAAAGAGAGAGAGGACGAGCGAGAAAAAAATATATATCATAGACATCAATCCAAAGAGAGTCACACAGAAATCCACCTGTCCCAAGAGACTCCAACATCATCCCATACAAACACGCACTCTCCATCAATCCTAAAAAAAGAGACTAACACAGCCACCCATTAATCCCAGAAAAAACACACACACACAAATAAAATCTGAGACCCCCCCCCCCGACCCCAAATACACAGAGGCATCAGATACGGACACATCTCTAGAAATCCAGAGATAAATGCATAACACAGGGGGCAAGAGAGTTCCACATATAGAGACATAGAGTTAGGGGCTGTAGGGACAGGTGCGATGGGAGGGTCAATATATACTTGGGAAAAGAGCAAATATTACATGAAGGGGCTTGGGGCAGGGCGATTTGGGGAAAGAAGTCTCTGTACAGGTTGCTTCTATATGGTGTGTTTCTCTCAATACCCACAAACTGGGGGATCAGAGGCACATTGTGTATGGGGGGGGGGGGGGGGGGCAGCGTGTTGTGGAGAGACCGTGTAACGTGGAGAGAGAGAGAGAGATGCAGAGGAGACATTGCTATGAACTTCCAATCCAGCTCTGTATTTATTGCACGACTCCTATAATAGGCACCGCTCATTCTGCCTGGCAACACCCTGCATCCCAAAGAGAAGCTGCACTCTATACACAATGCTGCAGTGATATGTGTACATGGCAAGGCCAGAGCGGCAAGGCCAGCGTGCAACAGCGGCAAGGCCAGAGAGGCAAGGCCAGGGTGCAACAGCGGCAAGGCCAGAGCGGCAAGGCCAGGGTGCAACAGCGGCAAGGCCAGAGCAGCAAGGCCAGGGTGCAACAGCGGCAAGACCAGGGTGCAACAGCGGCAAGACCAGACAGGCAAGGCCAGGGTGCAACAGCTGCAAGGCCAGAGCGGCAAGGCCAGGGTGCAACAGCGGCAAGACCAGGGTGCAACAGCGGCAAGGCCAGAGCGGCAAGGCCAGGGTGCAACAGCGGCAAGGCCAGAGCGGCAAGGCCAGGGTGCAACAGCGGCAAGGCCAGAGCGGCAAGGCCAGGGTGCAACAGCGGCAAGGCCAGAGTGCAACACGTACACACACTGCAAGGCCAGGGTGCAACAGCGGCAAGGCCAGAGTGCAACACGTACACACACTGCAAGGCCAGAGCGGCAAGGCCAGGGTGCAACAGCGGCAGGGCCAGAGCGGCAAGGCCAGGGTGCAACACGTACACACACTGCAAGGCCAGTGGTGCAACAGCGGCAAGGCCAGAGAGGCAAGGCCAGGGTGCAACAGCAGCAGGGCCAGAGCGGCAAGGCCAGAGTGCAACACGTACACACACTGCAAGGCCAGGGTGCAACAGCGGCAAGGCCAGAGTGCAACACGTACACACCCTGCAAGGCCAGAGAGGCAAGGCCAGGGTGCAACAGCAGCAGGGCCAGAGCGGCAAGGCCAGGGTGCAACACGTACACACACTGCAAGGCCAGTGGTGCAACAGCGGCAAGGCCAGAGAGGCAAGGCCAGGGTGCAACAGCAGCAGGGCCAGAGCGGCAAGGCCAGAGTGCAACACGTACACACACTGCAAGGCCAGAGCGGCAAGGCCAGAGCGTCAAGGCCAGGGTGCAACATGTATACACACATGGCAAGGCCAGGGTGCAACAGCAGCAAGGCCAGAGCGGCAAAGCCAGAGCGGCAAGGCTAGAGCGCAACAGCAGCAAGGCCAGAGCGGCAAGGCCAGGGTGCAACACGTACACACACTGCAAGGCCAGAGCGGCAAGGCCAGGGTGCAACAGCAGCAAGGCAAGAGCGGCAAGGCCAGGGTGCAACAGCAGCAAGGCAAGAGCGGCAAGGCCAGAGCGCAACAGCAGCAAGGCAAGAGCGGCAAGGCCAGAGCGCAACAGCGGCAAGGCCAGAGTGCAACACGTACACACACACACTAACACATGGTAAGGCTAGAGTGGCAAGGCCAGAGTGCAACACGTACACACACACACGGTAAGGCTAGAGTGGCAAGGCCAGGGTGCAACACACACACAAACCAACCAACCCACACACACACACACACACACACACACACACACACACACACACACACACACACACACACACACACTCTATTGATCTATTACACATTGGATCCAACAGGTCATTTCAACCAGTTACTGGCTGGATTTGAGAGAGGGGTAAATGTTGCTCAATCTGCTGCTGGTCTGCAATTGGTTGTTCCCCAATATATACCTCTTATCCCCACATATACACACCTATACGTAAAGCCCCTTAATCTAAGTTATGAAGGGCAGTCCTTAACCCCTTACATACAACAGACCTTCCTTTATTAGAGCATCATGCTGCTTTCTGAATAGACAATCATGAATTTTAGCAAGGGGGGGGGGGGGGGGGAGGAGACACTATATATATATATATATATATATATATATATATATATATATATATATATATAATACACCCAGACTCCTACATGTTGAGGGCGAGCGGATCACCCTTTGGAGCCTTGGTCCTACATACATTGCTGTGTGTGGTGTGCACAGGGTGAGCGGATCACCCTTTGGAGCCTTGGTCCTACATACATTGCTGTGTGTGGTGTGCACAGGGTGAGCGGATCACCCTTTGGAGCCTTGGTCCTACATACATTGCTGTGTGTGGTGTGCACAGGGTGAGCGGGTCATCCTTTGGAGCCTTGGTCCTACATACATTGCTGTGTGCACATGGTAAGCGGATCGTCCTTTGGAGCCTTGGTCCTACATACATTGCTGTGTGTGGTGTACACAGGGTGAGCGGGTCATCCTTTGGAGCCTTGGTCCTACATAC
Organism: Discoglossus pictus; assembly: GCA_027410445.1. Classification (NCBI taxonomy): domain Eukaryota; kingdom Metazoa; phylum Chordata; class Amphibia; order Anura; family Alytidae; genus Discoglossus; species Discoglossus pictus. Next base: position 2,834,958 of record CM050175.1, on the reverse strand, counting down.
ATTGCTGTGCGTGGTGTGCACAGGGTGAGAGGATCATCCTTTGGAGCCTTGGTCCTACATACATTGCTGTGTGCACAGGGTGAGAGGATCATCCTTTGGAGCCTTGGTCCTACATACATTGCTGTGTGCACAGGGTGAGAGGATCATCCTTTGGAGCCTTGGTCCTACATACATTGCTGTGTGCACAGGGTGAGAGGATCATCCTTTGGAGCCTTGGTCCTACATACATTGCTGTGTGCACAGGGTGAGAGGATCATCCTTTGGAGCCTTGGTCCTACATACATTGCTGTGTGCACAGGGTGAGAGGATCATCCTTTGGAGCCTTGGTCCTACATACATTGCTGTGTGCACAGGGTGAGCGGATCATCCTTTGGAGCCTTGGTCCTACATACATTGCTGTGTGCACAGGGTGAGAGGATCATCCTTTGGAGCCTTGGTCCTACATACATTGCTGTGTGCACAGGGTGAGAGGATCATCCTTTGGAGCCTTGGTCATACATACATTGCTGTGTGCACAGGGTGAGAGGATCATCCTTTGGAGCCTTGGTCCTACATACATTGCTGTGCGTGGTGTGCACAAGGTGAGCGGGTCATCCTTTGGAGCCTTGGTCCTACATACATTGCTGTGTACAGAGGGCGAGAGTCTCACCCTTTGCAGTGTCGGTGAGACATATCTGGGGAGGGATTGATATTAACCCTGACACTAAGCTCCCGGCAAGATCTCTCATTCCTCTCTGGGAGTCTGTGCAGATACTCTGTTAAAGGGTCACATCATTAACTGTCAGCAGGAGGCAGCGGAGGGGAGTGAGCAGGAGAAAGGAGAGGGCGAGGAGAGCATCAGAAAGGAGAGGTAGGGCTAGATAGACAGGGAGAGGTGGGGAGGACACAAACGAGAGGTGACTAGAGCCTAAAAAGGAACTGAACATTTTATACATCCCAGCCATTAAATCACTCTGCTCAACACAAGGGACTGACCCTTTAACCCATTACACATGTCCATGTCATTAGGTCACTCTGCTCCTACATGGGACGGACCCTTTAACCCATTACACATGTCCATGTCATTAGGTCACTCTGCTCCTACATGGGACTGACCCTTTAACCCATTACACATGTCCATGTCATTAGGTCACTCTGCTCCTACATGGGACTGACCCTTTAACCCATTACACATGTCCATGTCATTAGGTCACTCTGCTCCTACATGGGACTGACCCTTTAACCCATTACACATGTCCATGTCATTAGGTCACTCTGCTCCTACATGGGACTGACCCTTTAACCCATTACACATGTCCATGTCATTAGGTCACTCTGCTCCTACATGGGACTGACCCTTTAACCCATTACACATGTCCATGTCATTAGGTCACTCTGCTCCTACATGGGACTGACCCTTTAACCCATTACACATGTCCATGTCATTAGGTCACTCTGCTCCTACATGGGACTGACCCTTTAACCCATTACACATGTCCATGTCATTAGGTCACTCTGCTCCTACATGGGACTGACCCTTTAACCCATTACACATGTCCATGTCATTAGGTCACTCTGCTCCTACATGGGACTGACCCTTTAACCCATTACACATGTCCATGTCATTAGGTCACTCTGCTCCTACATGGGACTGACCCTTTAACCTATTACACATGTCCATGTCATTAGGTCACTCTGCTCCTACATGGGACTGACCCTTTAACCCATTACACATGTCCATGTCATTAGGTCACTCTGCTCCTACATGGGACAGACCATTTAACCCATTACACATGTCCCTGTCATTAGGTCACTCTGCGCCTACATGGAACATACATGCACCACCAGCCGGTGGAAGGAGGAGAGCGTGTCCCTCTTCAAAAGTTACAAAGTTCATGCTCTCCCTCCACAACTAGCAAATCATTGTCCTTACACTCCACAACACAAATCCTCATTATCTCCCAAATTATACCTCCTCTAACTCTCTCTGATTTTACTATGTTTGAACTCGCAAAAAGCTAAAAACATTATTGCAAGGCCCTTTTAATGAAGTGGGGCCATATATGTTGCCAGTCTCTACTTAAAAAAAAAATATGTCGTTCGGACACTCTGATCCCATGGGACTGGCTCTGTAAGCCATTAAATTGTCACTGTATTTAGGCTGTTTTGCTCCTTTTTCGATACTCCAATCACATTTTTTATGTGTTTTTCAAGTGAGTAAGGGGCTGAACGTGTTTCTCCTCCTGTGTCCCGAGATAGTGTGCCAGAGTGCATTGGGAATTATATTATACTAGGTAATTGCCCGTCAAAAATTACGGGAATAAAGTTGTAAACCTGGCAATGCTGCTTGCCACACAATGTGAGGATTTTTCCTGCGAGCCCCGTGCTGAGCGCCCTTTGTGAGCCTCTCCCCCCTGTGTACCTAAACTTTCCTGCTTTGCAATGATGCCCTTCGGCACTCATTGCAAGCCTCTCCCCCTGTGTACTTTATAGGCCTTGCGCTTGAGCACCTTCCCGTGTATTTTAGGATCCTCGCGATTATTGTTACTGGCCTCGTTTTCATCCAGTTACTTTTTTTGACCAAAATGTGCCTCAAATCAACTTGGAACCGCACTCCCAGGCTCCCCGTGCCGCGTGTGAGTGTATAAGTGAATTTGAGGCATAATTGTGTTTTTCTGGTGGTCTTCCCAGTTGCGTGGTTCAGGCATTTTACGTGCCAAGTCCTACGAGGCTCGCGATTCCACTCATTGCAGCCTAAGTTCAGCGGGCCGCGCAGTGGTGTGCCTCAACTGCACGCCTCACTCTGCAAGGCTCGCAGCTGAAGGCCGCAAAGCGTGACAACGCCGCAACGTGACCAACGTTCTTGGTCCACAACTATTCTAATGATTCACACGTTTATATTTTATCATCTTTTTAAATGTAAAACTAGCCAAACAATTAATTAAAAACATGGCTTATTGGGAAAAATGGATAACAATTCCTCCCAAGTTTGGAAAGTTTCAAATCACGTCATGAAGAATTTTGTTTCTAGTTGTCCTCCAAATCTCCTGCTATAACTAAATAAATATTTTAAAAAAACTAGGGCTTAATTTATAGATCAAGGCTCTATGCGCCATCTTGGCTTACAATACAAACAACATCACTTGAGCGTAGTCTCCCACTAACACATTATTAAGCTTGAGCAAGTTCGATGCTCGTAGGGGAATGGCCTTCAGCATAATACAGCTTGCCGGAGGAGTGAAAATCACCAGAATGGAAATTGCTATCGATCCTAGAGAAAGAGATGTAGAGAATGGAAATCCAATAGTATCGAAGAGGGCTCAAGTGGAGCGGGGCCATTATTGCATGAGATTTTCACTGAATTGTTAAAGGTAAAGGAATAGCAGGGGTGATGGGGAGTTGGTAAAAACAGATAGCAAGTGTTAGATGTGAGAGATCGATTGGCTGAATGCCGTATATTGTACCGACACTTCATATCATGGCAAGATGAAGTCAAGATGCTACAGAGATCCTTATTGTGTGGGTGAGATTCATTACGGATGTAACATTTTGCATTCAATGTTATTTTTTATACATCTTTCCAAGACTGTTGTAGTTCTATTTGTCAAATTGTGATCCACACCCTGCAGACAATATTATTTCATTTATACAACGCGCCACTCCAAATATGCCCCAGTGTAGACCGAAAGAGACCCCCCTATATTTCTCGAGGCTCCGAGCAGGGTCAAGGAGGGGGATGTGCAGATTCAAGATGACAAGCCGAGTCCGTGTATTCGATGTGAGGTGGCACCTTATATTATTATGCAAGGTTTAATTTTTTTTTTTTTTTTAAGAGACTTGTTAATTCTTTTTGGAGGAGGAATTCGAGAAGGTTTAATGTTTTGTTGACAAAATACATTGCATGCCCAAGCCACACGCGGGTCAATCAAAGTCATACCATAGCCAATGGGACGTCATATTTAAGGAACGGTTACATTATTCAATCAATGATGAGGCTTTTAAAAGACCACTGCAGTCAGAGCTTTAGAATATGTTATTTTGAGGAACCAAATATAATAATGCACAAAAAAGTCAAAAAACAAAATATATATATAGCTTTTAATGGATTAATTTGTATATGCCAGGTGAGGGTTGCATTCAAGTCATGCCTAAATCACGCTACAATCATGATTAATAAAGTGATAATACCACTGTAGAACATTTAAGCAGATAGATACAATATGGCAGACACCGTTTCAATTAACAGTTAAAAAAAAAAAAAAGAAAAAAAAAAAAGAAGGGAAGAGGAATACTATATAGTGGTGTGTGTACCGCATGCCTGGGCTACACCATGCTATACCTTTGTGTTTCTAAAGCAGTTTTCCTTTTTCTTCCTAGGTGGTCAAGACTTGATCTACCATGGAAAGGCTGTTCTGGGCTGTCCTGCTGGTAGGAAGCCTCGCGAACGTGGCCAACGCTTGCCCATTTCACTGCACCTGCCAGAACCTCTCAGAGTCCCTTAGCACACTTTGTGCCAACAAGGGCCTCCTTTACGTACCACCCAACATAGACCGTAGGACTGTGGAGCTACGTCTGGCTGATAATTTTATCAGGATGGTGGAGCAGGAAGATTTCCTAAATATGACTGGTTTGGTGGACCTAACTTTGTCGAGGAATACTCTTGATAATATCAAGCCTTATGCCTTCGGCGACTTGGAGAGCCTAAGGTCTTTACACTTGGATGGAAATCGCTTGACAGTCATTCACGAGGAGGCCTTGAGGGGGATGCTAAACCTCCAACATCTCATCATCAACAACAACCAGCTAATAACAATACCAGTTGCTACTTTTGATGACTTTCTTCTCTCTCTGGAGGATCTAGATCTTTCCTACAACAATCTTATTACTGTCCCTTGGGAAGCCATACAGAACATGGTAAGCCTTCATACACTTAATCTTGACCATAATCTCATAGATTTTGTAATGGAGGGCACATTTTCAGAGTTGTACAAGCTCTCCAGGTTGGATATGACGTCCAACCGTCTCCATACACTACCTCCAGATCCTCTTTTTCTCAGATCCCAGACTGGAATGATGAGTCCTACCCCTTATACATCCAATATTGCACTCAATTTTGGAGGAAACCCTTTTCACTGCAATTGTGAGCTCCTATGGTTGCGCAGGTTAGTGAGAGAAGATGACATGGAAACTTGTGCTTCCCCTTCTCAACTAGCCGGACGATATTTCTGGTCTATACCAGAGGAGGAGTTCACCTGTGAGCCTCCACTAATCACTCGTCACACCCATCAGCTCTGGGTACTGGAAGGGCAGAGGGCAACCCTAAAATGCCGGGCTATAGGGGACCCAGAGCCAGTTATCCACTGGGTATCTCCTGATGATAAAATCATGCCTAACTCCTCCAGGACAGCTTCCTACAGAAATGGGACATTAGACATCTTGGTGACATCAGTCAGGGATGATGGAGCATATACTTGTATAGCCATGAATGCTGCTGGAGAATCAACTGCCAAGGTAGACCTGAAGATGATTCCCTTGCCTCATCGCAACAATGGGACTGTCAGTGTCCTGAGAAAGGATCCTGGGTCTTCTGATATCACCACTTCATCAAGGACTTCAGCCAATGTTACAGAGGAAAAGAGACCGGAGAGTGCAGTTACGGTCTCGGATGTGACATCATCATCTGCCTTGATCCGTTGGTATATGAACAGATCTGCCTACGTGGTGTGGATGTACCAGATCCAGTACAACTGCACAGTCGATGAGACGCTTGTGTACAGGTAAGATGGGAATTGATTCACACTTATCTCTGAACTATCATAGCCTGGTGAGATGGATATAATGTGGAGAGGGAAACGAGAGTAAAGCGAGAAAAAACGTCAGAAACAGGAGCGCGAAACGAATGACATGAAAGAGACATTATGTTCTTATGCTGCCCTTTATGTTGATTTAGGCCAATGCCTTGTTTTTATTTGAGACAGTCAGACCAGTATTAGATTTAGAGGAGTGAAGAACATGGTTATAACCAATCCATGGAAATGCCTCTCATAGCAAGTCTTGTAAAGTCACCTTTCCGATTTATGCTGGGAAGGTGCTTTGTATCATAATGTTTTGCATTGGGTCGTGCGTTTCCAATTTCTAATGAACTAAAAAAAATATAAAGTAAATTCTCCCGGTAACATATAGCTACGTAACATATAGCTACGTAACATATAGCTACGTAACATATAGCTACGTAACATATAGCTACGTAACATATAGCTACGCGCTATAACCTACATGTGGAGAGCATGGGGGTTGTTGACTTTTCCCAACCTGAAGCTAAGACTTGTAACTAAGACTTCTCAACCGGGCATTTATACAAACAGCAGTCATGGCCCCTTGTATGGTATAAAGCTATATTAATGTGTTGAAACTAAAAAGTGTCATTTAATTTTTTTTTAAGATATTGCCGTTATTGTCCTTATTTTATACATCTCTTCAATGACACGTTATGGGTCACAGGGATATAACAGGTTAATGAGCCCCTATCCGTCTGTTCTCTCGGTTGTATTCATACCATTGTTACCGAGGGCACATCATAAACATGACATTTCTTTACGGAGCTGGCTGCTCGCGGTGTGACAATGGCGCTGTCATTTACATGCTGCTGTATACACAAGGACCCCAGTCATGCGTTGCGCCGCTTGGTGTATTAGTGAGATACGGTCTTGCTCTGCTGCCTCTTGCTGTACTTATTTAGTATCACAGAGGCCTGCGAGGTGCTGTTATCAGAGAGCTCTGAACACTGGGAAATCATCTGATCACCGCGAGCTGCGACCGCGCGCACTTATCTAAATACAGCGGCATTCACTGGAACGCTCTGCAGATATGTTCAATATGAAAAGAGATTAAAAAAGCAAAACCAGATTTATTTTGCATATAATTATGTAGATACACTTCTTTGCTATTCTATTACATATATATTCCATATTATCTATTTATGCACACACATGTATATCATGAATACACATTAATGCGAGGTACTTCCAATTTGCTATGGATTATATAGACATAGAACAGACACCAAATCCATTATGGAGAGTAAAAAGGCTACTGAAAGCCATCCATTGTGTATATAGAGTGTGGAAAGAAAGCAATTCAGAGAAGTCTTACATGTGTGTCTTAAGTTAGCCAGAAGAAAACGTTTTTTCCCACATAATTTCCCAGAAAACAGTGCTTCTACTGCCGCTAAGGATTCTGGGAAGGGATATGTTAACTAGACTCAAAACATACCATCTTTGGCTTCTAGCCCACTTAATATGGAACCCATTTAGGTGTAAGTTTCTGGCACTGAATTCCAACCCAAGGTCCGAAGGCTTCCCAACAGCAGTACACATACACCTAAAATGTGCTCGAGGCAAAAGGGAGAGAAGTCTGTTCCAATATTGCCATCGTGGGGCTGGTGAAAGCCAATTGTTTGGTAGTCTGCAATATTGCCATAGTAGGGCGGCTGAAAGCCAAAGGTTTGGTAGTCTGCAATATGGTGCAATATTGCCATTGTGGGGCGGGTGAAAGCCAATGGTTTGGTAGTCTGCAATATGGTGCAATATTGCCATTGTGGGGCGGGTGAAAGCCAATGGTTTGGTAGTCTGCAATATGGTGCAATATTGCCATTGTGGGGCGGGTGAAAGCCAATGGTTTGGTAGTCTGCAATATGGTGCAATATTGCCATCGTGGGGCGGCTGGAAGCCAATGGTTTGGTAGTCTGCAATATGGTGCAATATTGCCATCGTGGGGCGGCTGGAAGACAATTGTTTGGTAGTCTGCAATATGGTGCAATATTGCCATTGTGGGGCTGGTGAAAGCCAATGGTTTGGTAGTCTGCAATATGGTGCAATATTGCCATTGTGGGGCTGGTGAAAGCCAATGGTTTGGTAGCTTGCAATATGATGCAATATTGCCATTGTGGGGCGGCTGGAAGCCAATTGTTTGGTAGTCTGCAATATGGTGCAATATTGCCATTGTGGGGCGGCTGGAAGCCAATTGTTTGGTAGTCTGCAATATGGTACAATATTGCCATCGTGAAAGCCGATTGTTTAGTATTTGGTAATGGTCCAATATTGCCACCTGGGCGTTCAAATACATTTACAAATGATGTATTTTTTTATATTTCAGGATTTATTCATTAGCGTTGTCCTTCGGTTTCGCTTGATCTTCGTTTTTGGAAGCTCTATTTATAGCAATGAACTAATTTAGGCGAATTGTGCAAAATATTTCATAGGAAATCGCATGGATTTAAGGTGTCGAGTTAAACGCCATATTATATTTATTACTTGTGCCAAGTGTAAGGCGCATGTGTACAACACGTTGATTGTTTCGCTTTTTAAAAAGCTATTTATTCCAAAGGTTTCAGTTTATTCTGATTTTCGGGAATCCTTCCTATCGCGCCCCAATATCACATTGCATAGACGCATGGTTGTATCAGTTGTACGAGTTATCACCTCTATAACCCATACAGCAATTTGTTTGCGGAGCGCTGGCGGATCTGCTCCCCAGACAGCTTTTCATTTGCCTACACGGTCAGCAGTTTGGTTGGGCAGCGAGGCCACACGTGGCTGACACTGGTTTCATTTCATGGATATATACAGATGCTGGCTGGGACAGAAAACTGTGGTTTTAATATGTTTGTAATGTACAAAAATAAGAAATAATGAAAGGTTGCATTATAATACCACATGCTACTACTGCCCCGTTCAACAGAGCGCCATATAGCGATTACGCGAGCTCTTATCTCGGGTGGATCTGTTTCCTTTGGTTTCTCAGTAACCTGGATCCCACCAATATATCACTTTGTATCTTTTGGCGCAATTTTCTGTATATGGAAAAGAAAACTGGCAGAAATATTCTATTTTACATGTGGGTCATTTTATATAGAAAAATAGTAAATACATAAAAAATGTATACATACACTCTATTGAATGTATTAGTGTTGGGTGGTGAGTTGCGCAATATTGTAAACAGGACATTATATATATATATATATATATATATATATATATATATATATATATATATATATATATATATATATATATAATGTCCTGGGAATGCTGTTTGAGACATAATTGAAACCGTTTAGTACTGTGAGGACCTTCCGGCGCTCATTGCAAGCCTCAGGACCTTTGGCACTCATTGCAAACCTCTCCTGTCGTGTACTTTTGGTCCTCAGAGAGATATATCTTTCTATGTATATGTAGTTAATAATTAATGATTTATTCAATTAATGAATTAAGAATTAATTATTTATGCAATCAATTAATATATTTTAATTATTTATAATTGATATATGCAAGCAATAGGCTTAAGAGCTAACAATCTGTTTGTATTTTGCGTCTGCATGTATTTTGCGTCTGCATAGAATATACATTGTGAGTGTTGGTGCCCGGCTTATAAAGTGTAATGAATGTCCCAAGTGCGCAGTATAAAAAGGCTGCGTGCGCAAGGTAAAGCTGTTGGTTTATTGTGTAAAGCGGCATTGTATAGTCGTAATGTTATTAATGTGTTACGCGTTTCGTTAGCATTTTCCGGCTTTTCTAATAGAGTATTTTGTAGTGTGATGTGTAAAGTGCTTTGCCGTGTTTTGCACCGTCCGGGGTCGGGTAGCCTCATTTTTATTTTTTTTCAGCAACCATTTTTTTCCCTCGCTGAGGCCATTTTCGTGTGGCGAAAATAGTCTAAAATAGAGTTAAATTTGCGTTTCAGCGCACTCACATGCGGTCTGATGTTTTTGTAATTTTTTTGGGTGTATTTAGTGTTTTTAGGGAGGTTTATTGTTCGGACGATAATCTCGTAAATCTTTTTTTTTTTTTTTTCTAAGTCCCGCGTCTCGTATTTTAACATATATATACACACGCATCCATACATTGGTATGCTTCTTCCATATACAAGGAATTCTGGGTGCTGACACACCAATAGGACGGCAGCGTTCTTCTTTGAATGTAGTGATGATGGACATAATTGTAACTTATTGGATCTCATTTTTGCGGCACATAAGATTTTTCCTGCGTACATGAGCGGAAACAATGAGGAGGCCAAGCGATAAAGAAACTCAGAGTCCTACATTTCACGTTACTTATAATTAACCTTTTTAATCCGTAATTCAATGACAATCTGTAATTTAGAGATTGATTTCTCTGAATTACTGGGATTTCATTCTAAACATTGCGCCGGTTGCTAGGTTACCTGATCCGGCCTTGCTGCCATAACAATCCTATAAGAATATACACACAAAGGGTAACCATGTATTACGTGGCCTACAAACCATCACTGGAATCGGAGGGCACGTACAAACCACTCAACCTTTGTGGATGTTTTTGTTGGTATCCTGTAATGGAATGATAGGATCTGATTTTACAATTTAGACTAAAAAAGAACTTCCACATAACCATTGAAATAGCTGCAAGGGGTACGATAAAACCTACAGGGGAGAACCTGCTGGGCTTTTGAGATTAGAATCGTGTCCATGGAGCTGAACTAAGTCTGAACAAATGTAAATGCAGTAGCTCGTTCTTAGAATATACGTTAGCTCATCCCTGCCGCCATCACTAAGCACAGGGACATCAATAATGGCTTAAGGAACACGCAATGGATGTTTGTAGACCACATTGGAAGTGGATAGCGTAGTTCTAGATTGTGCCCAACTACTATTCTTGTTTCTAACCAAATCTTCTCTGTACTTTAGGATACTACCATCCACCACAAAGCACTTTACGTTGAAGCACCTGGTACCTGGCGTGGACTACGACCTGTGCCTCCTGGCCATTTTTGATGATGTGGCAACTTCCTTGGCGGCTACAAAATCATTGGGATGTGTACAGTTTTCAACAGGAGAGGCCTACCCAGACTGTCGTTCTCTGCACGCTCATTTTTTGGGAGGAACCCTAACCATAATCATTGGAGGAGTCATTGTGGTCACACTGCTGGTTTTTACAGTTGTCATGATGGTCAAATACAAAGTATGCAGTAGTGCCCGCTCAGAAATTCCCAAGGTCACCAATGTTTACTCACAGACCAATGGAAACCAGCTAGTGGTCAATGGTATGCTACTCCAACGCAGGCTAAACAACGACAATGCCAAGCCCAGTTGCTCCCAAATTGTTCGCAGAGAGGAATCGGGGAGGGTTGTACATGGAGTCAAACCTCAACGCAGAAAGGTAAGACATAGAGATGTATTAGAGAAAGAAGAGATCAGAAGCACTAAGGCTTTGGAAGCAGAGGAGACATTTTATAAGTCCAGCCCAGAGGATTTCATGGGCTTTGGGATACCCAAGACTAAGCGAAGCTGTTCTGTAGATATGGGAGAAATGGCAACCACAACATGTTACAGTTATGCCAAACGACTGAGTGTCATATGGACAAAGAGGAGCCAGTCAGTGCATGGCATGCTCTCAAACTGCGGGGTGGACGTTCCAAAAGCAAAGGCAGTGTTATTTACTGGCTCAGATGAGCTTGAAGAAAGTGTGGTCTAGCAGATGTCTTCAGAATGGTAGTGGAACACTCTTACATTGTGGGACTAGGGATATTTTGAGGGTGAAAAATACCCTACATTCTTCAACAATGAGCCATTATTAAATTCTATCCCGTCCCAGCTTGGATGAACAAAATGGAATACGTTTCAAGTGGATTATAAAATGAGCTGTGGTTTAAAAATGCTTGAATCTGAAAGACCAGTAGAAGGACAATCTAAAGGACTTGGTTTGATATAATTTGTGTAGTGGTACATTGCGGTATTGTCCATGGATGCAATGAGCATTTCCTAACCCGCAGAGGCTACTGGCTGCTTTTTTGATAAAGTGTTTCTGACTTCAAAACAACACACTTCTGAGGTTCTCCAAAGTATATCAGAAGAAACTTACAAGCACAGGCTGCTACTTTTGGTGGACAGAAGTATTTAGATATCCAGTCTCCGAGGATCCGCCGACATCCAAGCAGGAATGCCTGGTCTTTTGGTGGTTCTTTGGGACTGGAACAGTGAATCAGCGTTTCAGGAATCCTAAAAGCATGGGCTTACATTGTCCAAACTGGTCATCTAGCCGTTGCAGCCATGAAGACTCCTAACTCACATTGTGTTACAAACAATCCAGAAAACGTAATTATGCAGAGTTTTGAGTAAGAAGTTAGATTCTCCAAGCTATGGACCATCACTGATCATGCTGCTTCTATTCAAACATGGATGAGGATGCGTTGCTCAGTACAGGAGCACAACGGGAACTAAATGGGCCCAGGTTATGTTTTTGTTTGTTTTTTGCTTTGTGTGATTTGGATTCATTAATCATACAACTTAAGGAGAGGAGCTTCATTTTCTCATTACCTCTCTGATATTCTCCAAATATTGGTCAAATTAATTCCTTTCATACCTGCAAGAGTCATATATGGGGAGGGGATGGGGAAGTTTAAAATGACTGCAGCACTTTAAAATGTCAGAGATCTCACTAAAGCTGAAATATAAATATATAAATATATCAACTCATTGGATTTTTTTTCTATCATTTGCCAATAAAATATAAAGTGAAGAAAAAAAAAAGCTAAAAAGAATTCATGTTTAAAGCTGAAATAAAAGTAAAAATAAAAATGGGTATGGAAGTTGTGTTTCATATTGGGGTTTTGGTGATGTCCACCTATTAATGTTCTGATGTCTGAGGAGCGAAGCTCTGCTACAATGTTGTAAAAGCAGGAGAGTTGGGGTTGACAAGGCAGCTCTGGGGTTCCCCTGAAATCTGATATTGTTGAATTTGCAGGCCCGAGAAAAACATGCGAGGAGGTCCCCTAAAGGAACGGTTCTACTTCCTAAACAGAATTACTTTGGAACTAGATCACCCGAAGTCTGAGTATTAGAACTTCAATCCAGACAGCTGGGGGTCCCCTCCCGGTATCCCGTGTTACTCATTCGTCCATCGCCACTGTGCTATGGATCAGCGAGAGGTGCAAGTGAGTCAGCAAGCATTGGGGAGGTTGGAATGGGAACATGGCCTGGTCATGTAAAGCTCTTGTAGTCTCCTCACTTCTGCCAAAAGCAGTAAAACGATGGACAAGTAAGGAGGATGTACACGGGAGTGCTAGGTTTGAAGAGTGGAAGCCATAATGCACATGCACTGGTCTAACACATAAGGAGTACAGGGGCAGAGGAACGAGACAACTGGTGAAAAGATGGATAACCAAAAATTGAGGAAGCGGGCGGGAGGTCCACAGCTTGGGGCAAGAAACCACATTTGTAGGGGATGCCTTTTTTGTATTAAACCAGCACAACATAGATTTTCTGCCACCTACGGTTCTATAGCCTCGTCGGACTAGCTAATTTGTCAGACCAACTGAAACTTCAAGACTAAAAAGGGTGCAGGACCATCAAGTGCCCGAAAATAAGCGTTGTGCCTCTACTTAGAGAATCGATTCTGTATTATTGATGTTAAATATTAGAACAACCCCTTTGACCAGACTGATACCTAGATGAGCCTCCATTTCTAACACAGTAGGGTAGTTTGGCAGAACGAAGGTGATGAACTCTGCATAAAAATATCCAAAATATTATTATTACACCATTTAGAGGATCGAGGTTTTGTCTAAATGTATAATCTTTTAAGATGATTATTTGAGGATACTAATAATCTTGTCCTTTCTGATCATATCTCCATATAATCAGCAACATCTTTATATAAAGACAGAGCGCCACCGATCCAGGATGTCCATAACTATAGCTTTCAGATACACCATATATCGAGTCGTCACATACACATAAGAGGCAACATTAGCTCTGTCAATACTCACAAATGGGTTAACTATTTCATTACTGTAATTATTAATTCAATAATTAATGGGAGTGCAGCAATTAATACGGTTTTACTAATGTTAAGGAGTTTTAAATTTCCAGAATATTCACAAATATTAGCAATTTGAGGAATGTCTTAAGGTTCTGCTTTACTCCATTTGGATTACATGGGGATGGTGGGGGTCACTTCAAAGAGGGAGACAGGAGGAGGGGGGGGGGGAAAGAGAAAGAGAGAGAGAGACGCACACACACACACACCTGAAAGCCTCTGACATTGTGCGTGCTCAAGAGAAGCACTAGAATATGCTGATTAAAGCACTCATCCTCTCGAGTGCCATCTTTTGACCACTGCCTATATTTATTTCTATCTTAATTAACCAAAAAGCAACCCATTGAGAGCCGCTTCCCCTCCTCCCTTTCCTCCGTGAGCATCATTGTGCGCAGTTATTGCACTGCAATGGCTACAGGGACCGGGGAGGGCATCCGAGGGTCTGCAATGGAAACCAAATGCCACTTGTGTTTGTGTCTTTATATCACTATTACACAAAACGTTTCTTTATGTAACTGATTTGTGTTCATGCAATCATTACCTCGCCCAAGGAAGAATGAACTGGAAAAAATGTCATACATCAAAATAGAGAAAACTCGTAAAAACGCCAGAGTCCGCCTCCAAATACATGTCTGAATGTATTCATTCAAAATATATACGATTAGTGATAATAGAGCACATAATTAACAACACGAGACATGTAGTGGCTGGGTAGGTTTCCATGAATGGGGTCATGTTGGGAATATTAGATAACAGTGTTGTGCCAAGGAGGGGGACGGCGCTGTGTGGAGGAGGGGCGACGCGTGGAGGAGGGGCGACGCGTGGAGGAGGGGCGACGCGTGGAGGAGGGGCGACGCGTGGAGGAGGGGCGACGCGTGGAGGAGGGGCGACGCGTGGAGGAGGGGCGACGCGTGGAGGAGGGGCGACGCGTGGAGGAGGGGCGACGCGTGGAGGAGGGGCGACGCGTGGAGGAGGGGCGACGCGTGGAGGAGGGGCGACGCGTGGAGGAGGGGCGACGCGTGGAGGAGGGGCGACGCGTGGAGTGGAGTGAAGGAAACAATTATTTATTTTTTTACAAGGTTTAACTAGTTGAGGGTGCTACCATGTTAGTGATGGGAATTCTTTTGTAATAATGCAAAAATGTATAATAAAAGAAGCCTTCAAAACTATCTGGATTATTCCACACGTTTAAGTCCTGTTCGCGTTTAAGCATTACACCCGGTGATGAGCTCCTGTGGCCATCTCTTGATTTGCTTCTTATTATCTTACACTCGCTCGTCATTTTATCTAACTGGAACCCAGGCTGCCTCCCATTAGATGGCAGAAGAGCTCTAAGTGGGCAATGAGATGCGTTTGCAGACACTACTGGGCGTCCTTTATATGTGAAGATACTTTTATTGTCTATTACATCATAGGAGATCCAATGTGATGTCATCAGTAAAGTGTGATGTCATCACGCGATACCATGCGTGGCAATATCAGAACATTTTTTGGAGGTAGAAGGGGGCCTCAACCGATTGAAGGCTAATATATTAATGGATTAAGATAACATTTTGTAGGTAAATACAACAACAACTAGAAATATACATGGGAATTACTATTATATCTTTCTTATTCACTCAACTTTCAGAGACATCCTCACACCGCCATCTTGTATCTATCACCCTCCTGTATCCTTTAGACTGCAAGTTTGTGAGTTTTCAGTCTTGTGTCATCAGTCTGGGTCCAGCTCTATGTATGTTTGATTCAGGGCCCTCCATTCTATGCAATGTGTTGATATTGTTTTTTGCCTTGTACGTAACCCTTGTACAGCGCTACGGAATATGTCGCCGCATTACAAATAAAGGAGCACAATAATAGGCACTTTGGTACTGCTTTTTGGCATTTGTTTTCCAAGTTCTTCCAAGGACTACCTGATTGGACTCTGTGGGCCACGGCCATATTTTGGGTACCTGTGTTTTGTAGTTCTGGCAAATTCCCCCCTCAGCCCAAGCTCTGCGCAGTGTGAGCGTATCAGATTTATTTACTAATAAATAATGGAGGATGTGCCCATTAAAACCATTTAGTGGTTAATTACGTTACAATTCTTCCTCCTAATTGTACTTTACGTATTTCCGTGTGTGTAGTGGACATTGTGTAAAATAATGATCGGAGGAAATACGGAGCTGGAGGGGGCGGAAGCGCGAGAGAGAGAGAGAGCTGGAGGGGGGCGGAAGCGCGAGAGAGAGAGAGAGAGAGAGAGCTGGAGGGGGCGGAAGCGCGAGAGAGAGAGAGCTGGAGGGGGCGGAAGCGCGAGAGAGCTGGAGGGGGCGGAAGCGCGAGAGAGCTGGAGGGGGCGGAAGCGCGAGAGAGCTGGAGGGGGCGGAAGCGCGAGAGAGCTGGAGGGGGCGGAAGCGCGAGAGAGCTGGAGGGGGCGGAAGCGCGAGAGAGCTGGAGGGGGCGGAAGCGCGAGAGAGCTGGAGGGGGCGGAAGCGGGCGAGAGAGCGAGCTGGAGGGGGCGGAAGCGGGCGAGAGAGCGAGCTGGAGGGGGCGGAAGCGGGCGAGAGAGAGCTGGAGGGGGGCGGAAGCGGGCGAGAGAGAGAGCTGGAGGGGGCGGAAGCGGGCGAGAGAGAGAGCTGGAGGGGGGCGGAAGCGGGCGAGAGAGAGAGCTGGAGGGGGCGGAAGCGGGCGAGAGAGAGAGCTGGAGGGGGGCGGAAGCGGGCGAGAGAGAGAGCTGGAGGGGGCGGAAGCGGGCGAGGAGAGAGAGCTGGAGGGGGGCGGAAGCGGGCGAGAGAGAGAGCTGGAGGGGGGCGGAAGCGGGCGAGAGAGAGAGCTGGAGGGGGCGGAAGCGGGCGAGAGAGAGAGCTGGAGGGGGCGGAAGCGGGCGATGAGAGAGAGCTGGAGGGGGCGGAAGCGGGCGAGAGAGAGAGCTGGAGGGGGCGGAAGCGGGCGAGAGAGAGAGCTGGAGGGGGCGGAAGCGGGCGAGAGAGAGAGCTGGAGGGGGCGGAAGCGGGCGAGAGAGAGAGCTGGAGGGGGGCGGAAGCGGGCGAGAGAGAGAGCTGGAGGGGGCGGAAGCGGGCGAGAGAGAGAGCTGGAGGGGGCGGAAGCGGGCGAGAGAGAGAGCTGGAGGGGGCGGAAGCGGGCGAGAGAGAGAGCTGGAGGGGGCGGAAGCGGGCGAGAGAGAGAGCTGGAGGGGGCGTAAGCGGGCGAGAGAGAGAGCTGGAGGGGGCGGAAGCGGGCGAGAGAGAGAGCTGGAGGGGGCGGAAGCGCGCGAGAGAGAGAGCTGGAGGGGGCGGAAGCGCGCGAGAGAGAGCTGGAGGGGGCGGAAGCGCGCGCGAGAGAGAGCTGGAGGGGGCGGAAGCGCGAGAGAGAGAGAGCTGGAGGGGGCGGAAGCGCGAGAGAGCTGGAGGGGGCGGAAGCGCGAGAGAGCTGGAGGGGGCGGAAGCGCGAGAGAGCTGGAGGGGGCGGAAGCGCGAGAGAGCTGGAGGGGGCGGAAGCGCGAGAGAGCTGGAGGGGGCGGAAGCGCGAGAGAGCTGGAGGGGGCGGAAGCGCGAGAGAGCTGGAGGGGGCGGAAGCGCGAGAGAGCTGGAGGGGGCGGAAGCGCGAGAGAGCTGGAGGGGGCGGAAGCGCGAGAGAGCTGGAGGGGGCGGAAGCGCGAGAGAGCGAGAGCTGGAGGGGGCGGAAGCGCGAGAGAGCGAGAGCTGGAGGGGGCGGAAGCGCGAGAGAGCGAGAGCTGGAGGGGGGCGGAAGCGCGAGAGAGCGAGAGCTGGAGGGGGCGGAAGCGCGCGAGAGCGAGAGCTGGAGGGGGCGGAAGCGCGCGAGAGAGAGAGCTGGAGGGGGCGGAAGCGCGCGAGAGAGAGAGCTGGAGGGGGCGGAAGCGCGCGAGGAGAGAGAGCTGGAGGGGGCGGAAGCGCGCGAGAGAGAGAGCTGGAGGGGGCGGAAGCGCGCGAGAGAGAGAGCTGAAGGGGGGCGGAAGCGCGCGAGAGAGAGAGCTGGAGGGGGCGGAAGCGCGCGAGAGAGAGAGCTGGAGGGGGCGGAAGCGCGCGAGAGAGAGAGCTGGAGGGGGCGGAAGCGCGCGAGAGCTGGAGGGGGCGGGAAGCGCGAGAGAGCTGGAGGGGGGCGGAAGCGCGAGAGAGCTGGAGGGGGCGGAAGCGCGAGAGAGCTGGAGGGGGCGGAAGCGCGAGAGAGCTGGAGGGGGGCGGAAGCGCGAGAGAGCTGGAGGGGGCGGAAGCGCGAGAGAGCTGGAGGGGGCGGAAGCGCGAGAGAGCTGGAGGGGGCGGAAGCGCGAGAGAGCTGGAGGGGGCGGAAGCGCGAGAGAGATGGAGGGGGCGGAAGCGCGAGAGAGCTGGAGGGGGGCGGAAGCGCGAGAGAGCTGGAGGGGGCGGAAGCGCGAGAGAGCTGGAGGGGGCGGAAGCGCGAGAGAGCTGGAGGGGGGCGGAAGCGCGAGAGAGCTGGAGGGGGCGGAAGCGCGAGAGAGCTGGAGGGGGCGGAAGCGCGAGAGAGAGAGAGCTGGAGGGGGCGGAAGCGCGAGAGAGAGAGAGCTGGAGGGGGCGCAAGCGCGAGAGAGCTGGAGGGGGCGGAAGCGCGAGAGAGCTGGAGGGGGCGGAAGCGCGAGAGAGCTGGAGGGGGCGGAAGCGCGAGAGAGCTGGAGGGGGCGGAAGCGCGAGAGAGCTGGAGGGGGCGGAAGCGCGAGAGAGCTGGAGGGGGCGGAAGCGCAAGAGAGCTGGAGGGGGCGGAAGCGCGAGAGAGAGAGAGCTGGAGGGGGCGGAAGCGCGAGAGAGAGAGAGCTGGAGGGGGCGGAAGCGCGCGAGAGAGAGAGCTGGAGGGGGCGGAAGCGCGCGAGAGAGAGAGCTGGAGGGGGCGGAAGCGCGCGAGAGAGAGAGCTGGAGGGGGCGGAAGCGCGCGAGAGAGAGAGCTGGAGGGGGCGGAAGCGCGCGAGAGAGAGAGCTGGAGGGGGCGGAAGCGCGCGAGAGAGAGAGCTGGAGGGGGCGGAAGCGCGCGAGAGAGAGAGCTGGAGGGGGCGGAAGCGCGCGAGAGAGAGAGCTGGAGGGGGCGGAAGCGCGAGAGAGCTGGAGGGGGGCGGAAGCGCGAGAGAGCTGGAGGGGGGCGGAAGCGCGAGAGAGCTGGAGGGGGCGGAAGCGCGAGAGAGCTGGAGGGGGCGGAAGCGCGAGAGAGCTGGAGGGGGCGGAAGCGCGAGAGAGCTGGAGGGGGCGGAAGCGCGAGAGAGCTGGAGGGGGCGGAAGCGCGAGAGAGCTGGAGGGGGCGGAAGCGCGAGAGAGCTGGAGGGGGGCGGAAGCGCGAGAGAGCTGGAGGGGGGCGGAAGCGCGAGAGAGCTGGAGGGGGCGGAAGCGCGAGAGAGCTGGAGGGGGCGGAAGCGCGAGAGAGCTGGAGGGGGCGGAAGCGCGAGAGAGCTGGAGGGGGCGGAAGCGCGAGAGAGCTGGAGGGGGCGGAAGCGCGAGAGAGCTGGAGGGGGCGGAAGCGCGAGAGAGCTGGAGGGGGGCGGAAGCGCGAGAGAGCTGGAGGGGGGCGGAAGCGCGAGAGAGCTGGAGGGGGCGGAAGCGCGAGAGAGAGAGAGCTGGAGGGGGGCGGAAGCGCGAGAGAGCTGGAGGGGGCGGAAGCGCGAGAGAGCTGGAGGGGGCGGAAGCGCGCGAGAGCTGGAGGGGGCGGAAGCGCGAGAGAGCTGGAGGGGGCGGACAGAGAGAGCGCTGGAGGGGGCGGAAGCGCGCGAGAGAGAGAGCTGGAGGGGGCGGAAGCGCGCGAGAGAGAGAGCTGGAGGGGGCGGAAGCGCGAGAGAGCTGGAGGGGGGCGGAGAGAGAGAGAGCTGGAGGGGGCGGAAGCGCGCGAGAGAGAGAGCTGGAGGGGGCGGAAGCGCGCGAGAGAGAGAGCTGGAGGGGGGCGGAAGCGCGCGAGAGAGAGAGCTGGAGGGGGCGGAAGCGCGCGAGAGAGCTGGAGGGGGCGGAAGCGCGAGAGAGAGAGAGCTGGAGGGGGCGGAAGCGCGAGAGAGAGAGAGCTGGAGGGGGCGGAAGCGCGAGAGAGAGAGAGCTGGAGGGGGCGGAAGCGCGAGAGAGAGAGAGAGCTGGAGGGGGCGGAAGCGCGAGAGAGAGAGAGCTGGAGGGGGCGGAAGCGCGAGAGAGAGAGAGCTGGAGGGGGCGGAAGCGCGCGAGAGAGAGAGCTGGAGGGGGCGGAAGCGCGCGAGAGAGAGAGCTGGAGGGGGCGGAAGCGCGCGAGAGAGAGAGCTGGAGGGGGCGGAAGAGCGCGAGAGAGAGAGCTGGAGGGGGGCGGAAGCGCGCGAGAGAGAGAGCTGGAGGGGGCGGAAGCGCGCGAGAGAGAGAGCTGGAGGGGGGCGGAAGCGCGCGAGAGAGAGAGCTGGAGGGGGCGGAAGCGCGCGAGAGAGAGAGCTGGAGGGGGCGGAAGAGCGCGAGAGAGAGAGCTGGAGGGGGCGGAAGCGCGCGAGAGAGAGAGCTGGAGGGGGCGGAAGCGCGCGAGAGAGAGAGCTGGAGGGGGCGGAAGCGCGCGAGAGAGAGAGCTGGGAGGGGGCGAAGCGCGCGAGAGAGAGAGCTGAGGGGGCGGAAGCGCGCGAGAGAGAGAGCTGGAGGGGGCGGAAGCGCGCGAGAGAGAGCGCTGGAGGGGGCGGAAGCGCGAGAGAGAGAGAGAGCTGGAGGGGGCGGAAGCGCGAGAGAGAGAGAGAGAGAGAGCTGGAGGGGGCGGAAGCGCGAGAGAGAGAGAGAGAGCTGGAGGGGGCGGAAGCGCGAGAGAGAGAGAGCTGGAGGGGGCGGAAGCGCGAGAGAGAGAGAGAGCTGGAGGGGGCGGAAGCGCGAGAGAGAGAGAGCTGGAGGGGGCGGAAGCGCGAGAGAGAGAGAGCTGGAGGGGGCGGAAGCGCGAGAGAGCTGGAGGGGGCGGAAGCGCGAGAGAGCTGGAGGGGGGCGGAAGCGCGAGAGAGCTGGAGGGGGCGGAAGCGCGAGAGAGCTGGAGGGGCGGAAGCGCGGAGAGCTGGAGGGGGCGGAGCGCGAGAGAGCTGGAGGGGGCGGAAGCGCGAGAGTGCTGGTGGGGGCGGAAGCGCGAGAGAGCTGGAGGGGGCGGAAGCGCGAGAGAGCTGGAGGGGGCGGAAGCGCGAGAGAGCTGGAGGGGGCGGAAGCGCGAGAGAGCTGGAGGGGGCGGAAGCGCGAGAGAGAGCCGAAGGGGGCGGAAGCGCGAGAGAGAGCCGAAGGGGGCAGAAGCGCGAGAGAGAGCCGAGGGGGCAGAAGCGCGAGAGAGAGCCGGAGGGGGCAGAAGCGCGAGAGAGAGCCGGAGGGGGCAGAAGCGCGAGAGAGAGCCGGAGGGGGCAGAAGCGCGAGAGAGAGCCGGAGGGGGGCAGAAGCGCGAGAGAGAGCCGGAGGGGGCAGAAGCGCGAGAGAGAGCCGGAGGGGGCAGAAGCGCGAGAGAGAGCCGGAGGGGGCAGAAGCGCGAGAGAGAGCCGGAGGGGGCAGAAGCGCGAGAGAGAGCCGGAGGGGGCAGAAGCGCGAGAGAGAGCCGGAGGGGGCAGAAGCGCGAGAGAGAGCCGGAGGGGGCAGAAGCGCGAGAGAGAGCCGGAGGGGGCAGAAGCGCGAGAGAGAGCCGGAGGGGGCAGAAGCGCGAGAGAGAGCCGGAGGGGGCAGAAGCGCGAGAGAGCTGGAGGGGGCAGAAGCGCGAGAGAGCTGGAGGGGGCAGAAGCGCGAGAGAGCTGGAGGGGGCAGAAGCGCGAGAGAGCTGGAGGGGGCAGAAGCGCGAGAGAGCTGGAGGGGGCAGAAGCGCGAGAGAGCTGGAGGGGGCGGTGAAAGAGGAAGGATAAGGGGGAGAGGAACATATAATACTGTGGAGGGTTAGATGAAAGATAACAATGGGGTAACAGAACGATACGCTTGGTGTGTACAGGAGGAAGCGCAGAGCAGAATGGGGGCCACATGGTAGAGACCCCGAGGGCTAGCGGTGCCCCTCTGGACTGTCTGGCACCCATCCCTGTGGGGCCATGTTTAGTAGAGGGTGTGCGTGCCAACGTTGCACGGCTCATGTAATTAACCAATACAAACCGCAGATCTCCATTAATTCACCTGTCATTTTAATGAAGGGTAAATCTGCCAACGGAGATCGCCCTCGCCGGCGCAGTCGATGCTGCACTTACAGCAGATCCATAAACCCATAAGCAGCGAGAAGAGATGAGCACAAATCTGCTTATTCTGCCCTGAGGCCGGCTCAGTCTCGCTCCAGTGGGGAGGGCGCAGCGCACAGATGTTTATTTATTAATCTGGATCCAGAGGTAATTACTCCTCCCTATAATCAGGGTTTAGGGTCTGCGATACTGCGCGGTATAACATCTGATCAGCAGCCGCGGCTAATTTGTAGGAGCCGGACCCGCATTACACAAATAATGTCTGTCTGTGTGTGCGCGTGTGTAATAAATATATATATACACATCCAAATCACCAAAGGAATGGCGTCACCAGAAGAAGATTAAAGTTTTGGAATGGCCCAGCCAGAGCCCAGACCTGAATCCGATTGTGATCTGAAGAGGGCTGGGCACAGGAGATGCCCTCGCAATCTGACAGAGAAAAGAAGAGCGGGCAAATCTTGCCAAGTCACAATGTGCCATGCTGATAGACTCATACCCAAAAAGACTGATCACAAGGGGCTTCAACAAAGTATTAGTTTAGAGGTGTGCAGACTTATGCAACCACATTATTTTATTTTTATATTTTTTTCTTCCCTCTACCTAAAAGATTTCAGTTTGTTTTTCAATTGAGTTGTACAGTTTATAGGTCACATTAAAGGTGGAAAAAGTTCTGAAATGATTTATCTAGTTTTTTTACAGCACAGAAACATGACATTTTAACAGGGGTGTGTAGACTTTTTATATCCACTGTATCTATATATACACGCACACAGCAGATTAGACATGTACATATACACACAGCAGATTAGACATGTACATATACACACAGCAGATTAGACATGTACATATACACACAGCAGATTAGACATGTACATATACACACAGCAGATTAGACATGTACATATACACACAGCAGATTAGACATGTACATATACACACAGCAGATTAGACATGTACATATATACATATACACGCACACAGCAGATTATACATGTACATATACACGCACACAGCAGATTATACATGTACATATACACGCACACAGCAGATTATACATGTACATATATACATATACACGCACACAGCAGATTATACATGTACATATATACATATACACGCACACAGCAGATTATACATGTACATATATACATATACACGCACACAGCAGATTATACATGTACATATATACATATACACGCACACAGCAGATTATACATGTACATATATACATATACACGCACACAGCAGATTATACATGTACATATACATATACACGCACACAGCAGATTATACATGTACACATATACACGCACACAGCAGATTATACATGTACATATACACGCACACACAGCAGATTATACATGTACATATACACGCACACACAGCAGATTATACATGTACATATATACATATACACGCACACACAGCAGATTATACATGTACATATATACATATACACGCACACACAGCAGATTATACATGTACATATATACATATACACGCACACACAGCAGATTATACATGTACATATATACATATACACGCACACACAGCAGATTATACATGTACATATATACATATACACGCACACACAGCAGATTATACATGTACATATATACATATACACGCACACACAGCAGATTATACATGTACATATATACATATACACGCACACACAGCAGATTATACATGTACATATATACATATACACGCACACACAGCAGATTATACATGTACATATATACATATACACGCACACACAGCAGATTATACATGTACATATATACATATACACGCACACACAGCAGATTATACATGTACATATATACATATACACGCACACACAGCAGATTATACATGTACATATATACATATACACGCACACACAGCAGATTATACATGTACATATATACATATACACGCACACACAGCAGATTATACATGTACATATATACATATACACGCACACAGCAGATTATACATGTACATATACACGCACACAGCAGATTATACATGTACATATACACGCACACAGCAGATTATACATGTACATATATACATATACACGCACACAGCAGATTATACATGTACATATATACATATACACGCACACAGCAGCGTATACCAGTCTCTCGCACACTTGCACTATAATCTCATCCCAAATCTATATATATAAAGTTATCATTGTATTTTAGAGAATATCAGCACAATCTCACTATAAAATGATGGCAGTCATTTCCAGCCTGAGACCGCAGTGAGACGGAGGCGCCAATAAAACCCATCCCATGGAGAGCTCTGATTGCGCCGACTCATCTCGCACACATTGCAAACGCCGAGCACTTTACATTATGGGCAACGTTAAATATTCCTGATGGAAACCTGCCAAGAGAGCCAATAACCAGTGCATGATGGGAGCGCGCAGGTACCGTGCAGCCTGGTCAGCACTTCTATATATACAGTGTTAGGTGACCAAGTCCCAGCCGTACACACGTCACACCTAAATATAGCGCCTAATGACCGGAGGACGTGTATAATAACATGATGTGTGTGTGCGGTATTATATCACGTACCCCCGGCAAGAAGAGGTTACTGACCATTACTGTAGATAAGGAACAAACGGAACCACTGACTGCTGATAATGTATATTAATGTATTATCTGCAACGCCTCACACGCTCTGGTTTGGGAGAAAATCCCCAGAATTATAGAGAGAGAGATAAATAGATAGGCAGATTTACAGAGATAGATAGAGAGATAGGCAGATTTACAGAGAGAGATAAATAGATAGGCAGATTTACAGAGATAGATAGAGAGATAGGCAGATTTACAGAGATAGATAGAGAGATAGGCAGATTTACAGAGATAGATAGAGAGATAGGCAGGCAGGCAGGCAGATAGATAGAGAGATAGGCAGGCAGGCAGATAGATAGAGAGATAGGCAGGCAGGCAGATAGATAGAGAGATAGGCAGGCAGGCAGTCAGATAGATAGGCAGGCAGGCGGATAGATAGGCAGGCAGGCAGTCAGATAGATAGGCAGGCAGGCAGTCAGATAGATAGGCAGGCAGGCAGTCAGATAGATAGGCAGGCAGACGGATAGATAGGCAGGCAGACTGATAGATAGGCAGGCAGACTGATAGATAGGCAGGCAGACGGATAGATAGGCAGGCAGACGGATAGATAGGCAGGCAGACGCAGATAGGCAGGCAGAGGCAGATAGGCAGGCAGAGGCAGATAAAGATCTATATATCAACTGCTAGAGCATCCAGTCAGACTGATGGAAGGATCATTAGTTTACAAGGCACTAGTAATGGGCCCTGCCAAGAGAAGGACATATAATTGCATATATAAGTTACATTTGGCCCTTTCTCAAGTCCAATTCCTGACCAGACGAGCCCAGCGGCCCGGCCCTTTAATAAAATATGCTGTTGATAAAACTTGAGTCTACAGCAACCTTTTAAGAGTACACGGCGTGTTATCTGCAGAACATACAGAATTATGCATAATGGAGGTGAGGCCGGATCACACGGCGACTCCAGATTCAGATCTGAAATAATTAGTCTTTGGAGGAAATCACAAGACGCGGCATTAGCCGAGAGGTCAGGAAGATGCGCCCTGCCCAAGACGCCATGCTAATTCACCGGCAATATCTGAGGCTTAGCGCGATAGTCTGCTCAGGCTTAACTAAGCAATGTAATTATAGCATTGTTCATTTAATTAAGGTAATTTGGTGGTCGGGCTTGTTGTAATGGTATTGTTAAGTCACCCGATTCTGACAGGCGCGCTCTGCTAATTTACATGCAGTCATTTGCGAAAGAGGAACGTCTGCTCCATGAATGACGGGGACTGTCCCCCCCCCCCCCCCCCCCCAATACGGGTAAAAGCATCTAGAAGTTAGAGGAATCCGCGCACTAGTGAGCGCTGGTGGAGTGAATGGATCCCCCCCAGGGGAGGGCCCCTGTGCATTACAAGTACAACGGGAATTCGTCCATTCAGCAGCCGCACACACTGGACAATAAACTGGATTATTTTTATATATTTCACTTTTATAAGCAAATATTCTCCATTTCTTTTACTGAGCTGCCTCCTGCAGCTTGTGTCCCGAGATAGCGGCCTGAAGCGTGGATTACATATAAAAAGGAACATATAGAAAGGTAATACAACGTACAACGCAACACAGTCTGTGCACAAGTATAGTTTATTATAAATATGATTATAAGCTGCATGAAAACAAACGCCTAAAACAGAAAATATACTGATTGTGGGAGACCCGGTATATACACATATATAGAGCGAGTATTGTGGGAGACCCGGTATATACACATACTGTATATAGAGGGAGTATTGTGGGAGACGCGGTATATACACATACTGTATATAGAGGGAGTATTGTGGGAGACGTGGTATATACACATATATAGAGAGAGTATTGTGGGAGACCTGGTATATACACATATATAGAGCAACTATTGTGGGAGACCCGGTATATACACATATATAGAGAGAGTATTGTGGGAGACGTGGTATATACACATATATAGAGGAACTATTGTGGGAGACCCTGTATATACACATATATAGAGAGTATTGCGGGAGACCTGGTATATACACATATATAGAGGAACTATTGTGGGAGACCCGGTATATACACATATATAGAGAGAGTATTGTGGGAGACGTGGTATATACACATATAAGGAGGAACTATTGTGGGAGACCCTGTATATACACATATATAGAGAGTATTGCGGGAGACGCGGTATATACACATATATAGATGGAGTATTGTGGGAGACCCGGTATATACACATATATAGAGAGAGTATTGTGGGAGACCTGGTATATAGACATATATAGAGAGAGTATCGCAGGAGACGCAGTATATAGACATATATAGAGGGAGTATTGTGGGAGGCACAGTATATACACATATATAGAGAGAGTATTGTGGGAGACCCGGTATATACACACATATATAGAGGGAGTATTGTGGGAGACCTGGTATATACACATATATAGAGTATTGTGGGAGACCCGGTATATACACCAAGAGCCAGACTTCATCAAATACAGGAAGTTTAACCCATTGTACTCCGGTTTTGCTTTGATTACAGCAGACATTATGCCTTGTTCCCAGCAGGATTAGTCACCTGGGAGGAACTGTGGATTCAGATAAGATCACTATTCGTCAGAATGAAAATCTAATTGGATGAGAGCGTGGAGGGGGGGGCGGCAGCAATAGAGGAGAGCGAGGAGGGTGGGCGGCAGCAATAGGGGAGAGCGAGGAGGGGGGGCGGCAGCAATAGGGGAGAGCGAGGAGGGGGGCGGCAGCAATAGGGGAGAGCGTGGAGGGGGGGCGGCAGCAATAGGGGAGAGCGAGGGGGGGGGCGGCAGCAATAGGGGAGAGCGAGGAGGGGGGGCGGCAGCAATAGGGGAGAGCGAGGAGGGGGGGGCGGCAGCAATAGAGGAGAGCGAGGAGGGGGGGCGGCAGCGTAGGAAAGAGCGTGGAGGGGGGGGCGGCAGCAATAGGGGAGAGCGTGGAGGGGGGGGGCGGCAGCAATAGGGGAGAGCGTGGAGGGGGGGGGCGGCAGCAATAGGGGAGAGCGTGGAGGGGGGGGGGGGGCGGCAGGGTCGGGGAGAGCGTGGAGGGGGGGGCGGCAGCGTAGGGGAGAGCGTGGAGGGGGGGCGGCAGCGTAGGGGAGAGCGTGGAGGGGGGGCGGCAGCGTAGGGGAGAGCGAGGAGGGGGGGCGGCAGCGTAGGGGGAGAGCGAGGAGGGGGGCGGCAGCGTAGGGGGAGAGCGAGGAGGGGGGGCGGCAGCGTAGGGGGAGAGCGAGGAGGGGGCGGCTGCGTAGGGGGAGAGCGAGGAGGGGGCGGCTGCGTAGGGGGAGAGCGAGGAGGGGGCGGCTGCGTAGGGGGGAGAGCGAGGAGGGGGCGGCTGCGTAGGGGGAGAGCGAGGAGGGGGGCGGCTGCGTAGGGGGAGAGCGAGGAGGGGGCGGCTGCGTAGGGGGAGAGCGAGGAGGGGGGCGGCTGCGTAGGGGGAGAGCGAGGAGGGGGGCGGCTGCGTAGGGGGAGAGCGAGGAGGGGGGGCGGCTGCGTAGGGGGAGAGCGAGGAGGGGGGGCGGCTGCGTAGGGGGAGAGCGAGGAGGGGGGGCGGCTGCGTAGGGGGAGAGCGAGGAGGGGGCGGCTGCGTAGGGGGAGAGCGAGGAGGGGGGCGGCTGCGTAGGGGGAGAGCGAGGAGGGGGCGGCTGCGTAGGGGGAGAGCGAGGAGGGGGCGGCTGCGTAGGGGGGAGAGCGAGGAGGGGGCGGCTGCGTAGGGGGAGAGCGAGGAGGGGGCGGCTGCGTAGGGGGAGAGCGAGGAGGGGGCGGCTGCGTAGGGGGAGAGCGAGGAGGGGGCGGCTGCGTAGGGAGCATAAGGGGGAGCGTGGAGGGAGAGCGTGGAGGGGGAGCATAAGGGAGAGCGTGGAGGGGGAGCATAAGGGAGAGCGTGGAGGGGGAGCATAAGGGAGAGCGTGGAGGGGGAGCATAAGGGAGAGCGTGGAGGGGGAGCATAAGGGAGAGCGTGGAGGGGGAGCATAAGGGAGAGCGTGGAGGGGGAGAATAAGGGAGAGCGTGGAGGGGGAGAATAAGGGAGAGCGTGGAGGGGGAGAATAAGGGAGAGCGTGGAGGGGGAGAATAAGGGAGAGCGTGGAGGGGGAGAATAAGGGAGAGCGTGGAGGGGGAGAATAAGGGAGAGCGTGGAGGGGGAGAATAAGGGAGAGCGTGGAGGGGGAGAATAAGGGAGAGCGTGGAGGGGGAGAATAAGGGAGAGCGTGGAGGGGGAGAATAAGGGAGAGCGTGGAGGGGGAGAATAAGGGAGAGCGTGGAGGGGGAGCATAAAGGAGAGCGTGGAGGGGGAGCATAAGGGAGAGCGTGGAGGGGGAGCATAAGGGAGAGCGTGGAGGGGGAGCATAAGGGAGAGCGTGGAGGGGGAGCATAAGGGAGAGCGTGGAGGGGGAGCATAAGGGAGAGCGTGGAGGGGGAGCATAAGGGAGAGCGTGGAGGGGGAGCATAAGGGAGAGCGTGGAGGGGGAGCATAAGGGAGAGCGTGGAGGGGGAGCATAAGGGAGAGCGGGGAGGGGGCAAAGGCCATTGCAAAATCACAATAAATGCTGCTCACATAAAAAACTGTGGATAAGGAAAGGGGAACCGGGGGGGGGGGGGGGGGGGCGGGGGCGGGGGAGAGTGGACAAGTGAAAGGGAGCATGGAACAGGTGACCAAGACAGAGGCGGCAGGGGTTAAAGTGTGGGGGGGCAAGAGAAAGAGGAGGAAAGGAGGGGAAGAGAGGGGGGCGGTGGTGGGTGTTGTGATCTTAGTCCAGGATTACAGTATGTCTCTACTTGAGCACACTAAGGAGTGAAATGGAGTAATTCAGCTTTGCTAGAGGAGAGGTATCCAGAAATCCTGGACTGTTGTCCCTCATAACATTGAATTGCTCAGCCACAAAGGTAGGGAAAGGGAGGGGGGTACAGAGCCAGACATGGGGGGGGGGGGGGATACAGAGCCAGACGGGGGGGGGGGGGGGAGATACAGAGCCAGACAGGGGGGGGGGGGGGATACAGAGCCAGACAGGGGGGGGGGGGGGGAATACAGAGCCAGACAGGGGGGGGGGGGATACAGAGCCAGACAGGGGGGGGGGGGGATACAGAGCCAGACAGGGGGGGGGGGGGGGATACAGAGCCAGACAGGGGGGGGGGGGGATACAGAGCCAGACAGGGGGGGGGGGGGATACAGAGCCAGACAGGGGGGGGGGGGATACAGAGCCAGACAGGGGGGGGGGGGGATACAGAGCCAGACAGGGGGGGGGGGGATACAGAGCCAGACAGGGGGGGGGGGGGATACAGAGCCAGACAGGGGGGGGGGGGGATACAGAGCCAGACAGGGGGGGGGGGGGGATACAGAGCCAGACAGGGGGGGGGGGGGGAATACAGAGCCAGACGGGGGGGGGGGGGAATACAGAGCCAGACGGGGGGGGGGGGGGGGGGAATACAGAGCCAGACGGGGGGGGGGGGGGAATACAGAGCCAGACGGGGGGGGGGGGGAATACAGAGCCAGACAGGGGGGGGGGGTACAGAGCCAGATAGCACTTGTGGGGTTTGCAGAAATAAAGCGGTTCATCGCTACTAGAACTTATTTGAAGTGCCATCTTACAACAAACATTTGTTTCCAAGTGTAGCGGCGCCTCGTCCGGTTCCCATCTTGCGCATTAAATAATGCAACATGAGGTGGGGGGGCATCATTATGGATCCTACTTGTGGGGGTGGGGGGCAGTTTGCTGACTCCGAGACTACAGGAGCTCTGAATTATTCATCTCTCTGAGCAGAGACGCAATTATTTCTGAATTAATAATTACCGGCACAACTGATATCTGTACATGGAAAATACTCAGATACTCAGCATCACTATACCGCGCAGCGCGCTCCTCATCAGTGTACAGATACTCTGCATCGATATACCGGGCAGCGCGCTCCTCATCAGTGTACAGATACTCTGCATTGCTATACCATGCAGTATGCTCATTATCTATATAGATACTCAGCACCATTATATAGTGCAGCCTGCCCATTATCCATATAGATACTAGGCATCATTATATAGTGCAGCCTGCCCATTATCCATATAGATACTCGGCATCATTATATAGTGCAGCCTGCCCATTATCCATATAGATACTCTGCATCATTATATAGTGCAGCCTGCCCATTATCCATATAGATACTCGGCATCATTATATAGTGCAGCCTGCCCATTATCCATATAGATACTCGGCATCATTATATAGTGCAGCCTGCCCATTATCCATATAGATACTCGGCATCATTATATAGTGCAGCCTGCCCATTATCCATATAGATACTCGGCATCATTATATAGTGCAGCCTGCCCATTATCCATATAGATACTCGGCATCATTATATAGTGCAGCCTGCTCATTATCCATATAGATACTCGGCATCATTATATAGTGCAGCCTGCCCATTATCCATATAGATACTCGGCATCACTATATAGTGCAGCCTGCCCATTATCCATATAGATACTCGGCATCACTATATAGTGCAGCCTGCCCATTATCCATATAGATACTCGGCATCACTATATAGTGCAGCCTGCCCATTATCCATATAGATACTCGGCATCATTATATAGTGCAGCCTGCCCATTATCCATATAGATACTCGGCATCATTATATGGTGCAGCCTGCCCATTATCCATATAGATACTCGGCATCATTATATAGTGCAGCCTGCCCATTATCCATATAGATACTCGGGATCATTATATGGTGCAGCCTGCCCATTAGCCATATAGATACTCGTCATCATTATATAGTGCAGCCTGCCCATTATCCATATAGATACTCGGCATCATTATATAGTGCAGCCTGCCCATTATCCATATAGATACTCGGCATCATTATATAGTGCAGCCTGCCCATTATCCATATAGATACTCGGCATCATTATATAGTGCAGCCTGCCCATTATCCATATAGATACTCAGCATCATTATATAGTGCAGCCTGCCCATTATCCATATAGATACTCGGCATCATTATATAGTGCAGCCTGCCCATTATCCATATAGATACTCGGCATCATTATATAGTGCAGCCTGCCCATTATCCATATAGATACTCGGCATCATTATATAGTGCAGCCTGCCCATTATCCATATAGATACTCGGCATCATTATATAGTGCAGCCTGCCCATTATCCATATAGATACTCGGCATCATTATATAGTGCAGCCTGCCCATTATCCATATAGATACTCGGCATCATTATATAGTGCAGCCTGCCCATTATCCATATAGATACTCGGCATCATTATATAGTGCAGCCTGCCCATTATCCATATAGATACTCGGCATCATTATATAGTGCAGCCTGCCCATTATCCATATAGATACTCGGCATCATTATATAGTGCAGCCTGCCCATTATCCATATAGATACTCGGCATCATTATATAGTGCAACCTGCCCATTATCCATATAGATACTCGGCATCATTATATAGTGCAGCCTGCCCATTATCCATATAGATACTCGGCATCATTATATAGTGCAGCCTGCCCATTATCCATATAGATACTCGGCATCATTATATAGTGCAGCCTGCCCATTATCCATATAGATACTACGCATCATTATATAGTGCAGCCTGCCCATTATCCATATAGATACTCAGCATCATTATATAGTGCAGCCTGCCCATTATCAATATAGATACTCAGCATCATTATATAGTGCAGCCTGCCCATTATCCATATAGATACTCAGCATCATTATATAGTGCAGCCTGCTCATCCATATAGATACTCCGCATCATTATATAGTGCAGCCTGCCCATTATCCATATACTCAGCATCATTATATAGTGCAGCCTGCTCATTATCCATATAGATATTCAGCATCATTATATACTGCAGCCTGACCATTATCCATATACTTAGCATCATTATATAGTGCAGCCTGCCCATTATCCATAAACTTAGCATCATTATATAGTGCAGCCTGCCCATTATCCATATACTCAGCATCATTATATAGTGCAGCCTGCCCATTATCCATAAACTCAGCATCATTATATAGTGCAGCCTGCCCATTATCCATATACTCAGCATCATTATATAATGCAGCCTGCCCATTATCCATATAGATACACAGCATAATTATATAGTGCAGCCTGCCCATTGTCCATATAGATACACATCATCATTATATAATGCAGCCTGCCCATTATCCATATACTCAGCATCATTATATAGTGCAGCCTGCCCATTATCCATATACTCAGCATCATTATATAGTGCAGCCTGCCCATTATCCATATAGATACTCAGCATCATTATATAGTGCAGCCTGCTCATTATCCATATAGATACTCAGCATCATTATATAGTGCAGCCTACCCATTATCCATATACTCAGCATCATTATATAGTGCAGCCAGCCCATTATCCATATACTCAGCATCATTATATAGTGCAGCCTGCCCATTATCCATATAGATACACAGCATAATTATATAGTGCAGCCTGCCCATTATCCATATACTCAGCATCATTATATAGTGCAGCCTGCCCATTATCCATATACTCAGCATCATTATATAGTGCAGCCTGCCCATTATCCATATAGATACTCAGCATCATTATATAGTGCAGCCTGCTCATTATCCATATAGATACTCAGCATCATTATATAGTGCAGCCTGCCCATTATCCATATAGATACTCAGCATCATTATATAGTGCAGCCTGCTCATTATCCATATAGATACTCCGCATCATTATATAGTGCAGCCTGCCCATTATCCATATACTCAGCATCATTATATAGTGCAGCCTGCTCATTATCCATATAGATACTCAGCATCATTATATACTGCAGCCTGACCATTATCCATATACTCAGCATCATTATATAGTGCAGCCTGCCCATTATCCATATACTCAGCATCATTATATAGTGCAGCCTGCCCATTATCCATATACTCAGCATCATTATATAGTGCAGCCTGCCCATTATCCATATAGATACTCAGCATCATTATATAGTGCAGCCTGCTCATTATCCATATAGATACTCAGCATCATTATATAGTGCAGCCTGCTCATTATCCATATAGATACTCAGCATCATTATATAGTGCAGCCTGCCCATTATCCATATACTCAGCATCATTATATAGTGCAGCCAGCCCATTATCCATATACTCAGCATCATTATATAGTGCAGCCTGCCCATTATCCATATACTCAGCATCATTATATAGTGCAGCCTGCCCATTATCCATATAGATACTCAGCATCATTATATAGTGCAGCCTGCTCATTATCCATATAGATACTCAGCATCATTATATAGTGCAGCCTGCCCATTATCCATATACTCAGCATCATTATATAGTGCAGCCAGCCCATTATCCATATACTCAGCATCATTATATAGTGCAGCCTGCCCATTAACCATATAGATACACAGCATCATTATATAGTGCAGCCTGCCCATTATCCATATACTCAGCATCATTATATAGTGCAGCCTGCCCATTATCCATATAGATACACATCATCATTATATAGTGCAGCCTGCCTATTATCCATATACTCAGCATCATTATATACTGCAGCCTGCCCATTATCCATATACTCAGCATCATTATATAGTGCAGCCTGCCCATTATCCATATACTCAGCATCATTATATAGTGCAGCCTGCCCATTATCCATATACTCAGCATCATTATATAGTGCAGCCTGCTCATTATCCATATAGATACTCAGCATCATTATATAGTGCAGCCTGCCCATTATCCATATACTCAGCATCATTATATAGTGCAGCCTGCCCATTATCCATATACTCAGCATCATTATATAGTGCAGCCTGCCCATTATCCATATACTCAGCATCATTATATAGTGCAGCCTGCCCATTATCCATATACTCAGCATCATTATATAGTGCAGCCTGCCCATTATCCATATACTCAGCATCATTATATAGTGCAGCCTGCCCATTATCCATATACTCAGCATCATTATATAGTGCAGCCTGCTCATTATCCATATAGATACTCAGCATCATTATATAGTGCAGCCTGCCCATTATCCATATACTCAGCATCATTATATAGTGCAGCCTGCCCATTATCCATATAGATACACAGCATCATTATATAGTGCAGCCTGCCCATTATGCATATAGATACACATCATCATTATATAGTGCAGCCTGCCTATTATCCATATACTCAGCATCATTATATAGTGCAGCCTGCCCATTATCCATATAGATACACAGCATCATTATATAGTGCAGCCTGCCCATTATCCATATAGATACACAGCATCATTATATAGTGCAGCCTGCCCATTATCCATATAGATACTCAGCATCATTATATAGTGCAGCCTGCCCATTATCCATATACTCAGCATCATTATATAGTGCAGCCTGCCCATTATCCATATACTCAGCATCATTATATAGTGCAGCCTGCTCATTATCCATATAGATACTCAGCATCATTATATAGTGCAGCCTGCCCATTATCCATATACTCAGCATCATTATATAGTGCAGCCTGCCCATTATCCATATACTCAGCATCATTATATAGTGCAGCCTGCCCATTATCCATATACTCAGCATCATTATATAATGCAGCCTGCCCATTATCCATATACTCAGCATCATTATATAATGCAGCCTGCCCATTATCCATATACTCAGCATCATTATATAGTGCAGCCTGCCCATTATCCATATAGATACACAGCATCATTATATAGTGCAGCCTGCCCATTATGCATATAGATACACATCATCAGTATATAGTGCAGCCTGCCCATTATCCATATACTCAGCATCATTATATAGTGCAGCCTGCCCATTATCCATATAGATACACAGCATCATTATATAGTGCAGCCTGCCCATTATCCATATAGACACACAGCATCATTATATAGTGCAGCCTGCTCATTATCCATATAGATACTCAGCATCATTATATAGTGCAGCCTGCCCATTATCCATATACTCAGCATCATTATATAGTGCAGCCTGCTCATTATCCATATAGATACTCAGCATCATTATATAGTGCAGCCTGCCCATTATCCATATACTCAGCATCATTATATAGTGCAGCCTGCTCATTATCCATATAGATACTCAGCATCATTATATAGTGCAGCCTGCCCATTATCCATATACTCAGCATCATTATATAGTGCAGCCTGCCCATTATCCATATACTCAGCATCATTATATAGTGCAGCCTGCCCATTATCCATATACTCAGCATCATTATATAATGCAGCCTGCCCATTATCCATATACTCAGCATCATTATATAATGCAGCCTGCCCATTATCCATATACTCAGCATCATTATATAATGCAGCCTGCCCATTATCCATATAGATACACAGCATAATTATATAGTGCAGCCTGCCCATTATCCAGATACACATCATCATTATATAGTGCAGCCTGCCCATTATCCATATACTCAGCATCATTATATAGTGCAGCCTGCTCATTATCCATATAGATACTCAGCATCATTATATAGTGCAGCCTGCCCATTATCCATATACTCAGCATCATTATATAGTGCAGCCTGCCCATTATCCATATAGATACACAGCATCATTATATAGTGCAGCCTGCCCATTATCCATATAGATACACATCATCATTATATAGTGCAGCCTGCCTATTATCCATATACTCAGCATCATTATATAGTGCAGCCTGCCCATTATCCATATAGATACACAGCATCATTATATAGTGCAGCCTGCCCATTATCCATATAGGCACTTCCTGGTCAGTTGCTCCTGCTGACCCTCTGGTACATAAGGCTGCCCCTTCCCTGTGGATAGAGTCTCTACCTGGTCAGTTGCTCCTGCTGACCCTTTGGTACATAAGGCTGACCCTTGCCTGTGGATAGAGGCACTACCTGGTCAGTTGCTCCTGCTGACCCTCTGGTACATAAGGCTGACCCTTCCCTGTGGATAGAGGCTCTACCTGGTCAGTTGCCCCCGCTGACCCCCTGGTACATAAGGCTGCCCCTTCCCTGTGGATAGAGCCTTTTACCTGGTCAGTTGCTCCTGCTGACCCTTTGGTACATAAGGCTGTCCCTTCCCTGTGGATAGAGGCACTACCTGGTCAGTTGCCCCTGCTGACCCTCTGGTACATAAGGCTGGCCCCTCCCTGTGGATAGAGGCACTTCCTGGTCAGTTGCTCCTGCTGACCCTCTGGTACATAAGGCTGGCCCCTCCCTGTGGATAGAGGCACTACCTGGTCAGTTGCTCCTGCTGACCCTCCTGTACATAAGGCTGGCCCCTCCCTGTGGATAGGGACACTACCTGGTCAGTTGCACCTGCTGACCCTCTGGTACATAAGGCTGCCCCTTCCCTGTGGATAGACCCTGTGGATAGAGATTCTACCTGGTCAGTTGCTCCTGCTGACCCTTTGGTACATAAGGCTGGCCCCTCCCTGTGGATAGGGACACTACCTGGTCAGTTGCACCTGCTGACCCTCTGGTACATAAGGCTGCCCCTTCCCTGTGGATAGGGACACTACCTGGTCAGTTGCACCTGCTGACCCTCTGGTACATAAGGCTGCCCCTTCCCTGTGGATAGAGCTTCGACTTGGTCAGACACTACTGAATAGCTGGTAAGGGTGAGATACAAATAGACCTGTCTGTAAGATATCTAAACTACACATGATGATATCTCAGTTGGGTGCCTCAGGATCACAAGAATCAGGTGACCCAAAAGGTTAAACTTAAGTCCATAACATCTCTTGCAGGTTTATAAGATGTCACACACAAACCCCTCAGAATCAAGGAGAAATATTACATTATTATACTGGGCCCCAAGTTCCTATAAGACCTGGACATCTTGGGATCCACTTGTACGTTTGGGGATCTGGGACTTTGGAGAGGTTGGGGCAAAATCTTGTCGATCTTATCCCCTTCCTGCACTTATCTAGATGGTGATCTCAAACACCAAGACTCCCCACCCACCCATTACTCCAAGTGAATCTCCGTGTCTTCTCCTACCTTGACTCCTCGGATGCGGAACTCCGCCAGAGCTCGGCTCATCTTGGTGGCAGCCACTTGCTGGTCCTTTGCATGAGCGATGACTTTGACCAGAAGGGAGTCGTAGTGAGGCGAGATGACCGCGCCCTGGAAGGCAGAGGCGCTGTCCAGTCGGATACCCATCCCCTCGCCGCTCCGGAAGACCTGAGACACAACAAGAATACATGGTCATGGAGGGTGGTCATGGAGGGTGGTCATGGAGGGTGGTCATGGAGGGTGGTCATGGAGAACTCCACTAGCATTAGATTATCAAACATCAAGAATACCAGAGATGTTATTAGAATGGGTTAATGTCGCCACACATTGCGGCACCTACTGAGGCGTGTGTGTGGATCCACCAATGACATGACACCTAGTAATTAATATCTTGCCAGGTGGTCATAGTAAGATTCCTTGGGTGTTTAAGATAGGTTTATAAGACTAATAGATTCCTTTAATTTACTCCCACATGGGAATGGATGTGAAGAACTGGCAGTTTTAGATGCACAATGGGAATGTGGCACTTAAAACTGCCAGTGTATTCAACCGGAGTAGTGGCAAACTCATTAGTTTACAAGAATACAGCCTCCTGGGAAAGAAACGAGAAAAGAAAACAGAGTCCAACAGTAAATCTAATTACATATACAGGTGATTGGGTAAGCTAAGTTTTTTTGCTTTATAAAATATTTCTTATTAAATTAAATTAGTTTTTTAAAGTAAAAGACAAAAAATGAGTGTTCCATTAGAAATGTGAAGGGATCTGCTCCACTACACAGAAATAGGACGAGATTTCATGTGGCTTCCAGAGGACGAGAGAATGACATCCCACGGGCGACTATCTCCCGGAACGCTTTGTCAGAGTCTGACGCTTTAACAAGAGGGCATGATTTATGGGTCTTGAAACTGGGGAGTGAGAGGCGCTCGCTCTGGAGCCTCGAGAATACAATAGTAACATTAAACTGCAGGGCTCGAGTCAGGACAAAGAGAGAGCGACGGGCTTGGCGAGACTGCACACGGACAGAACACGCAAAACGCATGGCGTGTGCCGCATCACAACACGGAAGCAGGGGCTTAAATAGGAAACATAAGGAGATCTTTTCAAGACTTCCTCACAAGCTGTTGTAATATTTTATAAAGAAATATTGTATTAAAGTGGAGGTTACAGACTAAGGACTGCATGGAGAGCCCCCGCTCCACCCCTCCAACACACTGTGACAAGTTACAGACTAAGGACAGCAGGGAGAGCCCCCCGCCCCACCCATTCTATACACAGTGACAAGTTACAGACTAAGGACAGCAGGGAGAGCGGCTCGCTCCACCCCTCGAACACACTGTGACAAGTTACAGACTAAGGACTGCATGGAGAGCCCCCCTCCCCACCCATCCTACACACACAAGTTACAGACTAAGGACTGCATGGACCCTGCGCACTCCAGCCCTCCTACACATTAAAAATACAGACTAAGAGACTGATTCTTTAACCCATTACATGGGGCAAGTTGTATACCACTGTCCAGTTTACTGACCCATACCCCCAGACGCTGCCCAGGCCTGATTAGCCCTTCCCGGCGCTGCCCAGGCCTGATTAGCCCTTCCCGGCGCTGCCCAGGCCTGATTAGCCCTTCCCGGCGCTGCCCAGGCCTGATTAGCTCTTCCCGGCGCTGCCCAGGCCTGATTAGCTCTTCCCGGCGCTGCCTCTACATCCCAACACAATGACCCATCCATCTTTCCTCTCCTGCCTCGAATGGCAGATAAGACACTGGCTCAACTGCTTGTGAAACTGCCCCCCGGGGGAACAAGACTGGACGTCTGGAGACCATAAACCTGATGGATGGAGGTAAAGCGGCCCATCAGCATCGTACTCGTAGCGCATCACTGGCACGCGCAACGTGGAGTCTCACTCGCCATCATTAGAGGGTCAGGATTACACTACTAGCCAACAGACAATCATAGATTCATTTAAAGAAAAAAAAAATGTCTTGCTCGTTAGTAAAACATTATTATTATATATATATATATCCCCCCCCCCAGTGTACTGGCGTAGAGTCATTAACCGGAAGTAACCCGTCGCAGTAAGTATACGCCTTCCCCTCCTGAACTTTATTAAATCCTTATGGTATAAATATCTAAGTGTTTATTATCCCCTCCCGCCCGGCGCCCCTTTAAGTGAAGGTATTAAGGGCATGGTATATACACACAGCTACCATTAGCCATAATGCACCAATGGGTGAGCCTTTAACCCTTCGTATTGCAGATAACGGGACGATGGGCTTCATGCGTCGCCGCACGCCACATGTAACAGATCTCGGCAGCGCCCTGACCTATATTCATGAAATATTGCACAAGACAGCCGCCTGCTCTTAGCGCATTAACACCGTGTCAAAGCAATTAATATGGTGCCTAAACACATCAGAGATCTAACGCACTGCTCACTGCGCAAATGGCAGCGAGAACCTGGGCACAGTGTCAGTCACGCCGGATATCAAGAGGGGAGCTTAATGGAACAGAACGGGACTTGGTTAAAGAGACGGCGCTCGGCGGCACAGACGGCACACGCCAATACCAAAGTGACTAGGGCAGCATAAAACCCTAATACTCCCATATATACAAAGTATTATAAACAACAACATCATTTAAGATGTGAAGTGGCTCTTATACGCCAGATTTATCCATCACACACAAGCGCCGCTCTACATGCGCAGGTCACGGTCCCGTGTTTGACATCTCTCTGTATAGCACACGCTTTGATGTCTGACTTCAAATAAGGCGTCATACAAAAT
The DNA here is from genome assembly GCA_027410445.1 of Discoglossus pictus. Taxonomy (NCBI): domain Eukaryota; kingdom Metazoa; phylum Chordata; class Amphibia; order Anura; family Alytidae; genus Discoglossus; species Discoglossus pictus. The sequence goes on along the minus strand of CM050175.1, from coordinate 2,794,601 downwards.
AAAGGAGATTGGGGACAGTGCACCTTCATTCACTATTACAGTGGTACCTGCCCAATCAGCCGCCATTTTGGTTTAATCTCCCATCACCCAGTGGTCACTCTGATAGAATAGGAAGAGTCCTGGTCACTGTCCAGCAGTCATTGGTCTGTTCCTATTCTGTCATTGTCCATACTAGTCCCATCTCCCGTCTCCATTGGTCACTCTGACCAAGATGCTCCTATTCTGTCATTGTCCATACTAGTCCTATCTCTTGTCTCCATTGGTCACTCTGGCCAGGATGCTGCGATTCTGTCATTGTCCATACTAGTCCCATCTCCCGTCTCCATCGGTCACTCTGGCCAGGATGCTGCGATTCTGTCATTGTCCATACTAGTCCCATCTCCCGTCTCCATTGGTCACTCTGACCAAGATGCTCCTATTCTGTCATTGTCCATACTAGTCCCATCTCCCGTCTCCATTGGTCACTCTGGCCAGGATGCTCCTATTCTGTCATTGTCCATACTAGTCCCATCTCCCGTCTCCATTGGTCACTCTGGCCAGGATGCTCCTATTCTGTCATTGTCCATACTAGTCCCATCTCCCGTCTCCATTGGTCACTCTGACCAAGATGCTCCTATTCTGTCATTGTCCATACTAGTCCCATCTCCCGTCTCCATTGGTCACTCTGGCCAGGATGCTCCTATTCTGTCACTATCCCTCTGTCACGGTGCCCAGACCACTCCAGGTCTGATCACTGGCCCCATTCTGTCATTGCCTCCTGGGCATAGCTGCCATACTTATGCTTTATTTCACATTAAAGCCAGGCTCGCCAATAATTAATTTCACATAAGCGCCGCTAAGATGTTCTGGGGGTCACAATAACATCTGCAAATGAGAAAAGCTATTACAGGATAAAGCGGCGGCTACACCAGAAGAGGCCGCCCAGGGATACACACACGGAGGCTTTAGTAGGATGTGGCTCCGGTATAGCTGGAGTCTTAAGTCACTGTGGCTTCAAAATAAAGTAGTGTAGACATCAGTTTACTGCTAAAGGATATAGAATGCTATCTATGAAGGACATTCTCCAATGATACGCCATGTAAGGTCAGAGAGGTCACCAACCAACACACGAGAGAGAATGAATATGATGGGAAGAAGGCAAAGAGGAGGAGGAAGAGAGAAAGAAAGAAAGAAGGGAGGTGAAAATGGAGAATGGGCGAGATAAAGAACTGGGAAAGGACAATAAGCAGGGTAATCGAAGGGGGCGAGGACAATAAAGAGGGGCGAGAGAAAGAAGGGGGCGAGGACAATAAAGAGGGGCGAAAGAAAGAAGGGGAGAGGACAATAAAAAGGGGCGAGAGAAAGAAGGGGGAGAGGACAATAAAAAGGGGCGAGAGAAAGAAGGGGGAGAGGACAATAAAGAGGGGCGAGAGAAAGAAGGGGGAGAGGACAATAAAAAGGGGCGAGAGAAAGAAGGGGGAGAGGACAATAAAGAGGGGCGAAAGAAAGAAGGGGAGAGGACAATAAAGAGGGGCGAAAGAAAGAAGGGGAGAGGACAATAAAAAGGGGCGATAGAAAGAAGGGGAGAGGACAATAAAAAGGGGCGAAAGAAAGAAGGGGAGAGGACAATAAAAAGGGGCGAGAGAAAGAAGGGGGAGAGGACAATAAAGAGGGGCGAGAGAAAAAAGGGGGAGATGAAAATGAAGAGGGGTAATAGAGAATAGGCGAGAAAAAGAACTGGGAAAGGACAATAAGCAGGGTAATAGAGAAGTAGGAAGAAAGAAGCAAGAGAAAGAAGGGGGAAAGGACCATGAAGAGGGTTAACAGAGAAGGAGGAAGAGAGGCAAGAGAAAGAAGGGGGAGAGGACAATAAAGAGAGGCGAGAGAAAGAAGGGGGAGAGGACAATAAAGAGGGGCGAGAGAAAGAAGGGGAAGAGGACAATAAAGAGGGGCGAGAGAAAGAAGGGGGCGAGGACAATGAAGAAGGCAAATAAAGAAGGAGGAAGAGAGAGGCAAGAGAAAGAAGGGGGGAAAGGACCATGAAGAGGAGTAATAGAGGAGGGTGGGATAGGCGAGATAAAGAACTGGGGAAGTACAATAAGCAGGGTAATAGAGAAGGAGAGAAAGAAGGGGGAGAGGACAATAAAGAGGGGCGAGAGAAAGAAGGGGGAGAGGACAATAAAGAGGGGCGAGAGAAAGAAGGGGGAGAGGATAATAAAGAGGGGCAAGAGAAAGAAGGGGGAGAGGACAATAAAGAGGGGCAAGAGAAAGAAGGGGGAGAGGACAATAAAGAGGGGCAAGAGAAAGAAGGGGGGAGATGAAAATGAAGCAGGGTAATAGAGAAGGAGGGAGTGAAAGGAGAGAGAAAGAAGGGGGAGAGGACAATATGGAGGGGTAATAAGGAAGGAGGAAGAAAGGCGAGATAAAGAAGGGGGAGAGGACAATGAGGAGGGGTAATAGAAAATAACGGAGAGATGTGAGAAAAAGAAGGGGAGAGGGCAATGTAGAGGAGTAAGAGAGAAGGGGAGGGAGAAAGAGAAATGAGATGGAAGAGACCGATTTTATGTACCTGTGAAAACTGGCATTTGCAGTTAAAGCAGCTTTTAAAAATATAACTTTAAGCCCCGCACCTCCTACCAAAATAAAGTCATAGCGTCCTCTAATTGTATGGAAGCTATATGTATATTTATATCCTTATATAGCACCATTGTACTCGGCGCTTCCAGACGTAACTTCAATTATGCTAAAGGGAGGAAATGCAAGATGGTCAAGTGCTGTAAATTCAAGGAGAAAAAAGGGAAAAAAGCTTTTAATTGGTACATTGGGAGAATAACAAACCATAGGAATTAAATTAAGTGCACACATTATTGAAGAAATAGAGAGCCTGGTTGTATATAGCAAAGTAATTTAACATCTTATTACAAAAGGCTGCACTAAGGAAATGTTCCGAAGAGTATTAAAAGACAGAGAAAAGACATTTAAGTTGAGTGAGTAATTTGCTAAAGGACCACCTACAGTCTCTTTTCTTTAAACGTATGCATGTGTGAACAAGAAGACACTCACTATTATACACCTATATATATATATATATATATATATATATATATATATATATATATATATATATATCTCCATATATCCATATACATATACACACACACTATCTATATATATTTATGTATATGTATTATTTCAAAAAAGGCGTACGAGTTACAAAATACACTTTCAGCAAGGACGCTACATCGTCCACACGGTTCCATTATGTCTCCCTGGCTTACAATTTCATACCCGCCATTATTTATACATACATCCGTACATACATTTGTGTTCACATTTGAACGTCTAAAAGTAAAAAAAAAAAAAAAAATCCTGCTTGCAATGCACCCTGGGAAACTGGCCGTGAACATGCAAATGAGCAAACGCCACCTACCTTCCAGGCATACGCTTGCTGGATTACATAACTTTAAAGCATAGCATAGGATGGATTATGCATGAGTTAGGAGAACTATTCACAGACAGCACTGTTTCGATCTTCTTGAACCTCATCAGTTTATCGAGGCTGTATCACACTATACCGTATGCCAATGATCATTGGGCGCCATTCTTGTGGAAGAGGATGGACGTTTATGTTTTTAGACCCGTATATCATTGGGCTATACTGTATTTATATGGTCAGTACCTTCACAGGACCTTATGAGACCTCCAGACCGTGCCGGGGGGGGGGGGGGGGGGGGATGTATTCATTGTATGTAAATCTTCCCCTCATTAAGGACGGGGCGGGGCACAAACGAGAGTGGTTACCGCGCTACACTCATACGGAATAACAAGTTGTTTTTGTGTGAAGACGCAAGGGGAGTGTCCTCACACCTGAAAACAGTGTGTAACCATGGCAACACGTAACACTTCTTTTTGTCACTCTTTGAATCTCCAGTGGATTTCTTAGACACCTTCTTAATTCTTTGTTTTATAATTATATGAAAAGTTAATACAAGTGCAGTTACTCGTGTGCGCGTATATATAGCCCAACACTGACAGAGCTGTGGGTAGGTCTCCTAACTCGTGCATAATCCACCCTACTTTATGCTCCAAAGCTCGGTAACACAGAAAGCATATGGCGCCATGTATAAAATGTTAAAGAGTGAGAAAGCATTGTGAACTCATTTACATGTCTCCACTCATTTTCACAAATCACAGTGCAATAAATATTTTGGGGAATTCTGAGCAAGAAATATGTTTAACTTATTTTTATACATTCTAATGTGAACACAGATGTGCTAATTTATATATATATATATATGAGAGGGAGGGAGGGTGAGAGAGAGAGAGGGGGAGGGAGAGAGAGAGAGAGAGAGATGGGGAGAGAGAGAGAGAGAGAGAGAGGTGTAGAGAGAGAGAGGGGGGGGGAGGGCGAGAGAGGGAGAGAGGGGAGGGCGAGAGAGGGAGAGAGGGGAGGGCGAGAGAGGGAGAGAGGTGAGGGCGAGAGAGGGAGAGAGGGGAGGGCGAGAGAGGGAGGGGGGGGCGAGAGAGGGAGGGGGGGGCGAGAGAGGGAGGGGGGGGCGAGAGAGGGAGGGGGGGGCGAGGAGAGGGGAGGGGGGGGCGAGAGAGGGAGGGTGGGGGCGAGAGAGGGAGGGGGGGCGAGAGAGGGAGGGGGGCGAGAGAGGGAGGGGGGGGCGAGAGAGGGAGGGGGGGCGAGAGAGGGAGGGGGGGCGAGAGAGGGAGGGGGGGCGAGAGAGGGAGGGGGGGCGAGAGAGGGAGGGGGGGCGAGAGAGGGAGGGGGGGCGAGGGGAGCGGAAAGAGGGGAGAGGAAAGAGGGGAGAGGAAAGAGGGGAGAGGAAAGAGGGGAGAGGAAAGAGGGGAGAGGAAAGAGGGGAGAGGAAAGAGGGGAGAGGAAAGAGGGGAGAGGAAAGAGGGGAGAGGAAAGAGGGGAGAGGAAAGAGGGGAGAGGAAAGAGGGGAGAGGAAAGAGGGGAGAGGAAAGAGGGGAGAGGAAAGAGGGGAGAGGAAAGAGGGGAGAGGAAAGAGGGGAGAGGAAAGAGGGGAGAGGAAAGAGGGGAGAGGAAAGAGGGGAGAGGAAAGAGGGGAGAGGAAAGAGGGGAGAGGAAAGAGGGGAGAGGAAAGAGGGGAGAGGAAAGAGGGGAGAGGAAAGAGGGAGAGAGAGAACGAAGAGAGGGGGAAAAAAAAAGATACAAAAATGGACAGTGAAAATGAGAGAAATATAATGTTTAACAGAAACCATATTGGGCCAGTGATAATATTGAGAGAGAGGAACAGAGAGGTAGAGATCAGAGGAGCCTTCTCCTGATACGATGGGAGGGATGACAGAGCTAGAAGAGAGGAGATGAGAGGAAAAGATAGACTAACACAGATGGAAGGAGGGAGGGAGAGGACACAGGAGACATAAAGGAGAGAAGCAGAGAGAAGAGAAAACATCAGTAGATATGGCATCTCTGCCCCTACACATTATACACATATACTGAGCCAGTCGTGTGCGTGTGTATATATATATAATCTGCATGAGATGGATATATATATATATGTATCTCCATATGGTAATGTTTATACACATACACCAGTCCTCGAAGTGTTAATCAGGTAAGTGTCGCAGCGTGTCGCCCTCTATGATAAGGAGCATATAATGTTCCTTCTCACACAATCTGCTGCATCTTACAGCTTCTGTTTAAATATATAAACAATCTTATGTTGGTGTATAAATAGACAGCAGGAGACAGAGACACACATGGACCGAGTGTGCAGGGAACCGGGGCCACACACCATCACAGAGTGACTAGAGGGTCAGTCCCATGTAGGGGCAGAGTGACCTAATGACCGGGATATAATGGGTTACAGGGTCAGTCCCATGTAGGGGCAGAGTGACCTAATGACTGGGACACAATTTAGATTGTAAGTTTACGAGTTTCAATCCTGAGCAGTGCTTTAGTGAAAGCGCTATGGACACTGGATTCCAAGCTCAAAGACCGCGCCCTTCATTCATTGCAATGTGCGAATCTTGAACTTGTCATTGCCTGTAACGTAACATATGTATAGCGCTACGGAATATGTTGGCGCGTTACAAATAAACGATAATAATAATAAAATGAGTTACAGGGTCAGTCCCATGTAGGGGCAGATCGACCTATAGACTGAGATATAATGGGTTAAAGGGCCAGTCACATGTAGGGGCAGAGTGACCTATAGACTGGGATAAAATGGGTTAAAGGGTCAGAGTGGCCTAAAGTTTCACACAGTCCTCATCCTAAGGTCCTTACTCCAACAATGACCATCTCGTTCAACTCAATAAAGGATGCGATGGACGTGCAAAAAGAAAAGAACAGCAGCAAAAACCAAGTCATGTGATGTAAATCCAAAAAGAACAAATATGAAAGGCTGAGAAGAGGGGGGGGGGGGGGGCATCACTTGGGTCTACAAAAATATTTAGGTGCCGTCATTAATCATCCTGTACTTTTAGGGCTCTTGCCTTGGTCCGAGTCTCTGGTGGTACTATGTTATTTGGGGGGGGGGGGGGAGGTTATATTCAGAGGGGGTTGCTGTGTTATATTCTAACACTGGGTACAGTGTAACTGTGGTTAGCAGCTCATTGCATCTTAAAGCAAACGTGATAGTTTCTATGTATAATTTATGCGTATTTTAGTTTTACTTGTGAGCTTGTCTAGAGATGTAAACAAATTATTGTTTGGCAAGACTGATCTCGGAAAAGCCCCCGAGGAGCCGACAAAGCTTCAGCCAGCCTTAAACAATGTGAAGGCCTCCTGTGCAGAGACGCAAATAAATAAATAAATTCCACTTTGATCTTAATCTCATCTTCAAGCTACTGATCACATTACCTTGTGATGGTGTCCAACATATCACAATTGTATAGTTACCTTTACGTCACCATTGTATTTTCCCTATAACTATTCTGCACCCTGTTCAGTCTCTTGGCTAGCACAAAAGTGGTAAAACTGGCATTCCACGCTCTGTTTGTAGCCGTCTGATCTTTTAAAAGGCTTCCAAAACCTGCTGTCCAAGCCAGTGAGGTGTAGAAAAGAGCACTGTACATGGGTGGAGTTGACGTGTTCCATCACTGACGCCTTTGCATGTTTAATATAGGAGAACTAAAGCAAGTTCATACGTCAATGAGGAACTAGAAGACTTGTCCCTAGAAGGTATCAGGATATATATAACCAGCCACAGTAAATCTGACCGGTACCTGTGACAATGGACATGATACCTGACCCAGTGTCAATGATTTTTCCCTTGCCTACATGTGGTTTACAAATAGTGGGGGAGTTAAGATAAGGGATGAGACTTGATAGTCATGGCCATTGGATACAAGTACTAAAATTGGTGGGCGTTCCAGAGTGCGCTGGTCCAGTGACCATACCCTAAAGATGTGTCCTCAAACGTGTCGTAGGTTTCTAAATAAGTCCCAGTTAGCAATTAGTATAATGGCCACTCTCTCGCCCGTAACGGTGACCTTGACACCATGTGAATTTGTCCTGCTGACAGCTGCATCTTTCTTTAGACTGCTTTTTCACGCATTCGGCATTATTTTTGCTGTGTATTGGTGTCTGGGATTTCATGGAGGGAGAAGTATAAATATTCTCATTTTCTCGGCGCATAAAACACATTATTGCCTTGAATTTAATGTGTGCATTAGTTCCTCAAACGCACTGGTTTATTTTAGAGGCTGGAATAAATAGTGAAATACACACACTCATTAAACCTTTCACAGTAACGAGGAAAACTGACAGGAGGCCCGCACATTCCTTGTGACTTATACACAATGCAATGGGATATTATATATTTTAGATAATTGTGGTTAAATTACTAGATCTCTCAAACTTAATTCCCCATTTACAAAATCATATATTTCTCTCTCAACTTCAATTCAGTCCCAAGACTTGAGTTGTCCAAAACTGTACATCTAGGACGGGCTCAGGCCTACGTGTCTTGGGGTGACTATTCATCCAATGCTCACATATTTCCAGAGGGGAGATAGAGGTTCAGATTTCAAAAATGGTCAGGTCATTTTGGAAGAGTCTGAGAAGAGAGAGTACGCAGCAACCAATTTCCAGCTTTTTATCCAATAAACAAGAGATGGCCGAGCAGAATTAACAGCCCATCGATTTTTCCATAGTTCTGTATTCTAACTGCACAGGATAATAAGATAAGATATTGAGCTTATTGATCATATAAAGCAGACGCCATAATGGCCCAAACATAATCCGACTGACCAGAGAGTACGGCTCAAGAGCAAGCCAGGACAGAAAGGAGACCAATTATTGATCAGGGATAGATCAGGATAAACAGAGTATTGATCATGGAGATAAAAATGCTTAAACAGGTATATAATAGGTCTGAAAGAATCCGGATAGTCCAAGACAAACAAAAGGACTAATAATGTTGATAAAGTTGCGAATTTTTGGTCACAATATACTGGTAAGGCATTTATTATACAAATTAATTGTATTTGGAACAAGACTTGACTAATTGATTAAGGGGAGAAAAATTGACTGAAGAATTATCTAGTGAGAGGCGCCGCAGTGGGCCCCTCCGATAGAGATCTAGGGCAAAGTGCCGTAGTTGGCCCTTCAGCGAGAGCGATCTAGGGATCGGCCCCTCAGCGAGAGCGATCTAGGGATCGGCCCCTCAGCGAGAGCGATCTAGGGATCGGCCCCTCAGCGAGAGCGATCTAGGGATCGGCCCCTCAGCGAGAGCGATCTAGGGATCGGCCCCTCAGCGAGAGCGATCTAGGGATCGGCCCCCTCAGCGAGAGCGATCTAGGGATCGGCCCCTCAGCGAGAGCGATCTAGGGATCGGCCCCTCAGCGAGAGCGATCTAGGGACCAGCGCCACAGCCGGCCCCTCAGCGAGAACGATCTAGGGACCAGCGGCACAGCCGGCCCCTCAGCGAGAACGATCCAGGGACCAGCGGCACAGCCGGCCCCTCAGCGAGAACGATCTAGGGACCAGCGGCACAGCCGGCCCCTCAGCGAGAACGATCTAGGGACCAGCGCCACAGCCGGCCCCTCAGCGAGAACGATCTAGGGACCAGCGCCACAGCCGGCCCCTCAGCGAGAACGATCTAGGGACCAGCGCCACAGCCAGCCCCTCAGCGAGAACGATCTAGGGACCAGCGCCACAGCCAGCCCCTCAGCGAGAACGATCTAGGGACCAGCGCCACAGCCGGGCCCCCTCAGCGAGAACGATCTAGGGACCAGCGCCACAGCCGGCCCCTCAACGAGAACGATCTAGGGACCAGCGCCACAGCCGGCCCCTTAGCGAGAACGATCTAGGGACCAGCGCCACAGCCGGCCCCTCAGCGAGAGCGATCTAAGGACCAGCGCCACAGCCGGCCCCTCAGCGAGAACGATCTAGGGACCAGCGCCACAGCCGGCCCCTCCGCGAGAACGATCTAGGGACCAGCGCCACAGCCGGCCCCTCAGGGAGAGCGATCTAGGGACCAGCGCCACAGCCGGCCCCTCAGGGAGACCGATCTAGGGACCAGCGCCACAGTCGGCCCCTCAGCAATAGATATCTTTGTTCCAGCTCCAGAGTCTGCCCCTCTGTGAGAGAGATCCAAGGACCAGTTTACATCAGCCCCTTAGCAATAGAGAGATCTAGGGACCAGCGCCGCCGTCGGCCTTCAGCGAGAGCGATCTATGGACCAGCGCCACAGTCGGCCCCTCTGTGAGAGATCCAAGGACCAGTTTACATCAGCCCCTTAGCAATAGAGAGATCTAGGGACCAGCGCCGCAGTCGGCCTTCAGCGAGAGCGATCTATGGACCAGCGCCACAGTCGGCCCCTCTGTGAGAGATCCAAGGACCAGTTTACATCAGCCCCTTAGCAATAGAGAGATCTAGGGACCAGCGCCACAGTTGTCCTCCATGAGACATCAACGGACCAGCACCAGTCCCCCTCAGAGATGTATTGCTTTGTATAATAGATATCATCTCTACTGATCATTACAGCCCGTATATGTGTTATTGATTAGTATATACAACAGTGAGAACACAAATACTGTATTGATCAGGGATATATCTATTGATCAGGACAATACCGTGGCAGCGTATCGATCATGCAGAGATCCGATTGCTTTTTACTGCAGGCAGGATAGAATTTATTTGTCCCGAGAGAGATACAATCTGCAAATCTTACACTACGGGCTTTATGCTCGCCATCCTCTGGATCGATACACATATAAATATAGGATGAGATACTCTCTAGCGGCAGAAATGGACACAGCCCCACCCCGAACATACCATGGACCTACCACCATATGGAAACAACTCCCCTCAGTGTAACAATGTCAAGGCCCATGGATGTGCTTTGTTTCCAAAAATAGTCCTCCTACAAATGCACGTTTGGGAAGGGTTATGTCGGAAAGAAGACCGGCGTTTGCGAGAAAATCAACTGCATCAGATAGTGCGCTAAATAAATTATTAGATCCGAGGAGACTCATCCATGGAGAGAGAACCTGCTACACACAAAAATGACTCATTTTAACATAATTTACTATGTAGCGAATGTCAGGACACGGCACCAGCGTTATGGAGCTCTATAGAGAAATCTATGGCGCACGCTACCGGCTGTCCCTCTTAAGGAGGAGGACCTTACATAGAGGCAGGACGAACATGGAGAAACTTTTGTACCAATCAAAAATGTGCACTTAAATATATATATATATATATATATATATATATGTGTCTGCATCCTTTACGTTATGGCAGGTTGTGCTATATCCTATGGGTGTCTGTCTCATATCCAATGATAATATTATTGAGGAATTCTGTATATTTGTAAATCAAAGTACATTTGAAATAACTTCAATTAGCCCCACCCCTGAGGTACCTATGTAGGCAGAGCGTTCTAGCCAATGAGCTGTGTCCTAGCCAATCAGCTGTCGGTACCACCGCTGCCTCTCGAGCAACTTCATCTCAGCAAACAAGAGGGAAATTGATACAATGCTGTACCTCGCTCTGATTGGCCACAAATAATTATGAATTATGCAAATTTAACCTGGATTTTCTCAAAATCAACTTTAATAAACTTACTCTAACGTTTGCAAAATATCTAAATGTTTATTTTGTTTTTTTTTATGCAAAAAAAACAAAATGATATATATATATATATATTTTTTTTTTTTTTTTTTTCTTATTACTATTTTTTTTTTCCCTTTATCAATTTTTTTTTCTTATTACTATTTTTTTTTTTTTTTTTCTTTATCAATTTTTTTTTTTCTTTTTTTTTCCTTTATCAATTTTTTTTTCATACACTACCGATTCTCCTCTATCGGATGGATCAAAATCCAGAAAACTTGAATATACCTTTAAAAGCGCGTCTTGCAATAGGAACAGAGCATGGTCGTCGGCCCCTTTTCTTCACCCTGCCTCATTACCCTCATTATTGCCATGTCCTGAAGCTTCGTTATCCTTAAACAAACCACGTCGCCCCTTCTCCAGCTCTTATCGCTATGTAAACCTCTCTGCGGCGCCCTTCCAATGCCATTACAATATTTGCCTATGTATATATGTGCAAACAGAGCCCAGACCTTGGCTAATCCCACACAAAGACGTTGGGTCCTTGGGAGATATTGATTATTAGATTAACCCTCGGGAGACGCACGGCGACCCCATGACAGTGACACGTGTAATGTGAACGCCAAGCCTGGGATTTAGGCGGCCGGTACATCTTTTGCGCTCTTTCTTGCATCCGGAGAGGAGCGGCAGTGAAATTGATTTGCATGCATCTACTTAATTAAGGAATATAATTAGAGGAAAGGATTAGAATATTATCTTCAAAGCAGCAAAGCCTGGAAAATATTCTTAAATTTAAAAAAAAAAAAAACTTAAAGAGCTTGTAAAAAAGAATACGGAATGGCGGCGCTCCTTTAACCCTTTCACTGGCAAAGCGTTTGGTATTTAGGGTCTCAATTTAACCCCTTCCCTTCTATACCAGGCTACAAATAGGAGAGATTGTATTTTATTACAGCCCACCGACCTTGTGCTAATTGTATGGAGACCCCCAAAGAGTAATTCGCATTGTTTGCGGTCACGTGCAGAGTACTAATTAGACTAATTGTCATAGCTTCATGTGCGGAAGGGGTTAACTAAATTGGGGGCTTCCATATACAGAATGTGGTCGGGGTATATACAAGACAGGAGCCAATAGATCCCAAATACTACAGTCAGTCTCCTCCCACTTTGTAACATTCAACCAGTCAGGGAAAGGGGCGGAGCAAATCATTCTCCCTGCAGCTTTTTTTATGGCCGTTTCTTATATTGTTGATATTTTTTTATCTTTTTCCTGCATTTTTATCATTATACTGCCTTCTTACAGCGCAGAATGGAGAGGGGAGTTACAAACTTCAATGCCTTTTGCAATTTTTACCTCCCAGTCAGTCTTTCTGATCCGCACAAACAAACCTCTGACATACTCCTAGCAAATTCCCGATTAGTGAGAGTAATAAGCAATAATTAGCAATCATAACAAGAAACTGATAACAGCCCAAGCTTTATGGGTGAATCAGGAGGTCCATGCTGTGTCCCGGGTCCCAGAAGCACCAAACAATCAGATCGTCCCGCAAAGGCTTCTCCCTCCTTACACCCGGCGGCGCATAAATAGGTCCCTTTCCCTGGCACTGAGCGCCAGCACCCTCATCCTATAGTTTATTGCTGGGAGTGTGGGCGCACATCTAGTGCCAGCCGGCTGCGCTCCCATCATGCATCTCTTATAGACTGACACTGCACCCAGCCCATCCTCATCATTATGAGAGCGCAGTAATATTCCTGGGTATCCATTACGGACATGTACTTTATTCTATTATGTAGTGTTTACTGCCTAAAATCATACAAATAGTCCCTGTATGGGTCTGCCCACTGCAGTCTGTCACATCCTAACCAATCCATGACCATCTCTCTACAACATGATGCTGAGATGCGGTCCCTGATAGGCTAGGACACAACACCTTATCCACATGGGCACCACCTGGGCATGCACTTCGTTATCACCCCTCATCATGATAGGTAATTAATACCCTTAGATAAGGAATGAGTTCATGGGTTGTCCTTTATAGATAATTTATGGGTAAAATACCTAACTTTCAAACCTCAATTATCTAACTGTGTCACTTTTTATGTTAAGCAATCCGTACTTTGCGTTTCTGCGACGGCGCAGGTCCCATTATATATATATATAAGGACACGTACAATGTACATATCTGGCAGGTAACGGACCTAAAAAGTTACTGTTTTTAGGTGGAAACGACTTTAAGATCCTCCCGCCCGGCTCAGACTATGGGCAGGAAGCAGAAGAGCATGCCCAGCTTACCCGACATGACTAACTATGGGGTGATGGGCAGGAAGCAGAAGTGCATGCCCAGCTTACCCGACATGACTAACTATGGGGTGATGGGCAGGAAGCAGAAGAGCGTGCCCAGCTTACCTGACATGACTAACTATGGGGTGATGGGCAGGAAGCAGAAGAGCGTGCCCAGCTTACCTGACATGACTAACTATGGGGTGATGGGCAGGAAGCAGAAGAGTGTGCCCAGCTTACTGAACATGACTAACTATGGGGTGATGGGCAGGAAGCAGAAGAGCGTGCCCAGCTTACCCGACATGACTAACTATGGGGTGATGGGCAGGAAACAGAAGAGCGTGCCCAGCTTACCTGACATGACTATGGGGTGATGGGCAGGAAGCAGAAGAGCGTGCCCAGCTTACCTGACATGACTATGGGGTGATGGGCAGGAAGCAGAAGAGCGTGCCCAGCTTACCCGACATGACTATGGGGTGATGGGCAGGAAGCAGAAGAGCGTGACCAGCTTACCCGACATGACTATGGGGTGATGGGCCGGAAGCAGAAGAGCATGCCCAGCTTACCCGACATGACTATGGGGTGATGGGCAGGAAGCAGAAGAGCGTGCCCAGCTTACCTGACATGACTATGGGGTGATGGGCAGGAAGCAGAAGAGCGTGCCCAGCTTACTGAACATGACTATGGGGTGATGGGCAGGAAGCAGAAGAGCGTGCCCAGCTTACCTGACATGACTATGGGGTGATGGGCAGGAAGCAGAAGAGCGTGCCCAGCTTACCTGACATGACTAACTATGGGGTGATGGGCAGGAAGCATTAGAGCGTGCCCAGCTTACCTGACATGACTAACTATGGGGTGATGGGCAGGAAGCAGAAGAGCGTGCCCAGCTTACCTGACATGACTAACTATGGGGTGATGGGCAGGAAGCAGAAGAGTGTGCCCAGCTTACTGAACATGACTAACTATGGGGTGATGGGCAGGAAGCAGAAGAGCGTGCCCAGCTTACCCGACATGACTAACTATGGGGTGATGGGCAGGAAACAGAAGAGCGTGCCCAGCTTACCTGACATGACTATGGGGTGATGGGCAGGAAGCAGAAGAGCGTGCCCAGCTTACCTGACATGACTATGGGGTGATCGGCAGGAAGCAGAAGAGCGTGCCCAGCTTACCCGACATGACTATGGGGTGATGGGCAGGAAGCAGAAGAGCGTGCCCAGCTTACCCGACATGACTATGGGGTGATGGGCCGGAAGCAGAAGAGCATGCCCAGCTTACCCGACATGACTATGGGGTGATGGGCAGGAAGCAGAAGAGCGTGCCCAGCTTACCTGACATGACTATGGGGTGATGGGCAGGAAGCAGAAGAGCGTGCCCAGCTTACTGAACATGACTATGGGGTGATGGGCAGGAAGCAGAAGAGCGTGCCCAGCTTACCTGACATGACTAACTATGGGGTGATGGGCAGGAAGCAGAAGAGCGTGCCCAGCTTACCTGACATGACTAACTATGGGGTGATGGGCAGGAAGCAGAAGAGCGTGCCCAGCTTACCGGACATGACTAACTATGGGGTGATGGGCAGGAAGCAGAAGAGCGTGCCCAGCTTACCTGACATGACTAACTATGGGGTGATGGGCAGGAAGCAGAAGTGCATGCCCAGCTTACCTGACATGACTAACTATGGGGTGATGGGCAGGAAGCAGAAGTGCATGCCCAGCTTACCTGACATGACTAACGATGGGGTGATGGGCAGGAAGCAGAAGAGCGTGCCCAGCTTACCTGACATGACTAACTATGGGGTGATGGGCAGGAAGCATTAGAGCGTGCCCAGCTTACCTGACATGACTATGGGGTGATGGGCAGGAAGCAGAAGAGCGTGCCCAGCTTACCTGACATGACTAACTATGGGGTGATGGGCAGGAAGCATTAGAGCGTGCCCAGCTTACCTGACATGACTAACTATGGGGTGATGGGCAGGAAGCAGAAGAGCGTGCCCAGCTTACCTGACATGACTAACTATGGGGTGATGGGCAGGAAGCAGAAGTGCATGCCCAGCTTACCTGACATGACTAACGATGGGGTGATGGGCAGGAAGCAGAAGAGCGTGCCCAGCTTACCTGACATGACTAACTATGGGGTGATGGGCAGGAAGCAGAAGAGCGTGCCCAGCTTACCTGACATGACTAACTATGGGGTGATGGGCAGGAAACAGAAGAGCATGCCCAGCTTACCCGACATGACTATGGGGTGATGGGCAGGAAGTAGAAGAGCGTGCCCAGCTTACCCGACATGACTATGGGGTGATGGGCAGGAAGCAGAAGAGCGTGCCCAGCTTACTGAACATGACTAACTATGGGGTGATGGGCAGGAAACAGAAGAGCGTGCCCAGCTTACTGAACATGACTAACTATGGGGTGATGGGCAGGAAACAGAAGAGCGTGCCCAGCTTACCTGACATGAATAACTATGGGGTGATGGGCAGGAAGCAGAAGAGCGTGCCCAGCTTACCTGACATGACTAACTATGGGGTGATGGGCAGGAAGCAGAAGAGCGTGCCCAGCTTACCTGACATGACTAACTATGGGGTGATGGGCAGGAAGTAGAAGAGCGTGCCCAGCTTACCTGACATGACTAACTATGGGGTGATGGGCAGGAAGTAGAAGAGCGTGCCCAGCTTACCCGACATGACTAACTATGGGGTGATGGGCAGGAAGCAGAAGAGCGTGCCCAGCTGGGTGCAATAAAACAATCTTTAGACTGACTTCTACACACATGGATAAAGATAAAAGGATAAAAAGACAGAAGAAGTGATCAATCAGGTGCTCTTGTTTAGCTCATGCGTATTAAAGCCATATGACAGAATCCTACACTCAAAGTCTCCTCCCACTTTGTAACATTGAAACGTCAGGGAGAGGGGCGGAGCTTATCATTCCCCCTGCAGCGTTTTCTGTGTTTTCAAGGATAGAAGTAAAAGAACGAAACCTTCTTGAGTGTATAAACATGTTCCTTTCAAGGAATGAGGAAGATTACAGAAATATACGTCACGAACCTCAAGGAACGGCGTAACCTGCAGGGTCCTGCTGGGTATTATCTTATCTAATCCACCCCCTGAGGGGGAGGGAAATGAGACTGAGTGTCTAGTAATATCCAGCGTTCTGCGTCTAGGGGCCGGTAATCTGCGCAGCATCGTTAGCGAGGAGGGCTCGCTGCTAATTACTGGCAACTAATCCCCCATGAGGGCGACTAAATGAAAGGATTCCTACACAGTCAAGGAAATATATTCATGAGCCGCTGGAGTCCCAAATATTGTATTGTGCCCCATAGAGAAGCACGACCTGTAGTTTAGAAAACTTACCGCACTTATCTATGCTATATACACACACACGGTCATGTGACCCAACGTTGGAGATCCTGCGCCCAATGTGATTGGCTGCGAGGCTTGGCACCAGGGTGGCCCACGCTTCTGATCTGCAGTGCGTTGGTACTCGCGCCGCGCGGTAATGGCGTGGGAGCACGGCTTCCCTCCATGTTAATCTCTTCCTCCGAGGGCCGGTTCACACAGAGGCCAGAGATTACCCGGAGAGATAGATCGTGGGCGCCGAACGGGATGAACTTCGAGTACAAAGCGAAGGAGATTAACGTTCAAGAGGCGGCGAATGCTGCGCCAAATCCTTGTAACTGATAGATGTGGGAGCATTAACCCTTTCCTCACACATCTGATGTACAAATAGGGATTCAGATCTCATCTATCATCTCTCACCTTTTCTATGTGACTCGCGACTTGCCCGACAAAAATGGCGGGACAATGACATGTGAAGCCATGGGGATGCTGTTTGCTACTCTGAGGACCTTCGGCGCTCATTGCAAGCCTCTCCTCCTGTACTTTCGTACAAATAGACTTAAAATTTGCGTTGCGCCGCACTCCTGGCACCCTGGCTGTCCCCCCGTGCTGTGTGCGATGTTTTTGTTGTATTTTTTTTTGTACGTTGTGCGTTTTTATTGGTTTTTGCTTTGCGCGGTTCGGCCGTTATCCTTGTATTTTTCCTATCTCATATTTTTTTTTACAAAGGCTCGCGTCTCGTAATTTATTTTTTTCGAAGTCCCGTGTTAGCCAACTGCTTGCAGGCTGGCGATCGCGCGTTTACTGAGTGTTTGGTGGCTGTCCTGCGTGTTTCATTGCCTTTACTTTGGCGCTCATCGCCTTTGTGCTGTGACTTAATGGCTCGCCTCGCAAGTCTAAGTCGTACGCACCACACAACGTGTAACAACTATTATATGTGATTCTGATGCTGTGGATTCTACCATATTGGTTTCTGTTGATCTACTTTCTGAGGTGGGAAGAGTCAAAATGCACTGTAGGAATGCGGTATCTAGCATTGCCAGTGCTTCAAAAGGATTAATGAAATCAGCTCAAACAAGAGAGAGTGAAAAAGCAACTGCATATCAGAGCTTAAATACAAAATATTTATATGTAATTATACCACAAGGGTTCCCATGTGGTCCAGTGGTTAGGATTCGGTGCTTTCACCGATGCAACCTGGGTTCAATTCCAAGTCAGGGAACCAAGAGGTCACACCACCCTGAAGCAATGCAGGCTTGAGCCTGGTCAGTGCTTGGATGGGAGACCACCTAGGAATACCAGGAGCTGTACGCTGTGGCCCACTGGAGAAGGAACTGGCAACCCACTCCAGTATCTGCATGGACTTATCCATGTCCTGGTGCGTTACTCTACTGCAGGGTTCCATTTTCTATACAGAGCTGCCATTCTTAGGTGCTGTTTCAGGCAGGTGTGCCCTTGTTTACTAGTGAAAGCACTGGTAGTTTTATCTGCCACATTCCCACTGTGTGGATAAATCTATAAATGGACCACAACATCATTTAGAAGCCAATGGACCTCTAGAATCACCCGGACCATACAGGACCCGCGAGCCAGACGCGAGAACTCGTCTATATTCAGTCCGACGACTCCTTTCAATCACACGGCTCCTTAAAGAAAACCAAACTGTCGAAAAGAAGCAACCATCTAATGATCAAAGAAAGGATCCTCCTTATTTATCCTCCTCCTCCTCCTCCATCCCACTTCAAGGGCCGGGAGCTTTATTACTTCATCTCAAAGACGGTATTAAAGAAAAATAGAAGACAACCCCTGCAAGGAAATCATCCAGAGACATCTCAAGAAAAGGCACATCTCCCAGTCCCCATACCTCCCCCTTATATATATATATTACACACATACACTTTTTATTATTTTATTTTTTACTTTTAAAAGGTGATTTTTCCTGATTTGGGTGAAATCTTGCAGATTAACCCTCGCATTGCCGCTCGGCCTCACAACGCTATCGATGTGCGACAATAACAGATTGGAGGGAGCGCGGTATCTTAATTACATCGCAGGCAATTTATCTGAGGAGGCAGCGAAAGCTACGAGACAAGGCGCTTAATCAAGGCGTACGATCCTAAGGAGGCTGCTTAAAGGGGCAGCTCCGCGACGTGCCCTATATTGGGAGAAAAGGTTCTGTGTAATTAAAGGGGCCCTGCAGAATGGGTTTGTAAGCATAGGTAAATAATATCTTTATTTTCACTACCACGGCTTATACACGTTTGTATTCCACACTTAATCACGACTTGGAGTCTGAGTGGGTGTGTTGTGATCATTTCTTTATTATTATCTTGTCAAAAGTGGGAAGAGGATGTGTTGGATTGAGGTTAGACTTCAGCACCGAGCTGCTTCCCCACAAATGCTGTGCTTACTTGCAAGCCTGACCTCTTCTGCCTAATTTAAATGGACCATCATGGCAGCTTCCAGGCACTAGCATAGTCTGCTAAGATGAAGATTTTCTCTAAAAATGTGTTTATGATCATGACTTACAAGCTGCTAATGGGGTTAGTTTGTCTCAACTTCAAATAAATATCTAAGTGTTTGCAAATCTACATCTCTCCCTCCCCTCTCCCTCCCCCGACCTCCCCTCTCCCTCCCCCGACCTCCACTCTCCCCTCTCCCGACCTCCACTCTCCCCTCTCCCGACCTCCACTCTCCCCTCTCCCGACCTCCACTCTCCCCTCTCCCGACCTCCACTCTCCCCTCTCCCGACCTCCACTCTCCCCTCTCCCGACCTCCACTCTCCCCTCTCCCGACCTCCACTCTCCCCCTCTCCCCGACCTCCACTCTCCCCTCTCCCGACCTCCACTCTCCCCTCTCCCGACCTCCACTCTCCCCTCTCCCGACCTCCACTCTCCCCTCTCCCGACCTCCACTCTCCCCTCTCCCGACCTCCACTCTCCCCTCTCCCGACCTCCACTCTCCCCTCTCCCGACCTCCACTCTCCCCTCTCCCGACCTCCACTCTCCCCTCTCCCGACCTCCACTCTCCCCTCTCCCGACCTCCACTCTCCCCTCTCCCGACCTCCACTCTCCCCTCTCCCGACCTCCACTCTCCCCTCTCCCGACCTCCACTCTCCCCTCTCCCGACCTCCACTCTCCCCTCTCCCGACCTCCACTCTCCCCTCTCCCGACCTCCACTCTCCCCTCTCCCGACCTCCACTCTCCCCAACCCGACCTCCACTCTCCCCAACCCGACCTCCACTCTCCCCAACCCGACCTCCACTCTCCCCAACCCGACCTCCACTCTCCCCAACCCGACCTCCACTCTCCCCAACCCGACCTCCACTCTCCCCAACCTGACCTCCACTCTCCCCGACCTCCCCTCTCCCTCCCCTGACCTCCACTCTCCCCAACCTCCCCTCTCCCTCCCCTGACCTCCACTCTCCCCAACCTCCCCTCTCCCTGCCCTGACCTCCAGTCTCCCCAACCTCCCCTGACCTCCAGTCTCCCCAACCTTCCCTGACCTCCAGTCTCCCCAACCTTCCCTGACCTCCAGTCTCCCCAACCTCCCCTCTCCCTGCCCTGACCTCCAGTCTCCCCAACCTCCCCTGACCTCCAGTCTCCCCAACCTTCCCTGACCTCCAGTCTCCCCAACCTTCCCTGACCTCCAGTCTCCCCAACCTTCCCTCTCCCTCCCCTGACCTCCACTCTCCCCACTTTGATCCCTGACCTCTACTCTCCCCCCCCCCACACCCCTAGATCCCTCTTTAGAGTATGGGGGGGAGGGCTGGAGAGAGAGCGAGAGAAAGAGACTGCATCATATACAAGGTAGTCACTCTCTTGCTCCTAACTCTCTGCATGATGAAGTCTTCCTCTCCCAGCGCTCCTCTCTTGCTCAGCCCTCTCCTACTCTATAGGAGGCAGTCCCTCTCTTGCTCCTAGACCCGTTGTATGTTGCAGTCTCTTTCTCTCCCAGTACGCTCTTTAGTGTCTTGCTGTCTCTTCCCTGCATCACAGTCCCCTCACTATATAACCCGCAGAGCCCTTTCCCTGAAGTATATCGGCGTCCGTTTCCATTTCATGGGTGTCTAATCCGTATTGATTCCCAATCTTCTTCTCTATCGTATTTATCATGATTACACGGAGCTAAAGGGAGCGAGTAATATAATTACCACTAAATTATTGGACAGATCCCATTTCAAATGCCCTTAACTAGTGAATTATGTCTCGGAGCGGTCTGTTTTATACTCACGGGTCACAAATATTAAGTCAATATCGTCCTTGAGCCACCTGCAAATCACACGATCGACTCTTATTGTATTAGTTATTAACGACTTGAAGGCACAAAACACGGCTCTAAGTGTCGCGCAATAAATACAAATATATATATTTATTTCAGTCATTTTCCCATCGTAACAGGATTAGAAACTTGGGAGGAACCTTGGATTCAGATAAGATCTGTATTTAGTTCTATTGGAAGACTGTCACGTTTGGCAGAAGGACCAGACACCAATAGGATAACCCTGCGCCGCCTGTGCCCATCAGGCCGTCGCCCCGGAGGGGCCGCCTGTGCCCATCAGGCCGCCGCCCCAGAGGGGGCCCGCCTGTGCCCATCAGGCCGCCGCCCCAGAGGGGGCCCGCCTGTGCCCATCAGGCCGCCGCCCCAGTGGGGGCCCGCCTGTGCCCATCAGGCCGCCGCCCCAGAGGGGGCCCGCCTGTGCCCATCAGGCCGCCGCCCCAGAGGGGGCCCGCCTGTGCCCATCAGGCCGCCGCCCCAGAGGGGGCCCGCCTGTGCCCATCAGGCCGCCGCCCCAGAGGGGGCCCGCCTGTGCCCATCAGGCCGCCGCCCCAGAGGGGGCCCGCCTGTACCCATCAGGCCGCCGCCCCAGAGGGGGCCCGCCTGTGCCCATCAGGCCGTCGCCCCAGAGGGGGGCCGCCTGTGCCCATCAGGCCGTCGCCCCAGAGGGGGGCCGCCTCTGCCCATCAGGCCGTCGCCCCAGAGAGGCTGCCTGTGCCCATCAGGCCGTCGCCCCAGAGGGGCCGCCTGTGCCCATCAGGCCATCGCCCCGGCCCTGTACACATCACAGTCGCTCCTGTGTTTCTCTCTCAGACAAGATGCTGAACAGTTCAAATGTGAAATCAACTCCGGGCCGGCTCTGAAATTACAGCTTCCTTCTACACGTCCTCCTCATAATGTGAGAGTCACACGCGCTGGCAGGAATATTAAGGAGATGGGAAGAGAGAGAGAGAGACAGGGAAGGGGAGAGACATGGAAGGCAAGAAAGAGGGGGGAGACATGGAAGGCAAGAAAGAGGGGGGAGACATGGAAGGCAAGAAAGAGGGGGGAGACATGGAAGGCAAGACAGAGGGGAGAGAGAAGGCAAGACAGAGGGGGAGAGAAGGCAAGACAGAGGGGGGAGAGAAGGCAAGACAGAGGGGGGAGAGAAGGCAAGACAGAGGGGGGAGAGAAGGCAAGACAGAGGGGGGAGAGGAGGCAAGACAGAGGGGGGAGAGGAGGCAAGACAGAGGGGGGAGAGGAGGCAAGACAGAGGGGGGAGAGAAGGCAAGACAGAGGGGGGAGAGAAGGCAAGACAGAGGGGGGAGAGAAGGCAAGACAGAGGGGGGAGAGAAGGCAAGACAGAGGGGGGAGAGAAGGCAAGACAGAGGGGGGAGAGAAGGCAAGACAGAGGGGGGAGAGAAGGCAAGACAGAGGGGGGAGAGAAGGCAAGACAGAGGGGGGAGAGAAGGCAAGACAGAGGGGGGAGAGAAGGCAAGACAGAGGGGGGAGAGAAGGCAAGACAGAGGGGGGAGAGAAGGCAAGATAGAGGGGAGAGAGAGAGCCACCAGGGGGAGAAGGCAAGACAGAGGGGGGAGAGCAGGGGGCATGGGGGAGAAGGCAAGACAGAGGGGGGAGAGCAGGGGGCATGGGGGAGAAGGCAAGACAGAGGGGAGAGAGCAGGGGGCATGGGGGAGAAGGCAAGACAGAGGGGGGAGAGCAGGGGGCATGGGGGAGAAGGCAAGACAGAGGGGGGAGAGAAGGCAAGACAGAGGGGGGAGAGAAGGCAAGACAGAGGGGGGAGAGAAGGCAAGACAGAGGGGGGAGAGAAGGCAAGACAGAGGGGGGAGAGAAGGCAAGACAGAGGGGGGAGAGAAGGCAAGACAGAGGGGGGAGAGAAGGCAAGATAGAGGGGAGAGAGAGAGCCACCAGGGGGAGAAGGCAAGACAGAGGGGAGAAGGCAAGACAGAGGGGGGAGAGCAGGGGGCATGGGGGAGAAGGCAAGACAGAGGGGGGAGAGCAGGGGGCATGGGGGAGAAGGCAAGAAAGAGGGGAGAGAGCCACCAGGGGAGAAGGCGACAGAGAGAGAGAGAGAGAGAGCATGAGAGAGGGAGAACACAAGAGATAGGGAAGGGAAAAAGGCGCGGATAGAGAGTGGGACAAGGGAAGACAGAGCTCTTATCCGATTCACAGTGAGAAAGAGGAGAAAGAGGGAGAAGGGGAAGGAGAGAGAGAAGAATGAAGGAAGGAAGAGATGGCAAAGGGGAAGGAGAGAGAGAAGAATGAAGGAAGGAAGAGATGGCGAAGGGGAAGGAGAGAGAGAAGAAGCAAGGAAGAGATGGCGAAGGGGAAGGAGAGAGAGAGAAGAATGAAGGAAGAGATGGCAAAAGGGAAGGAGAGAGAGAAGAAGCAAGGAAGAGATGGCGAAGGGGAAGAAGAGAGAGAAGAATGAAGGAAGAGATGGCAAAGGGGAAGGAGAGAGAGAAGAAGCAAGGAAGAGATGGCGAAGGGGAAGGAGAGAGAGAGAGAAGAATGAAGGAAGAGATGGCAAAAGGGAAGGAGAGAGAGAAGAAGCAAGGAAGAGATGGCGAAGGGGAAGGAGAGAGAGAAGAATGAAGGAAGGGAGAGATGGCAAAGGGGAAGGAGAGAGAGAAGAATGAAGGAAGAGATGGCGAAGGGGAAGGAGAGAGAGAAGAAGCAAGGAAGAGATGGCGAAGGGGAAGGAGAGAGAGAGAGAAGAATGAAGGAAGAGATGGCGAAGGGGAAGGAGAGAGAGAAGAAGCAAGGAAGAGATGGCAAAAGGGAAGGAGAGAGAGAAGAAGCAAGGAAGAGATGGCGAAGGGGAAGGAGAGAGAGAAGAATGAAGGAAGAGATGGCAAAGGGGAAAGAGAGAGAGAAGAATGAAGGAAGAGATGGCGAAGGGGAGAGAGAGAGAAGAAGCAAGGAAGAGATGGCGAAGGGGAAGGAGAGAGAGAGAAGAATGAAGGAAGAGATGGCGAAGGGGAAGGAGAGAGAGAGAAGAATGAAGGAAGAGATGGCGAAGGGGAAGGAGAGAGAGAAGAATGAAGGAAGAGATGGCGAAGGGGAGAGAGAGAGAGAGAGAAGAAGCAAGGAAGAGATGGCGAAGGGGAAGGAGAGAGAGAGAAGAATGAAGGAAGAGATGGCGAAGGGGAAGGAGAGAGAGAGAAGAATGAAGGAAGAGATGGCGAAGGGGAAGGAGAGAGAGAGAAGAATGAAGGAAGAGATGGCGAAGGGGAAGGAGAGAGAGAAGAATGAAGGAAGAGATGGCGAAGGGGAGAGAGAGAGAGAGAAGAATAAAGGAAGAGATGGCGAAGGGGAAGGAGAGAGAGAGAAGAATGAAGGAAGAGATGGCGAAGGGGAAGGAGAGAGAGAGAAGAATGAAGGAAGAGATGGCGAAGGGGAAGGAGAGAGAGAGAAGAATGAAGGAAGAGATGGCAAAGGGGAAAGAGAGAAGAATGAAGGAAGAGATGGCGAAGGGGAAAGCGAGAAAGAAGAATGAAGGAAGAGATGGCGAAGGGGAAGGAGAGAGAGAGAAGAATGAAGGAAGAGATGGCGAAGGGGAAGGAGAGAGAGAAGAATGAAGGAAGAGATGGCGAAGGGGAAGGAGAGAGAGAGAAGAATGAAGGAAGAGATGGCGAAGGGGAAGGAGAGAGAGAAGAATGAAGGAAGAGATGGCGAAGGGGAGAGAGAGAGAGAGAAGAATGAAGGAAGAGATGGCGAAGGGGAAAGAGAGAGAGAAGAATGAAGGAAGAGATGGCGAAGGGGAAAGAGAGAGAGAGAAGAAGGAAGGAAGAGATGGCGAAGGGGAAAGAGCGAGAAGAATGAAGGAAGAGATGGCGAAGGGGAAAGAGAGAGAGAGAAGAATGAAGGAAGAGATGGCAAAGGGGAAAGAGAGAGAGAGAGAAGAAGGAAGGAAGAGATGGTGAAGGGGAAAGAGAGAGAGAGAGAAGAAGGAAGGAAGAGATGGCGAAGGAAAGGGGGAGAAAAGGATGAGACACAGCAGGAGAAGAGGGAGAGAGAGAGAGAGAGGGGGGGGGTTGCATTTGACAGTACATGAAATACCCATCTAGTGTGCTCATTTTATCTACTTGCAAATGCTTTGTTATATTGTATTTTATTCTACAATATCTGTTGGTTGGAGAGTGAGAGGAGGAAAGGCACGAGAGAGTGAGAGCGCAGCGCGCAGAGACACTACCGGAGTATGTCTGGGCATGCCAGGGAGATGACAGCAGAGGGCACCGAGCCCAGAAGGTGGGGGCAAGAGATTATAGGGCAGGCGCTTTGTGGTCCTGCGGCGCTATGTGGTCCTGCGGCGCTAGTGAAACAGGCAGAGGTTCTGAAACCCGATTAGCCCTAGAGGTGAGCACATTAATATCCGATTCTGATTGTATAGATCTAGGTACACTGCCCCTTTAATAACAGGAGTTCCCCAGATGACAAATAAGCCTCTACGTCAGGAGGCGTGTGTGCGTGTGTGTGTGTGTGTGTGGCAGCAGTCACAGATGTATAATTACACGCGTGTCCCTGTGCAGATGGCACTCTGGCCATGACAGGTAGGTGGTCTCTGAGCCCCTAATTACAGCACATTATCCTGTGCCCGCACCCCCTGCCAGGTGGTAACCATAATTACACAGGGTGCTGGCAGGGTGCACTTATCTACATCACAGGTGCCCAGCGCGACGGGACGAGTACGCGACAAACCGCGGCCGCCACAACAATGACACATGGAGGGCGAGGGATGGGGTAACTGAGAAAACAAAATCTTTAAGGATATGACACCTCTCCAGAAGCAGACAGCAATAATGCCAGCTCAGCTCCTCCATAAATAGAGATACGTCTCACACCAAACTATCATGGATGCCTCCGTCTGGACACTTCCTTTCCAGCTCTGACTCCTTCACTTCGCTATTTGATAACCTTCAGAGTTAAAAAATAATGAAACATATTTTATTTTAAAGAAACAGGTTCCAAATAAGGAGCCGCCATGAGAACCAGAACATTAGGATTGGATTAGAGGTACCTGAAGAACTAAAGCTGGACTGGGCCGTGCCGCTGTGCGATTGGTTCCTACAGCCGCGGCCCAGTCCCAGGAAGACACGCCTATACAGGCTGTGTACAGAGGAAGCTGAACATACAGAGGTGCTGGCACATACGTGTTGGAGGTCATATCAAACTGAGTCCGTCATAGAAATGTATCTTAAGTGCATGTTCTGGTCTTGTAACCCAGAGAAAAATCACCCCCCCCCGCGCCCCTCCACCTCTCCCGCCACAGCGCCCCTCCACCTCTCCCCCCCCCCCCCCCGCCACAGCGCCCCTCCACCTCTCCCCCCCCCCCCCCCCCCGCCACAGCGCCCCTCCACCTCTCCCCCCCCCCGCCACAGCGCCCCTCCACCTCTCCCCCCCCCCCCGCCACAGCGCCCCTCCACCTCTCCCCCCCCCCCGCCACAGCGCCCCTCCACCTCTCTCCCCCCGCCACAGCGCCCCTCCACCTCTCTCCCCCCCCGCCACAGCGCCCCTTCCACCTCTCTCTCCCCCCCCGCCACAGCGCCCCTCCACCTCTCTCCCCCCCCCGCCACAGCGCCCCTCCACCTCTCTCCCCCCCCCGCCACAGCGCCCCTCCACCTCTCTCCCCCCCCCCGCCACAGCGCCCCTCCACCTCTCTCCCCCGCCACAGCGCCCCTCCACCTCTCTCCCCCGCCACAGCGCCCCTCCACCTCTCTCCCCCCCCCCCCGCCACAGCGCCCCTCCACCTCTCTCCCCCCCCCCCGCCACAGCGCCCCTCCACCTCTCTCCCCCCCCCGCCACAGCGCCCCCTCCACCTCTCCCCCCCCCCGCCACAGCGCCCCTCCACCTCTCCCCCCCCCGCCACAGCGCCCCTCCACCTCTCCCCCCCCCCGCCACAGCGCCCCTCCACCTTTCTCCCCCCCCCCCCGCCACAGCGCCCCTCCCCCTCTCTCCCCTCCCCCGCCACAGCGCCCCTCCACCTCTCTCCCCTCCCCCGCCACAGCGCCCCTCCACCTCTCTCCCCTCCCCCGCCACAGCGCCCCTCCACCTCTCTCCCCTCCCCCGCCACAGCGCCCCTCCACCTCTCTCCCCTCCCCCGCCACAGCGCCCCTCCACCTCTCTCCCCTCCCCCGCAACAGCGCCCCTCCACCTCTCCCCACCCCCCACAGTGCCCCTCCACCTCTCCCCCCCGCCACAGCGCCCCTCCACCACAGCGCCCCTCCGCCTCTTACCCCCAGCCACAGCGCCCCTCCGCCTCTTACCGCCCGCCACAGCGCCCCTCCGCCTCTTACCGCCCGCCACAGCGCCCCTCCGCCTCTTACCGCCCGCCACAGCGCCCCTCCGCCTCTTACCACCCGCCACAGCGCCCCTCCGCCTCTTACCACCCGCCACAGCGCCCCTCCGCCTCTTACCGCCCGCCACAGCGCCCCTCCGCCTCTTACCGCCCGCCCCAGCGCCCCTCCGCCTCTTACCGCCCGCCACATCGCCCCTCCACCTCTCACCCTGCTCCCCTCATGTCCCCTGAATGTATCCCCTCTCCTCTAACTGCTCCCCCAAGTCCCCCTGTCTGTTCCCAATCCTCTCATCCCCCCCCCCCCCTTGTGTCCCTTAATCTCATTCCATCTCTGCTCCCCATGTGTCACTTCCTCTCTCTCTCTCCCCTCCAGATCAGACCCAGTCACGCATCTCTTTAATATTCCCGGCCATGCCTCCCCCTCCCCCCCCCCCTCCCACTATAAAGGCCGGTGCAGAAGGCGGCGCACATTTAGGAGGCTGCTCATTGAGAGAAGCTCAGATGTGCAGACGCCACAAGATAAAACACGTATGTACGAGACACGCATGAACATAGAGAGACTGCACGAACAGACGGATGACACAAGAAGTCAGTGAAAGGGTTAAGTGACTAAATCACAGGAGGACCAGCCATGTAAAAGCACACGGCAAATGTGCCAAATATCACATAAATGAGCCCGATAGGAAGGCGATAACTTACATTGAAGTTTGCTTGTTTTTCTGTCACTCGCTTTTATCTCTGTGCTCATAGCTGGTTACTACCTGGTGTCTGCACATGCTCACATTGATTCTAATAATTAAAAAAAACTGGCTGGAAATGACAGGGTAACCCCTGACCGAGTAAACATTATTTGATTTTTAAAAGGTTCATTTTGCGCTT
>CM050175.1:2656850-2766415 GCA_027410445.1 Discoglossus pictus | reverse complement strand
ATTGGATTAGAGGTACCTGAAGAACTAAAGCTGGACTGGGCCGTGCCGCTGTGCGATTGGTTCCTACAGCCGCGGCCAGTCCCAGGAAGACACGCCTATACAGGCTGTGTACAGAGGAAGCTGAACATACAGAGGTGCTGGCACATTACGTGTTGGAGGTCATATCAAACTGAGTCCGTCATAGAAATGTATCTTAAGTGCATGTTCTGGTCTTGTAACCCAGAGAAAAATCACCCCCCCCGCGCCCCCTCCACCTCTCCCGCCACAGCGCCCCTCCACCTCCCCTCACCCCCCCCCCCCCGCCACAGCGCCCCTCCCCTCTCCCCCCCCTCCCCCCCCCGCCACAGCGCCCCTCCACCTCTCCCCCCCCCCGCCACAGCGCCCCTCCCACCTCCCCCCGCCACAGCGCCCCTCCACCTCTCCCCCCCCCCCGCCACAGCGCCCCTCCACCTCTCTCCCCCGCCACAGCGCCCCTCCACCTCTCCCCCCCCGCCACAGCGCCCTCCACCCTCTCCCCCCCCGCCACAGCTGCCCCTCCACCTCTCTCCCCCCCCCGCCACAGCGCCCCTCCACCTCTCTCCCCCCCCGCCACAGCGCCCTCCACCTCTCTCCCCCCCCGCCCAGCGCCCCTCCACCCTCTCTCCCCCGCCAACAGCGCCCTCCACCTCTCTCCCCCGCCACAGCGCCCCTCCACCTCTCTCCCCCCCCCCCGCACAGCGCCCCTCCACCTCTCTCCCCCCCCGCCCCAGCGCCCCTCCACCATCTCTCCCCCCCCCGCCACAGCGCCCCTCCACCTCTCCCCCCCCCCGCCACAGCGCCCCTCCACCTCTCCCCCCCCCGCCACAGCGCCCCTCCACCTCCCCTCCCCCCCCGCCACAGCGCCCCTCCACCTTTCTCCCCCCCCCCCGCCACAGCGCCCCTCCACCTCTCTCCCCTCCCCCGCCACAGCGCCCCTCCACCTCTCCCTCCCCCGCCACAGCGCCCCTCCACCTCTCTCCCCTCCCCCGCCACAGCGCCCCTCCACCTCTCTCCCCTCCCCCGCCACAGCGCCCCTCCACCTCTCTCCCCTCCCCCGCCACAGCGCCCCTCCACCTCTCTCCCCTCCCCCGCAACAGCGCCCCTCCACCTCTCCCCACCCCCCACAGTGCCCTCCACCTCTCCCCCCCGCCACAGCGCCCCTCCACCACAGCGCCCCTCCGCCTCTTACCCCCAGCCACAGCGCCCCTCCGCCTCTTACCGCCCGCCACAGCGCCCTCCGCCTCTTACCCGCCCGCCACAGCGCCCCTCCGCCTCTTACCGCCCGCCACAGCGCCCCTCCGCCTCTTACCACCCGCCACAGCGCCCCTCCGCCTCTTACCACCCGCCACAGCGCCCCTCCGCCTCTTACCGCCCGCCACAGCGCCCCGCCGCCTCTTACCGCCCGCAGCGCCCCTCCGCCTCTTACCGCCCGCCACATCGCCCCTCCACCTCTCACCCTGCTCCCCTCATGTCCCCTGAATGTATCCCCTCTCCTCTAACTGCTCCCCCAAGTCCCCTGTCTGTTCCCAATCCTCTCACCCCCCCCCTTGTGTCCCTTAATCTCATTCCATCTCTGCTCCCCATGTGTCACTTCCTCTCTCTCTCTCCCCTCCAGATCAGACCCAGTCACGCATCTCTTTAATATTCCCGGCCATGCCTCCCCCTCCCCCCCCCCCTCCCACTATAAAGGCCGGTGCAGAAGGCGGCGCACATTTAGGAGGCTGCTCATTGAGAGAAGCTCAGATGTGCAGACGCCACAAGATAAAACGACGTATGTACGAGACACGCTATGAACATAGAGAGACTGCACGAACAGAAGCGATGACACAAGGAAGTCAGTGAAAGGGTTAAGTGACTAAATCCACAGGAGGACCCAGTCCATGTAAAAGCACACGGGTGCAAATGTGCCAAATATCACATAAATGAGCCGATAGGAAGGCGATAACTTACATTGAAGTTTGCTTGTTTGTTCTGTCACTCCTTTTTATCTCTGTGCTCATAGCTGGGTTACTACCTGGTGTCTGCACAATGCTCACATTGATTCTAATAATTAAAAAAAACTGGCTGGAAATGACAGGGTAACCCCTGGACCGAGGTAAACATTATTTGATTTTAATAGGTTCATTTTGCGCTTTAGTTTACTTTCCCACTGTCTACATTGGTTTTATTCCGTGCAATGCATTGTGGATGTGGATCTAGGAGGCAGGAACAGAGTGGAAAGAGTGATGGCATGAGTAGGGTCGCGATGCGCTCTGGCCATCGCCCTGTGTCCATTTCCCAAGCTCGCAGGCCCAGGGCACACGAGGCGAGCGGGGACGATGGCTGCCGCATACTAATATATCCTGAAGTGGGCGCCCTCCTACAGACGCAGCGCTGCCTGGGTGGGCTGCTGCCTTTATGTACATGGGGGCAAAACGACCATTAAACAGGATTACTATATTTATGTCATGGGAGTGATCTGAATCCTAGAAAACTTACTACCCAGTCCATCGGTCAGTGGGTCTGCCCGGCCGCTCCGTTTGGGTCACGGCGCAGTACCTCTCCGTGTGGGGGGCGGCTGGATTATTTTTCGTTACATACTACGCACATTTTGCCTGTTTTCCCAAATTCTAAATGTTTAAACCATGACCTTGGTTTTCTTTTAAATAAGCCAAACCTAGGTAGAGAGAATGGGCAGACTAAATGGGCCATTATATCTATCTAAAAAGCTTTATTAAAAGAAAAACAACCAACACAACCACCTCCATCTCTTTGTGGCATGGACACATACATCTGGTTTACTAACGGAGACCGAGAGGGGGCTGCATAAGTGACCCTAGGGATGTAGGTTTTCTGTGTCCCTGGAGCTGCACCATTTAGTAGACATGGGACTAAATCTCCAGAGACTCAGCAATTACACGAAGCTCGCTCACATACCCCTCAGAGTGCAGGCTGTCAGATTACTGCATAATCCCCACAGCCAGGCAGGAAATAATGAGGGGACGGACCCCGCACACGCCAAGAGAACACGGAACGCTCATTAATATGACCAGCGCAGAGAGGTCACACAGGGTCGCAAACACGGGATCTGGCAGTATGGGAGGGTAGGGGGGCAACGGGGAGAGGCATGCTGAGCATATGGGGGGCAACGGGGAGGAGGGATACCCCAGCCTCGCTAATCACATGCTGAGCATATGGGGGGCAACATGGAGGAGGGATACCCCAGCCTCACTAATCACATGCTGAGCATATGGGGGGCAACAGGGAGGGGAGATACCCCAGCCTCACTAATCACATGCTGAGCATATGGGGGGGCAACAGGGAGGAGGGATACCCCAGCCTCGCTAATCACATGCGGAGCATATGGGGGGCAACGGGGAGAGGAGATACCCCAGCCTCGCAAATTACATGCTGCGCATATGGGGGGCAACAGGGAGGAGGGATACCCCAGCCTCGCTAATCACATGCGGAGCATATGGGGGGCAACGGGGAGGGGAGATACCCCAGCCTCGCTAATCACATGCTGAGCATATGGGGGGCAACGGGAGGGAGATACCCCAGCCTCGCTAATCACATGTGAGCAATGGGGGGCAACGGGGAGGAGGGATACCCCAGCCTCGCTAATCACATGCTGAGCATAGGGGGGCAACGGGGAGAGACATGCTGAGCTTATGGGGGCAACGGGGAGAGACATGCTGAGCATATGGGGGCAACGGGAGAGAGACATGCTGAGCATAGGGGGCAACGGGGAGGAGGGATACCCCAGCCTCGCTAATCACATGCTGAGCATATGGGGGCAACATGGAGGAGGGATACCCCAGCCTCGCTATCACCTGATGCTAGCATATGGGGGGCAACCGGGTGAGGGGAGATACCCCCAGCCTCGCTAATCACATGGTGAGCATATGGGGGGGCAACATGGAGGGAGGGATACCCCAGCCTCGCTAATCACATTGCTGAGCATAGGGGGTGGGCCAACATGGAGGAGGGATACCCCAGCCTCGCTAATCACATGCTGAGCATATGGGGGGCAACATGGAGGGGAGATACCCCAGCCTCGCTAATCACATGGTGAGCATATGGGGGGGCAACAGGGAGGAGGGATACCCCAGCCTCGCTAATCACATGCTGAGCATATGGGGGGCAACAGGAGGGGAGATACCCCAGCCTCACTAATCACTTGCTGAGCATATGGGGGCAACATGGAGGGGAGATACCCCAGCCTCGCTAATCACATGCTGCACATATGGGGGGCAACATGGAGGGGAGATACCCCAGCCTCGCTAATCACATGATGAGCTAATGGGGGCAACAGGGAGGAGGGATACCCCAGCCTCGCTAATCACATGATGAGCATATGGGGGCAACATGGAGGAGGGATACCCCAGCCTCACTAATCACATGCTGAGCATATGGGGGGCAACAGGGAGGGGAGATACCCCAGCCTCACTAATCACATGCTGAGCATATGGGGGGGCAACGGGGAGGGGAGATACCCCCAGCCTCGCCTAATCACATTGCTGAGCATATGGGGGCAACGGGGAGGAGGGATACCCCAGCCTCGCTAATCACTATGCGGAGCATATGGGTGGCACACGTGGGAGGGGAGATACCCCAGCCTCGCTAATCCACATGCTGAGCATATGGGTGGGCAACATGGAGGAGGGATACCCCAGCCTCGCTAATCACAATGCCTGAGCATAATGGGGGCAACGGGGAGGGGAGGATACCCCAGCCTCGCTAATCACATGGTGAGCATATGGGGGGGCAACATGGAGGAGGGATACCCCAGCCTCGCTAATCACATGCAGAGCATATGGGGGGCAACGGGGAGAGACATGCTGAGCATATGGGGGGCAACGGGGAGAGACATGCTGAGCATATGGGGGGCAACGGGGAGAGACATGCTGAGCATATGGGGGCAACGGGGAGGAGGGATACCCCAGCCTCGCTAATCACATGCTGAGCATATGGGGGGCAACATGGAGGAGGGATACCCCAGCCTCGCTAATCACATGCTGAGCATATGGGGGGGGGCAACATGGAGGGGAGATACCCCAGCCTCGCTAATCACATGGTGAGCATATGGGGGGGCAACAGGGAGGAGGGATACCCCAGCCTCGCTAATCACATGCTGAGCATATGGGGGGCAACAGGGAGGGGAGATACCCCAGCCTCACTAATCACTTGCTGAGCATATGGGGGGCAACATGGAGGGGAGATACCCCAGCCTCGCTAATCACATGCTGCACATATGGGGGGCAACATGGAGGGGAGATACCCCAGCCTCGCTAATCACATGATGAGCATATGGGGGGCAACAGGGAGGAGGGATACCCCAGCCTCGCTAATCACATGATGAGCATATGGGGGGCAACATGGAGGAGGGATACCCCAGCCTCACTAATCACATGCTGAGCATATGGGGGGGCAACAGGGAGGGGAGATACCCCAGCCTCACTAATCACATGCTGAGAATATGGGGGGCAACAGGGAGGGGAGATACCCCAGCCTCGCTAATCACATGCTGAGCATATGGGGGGCAACGGGGAGGGGAGATACCCCAGCCTCGCTAATCACATGCTGAGCATATAGGGGGCAACAGGGAGGAGGGATACCCCAGCCTCAGTAATCACATGCTGAGCATATGGGGGGCAACAGGGAGGAGGGATCCCCCAGCCTCGCTAATCACATGCTGAGCATATGGGGGGCCACATGGAGGGGAGATACCCCAGCCTCACTAATCACATGCTGAGCATATGGGGGGCAACAGGGAGGGGAGATACCCCAGCCTCACTAATCACATGCTGAGCATATGGGGGGCAACAGGGAGGGGAGATACCCCAGCCTCACTAATCACTTGCTGAGCATATGGGGGGCAACATGGAGGAGGGATACCCCAGCCTCGCTAATCACATGATGAGCATATGGGGGGCAACATGGAGGAGGGATACCCCAGCCTCGCTAATCACATGATGAGCATATGGGGGGCAACAGGGAGGAGGGATACCCCAGCCTCGCTAATCACATGCTGAGCATATGGGGGGCAACATGGAGGGGAGAGGAGATACCCCAGCCTCGCTAATCAGAGCTGGCAGTATGGGAGGGTAGGGGGGCAAAGGGGAGTGGCGATACCCCAGCCTAGCTAATCACATGATGAGCATATAGGGGGCAACAGGGACAGGAGATACCCCAGCCTCGCTAATCACACAATTAATATAATAGTAAATGAAAGAATATATTTACTTTATTTATAAAAGACCATTTAACAAGGAGGGGGTGTAAGCCAATGAGATTTCCATAAGACCAACTGAAAGCTCTGGCACTGAAGGATGCCACATTTCAACTGAAAGTGTGGCAACAATATCTGCATTCATAGTCTTCTCTAAACTAGAAGCAGATCAGCAGAATCAAAAATGGTGACTCCCACTGCATCCTAACTGCATACAATGGGCACAAAGTGCATGTAAGAAAGTCTAGTTCTTCTTTTGTCAAACTATAATAAAATAACCCAACTTATAAACAGCTAGATTCAGGTCCAGGTTTGTGATCATCTTTCTGGACACATGGTCCCTATTATGGCCATTCAGACACACAAAGCCAGTGTCTGGCAGCGCCACAATCCAGCGAGCGGCGTGTCCTCAGAGCGCGCTCACCTCTCACACGGGATGTCATTGTATTTGTCAGGTACAAAGCGTTCGCTTTTTCTATTTGCTGTAAGGTCAGATCCGAGAATAGACTTGTCCGACCTCCCTGGCTGTGCAAACATAACAGAGGACCTCTTATTTGTGGTCCGCGGCACCAAGATGAACATGATCGTTACCAACATCCTGCTCCGTGCAGCTAGGAAACAAAGTGACCAATTAAATCTATGTCCATGCCGTCAAGAAAATACCACTGTAGTGAAAATAAAACGCACTGGTCTGTACAGTATGCAACAAATGACAAAATTATCAGTCGTGTAAGACATGGACATTTTTTTTGGGGGGGGGGGGGGAGAAAAAATAACTCTAAGTACAGGAATCCATTTTGTGTTTGTTACATCACATCCTGAATGATGGGAGGGGGGATGCTTTTAATTAGTGGTGGGAGGGAACAGGCACAATTCCAGAGCCTTTGTTTGATAATTGGATAAGATAGAAATGTACACCACTCCCGCTCACATGTCTAGAAGTAGGACATTGCATCAAAGGATACAACCACAGAAAGACAAACACCCCTCTCAAACACAACTTCCACCAATGTATCAGAGTATTGGATTACAGAGTGAAAAATGCATTGTGTGCTCATTTGCATGTCCCCGCCCAGATTCCCAGCATGCACTGCAATAACTATTTTTGGTGATCCGGAGCAGCAGATTATTTTCAGCATTTTGGAGGCTTTTCCAAACATACAGTGGCCTTCGTGGCAGATAGAACATGGAGTTGCCACGTCATTTAACACTTTCCTGACACACTCATGCCCAGCAGGGCCTACTTTATGGATAAAAGGCTATTATCTCAGACACCGGCCTTCAACTCCACGGCCAGATGTAGATCCTGCCCGCTGACAGCTTTGGTTTATGCTCTACCCTTAATGCACCCGCGGCTCGAAGCCCAGGCGCAAGAAATCTCTCCCAGATACACTTGTAAGGTGCACAGGAAGACTCGGTCATACTGAGCGCGTGTATTACATCTTGGAGTATAAAAAAAAAGGGAGTATTAATAAATCCGGCAGGCAGAGCGCACTCCCCGGGGATCTGAGAGCGTCTGGACGCAGTAAATAAAACTCGGCATCAGCTGAATTTAAGAAGGTTTTTTCTTCTTGTCTTTCATGAGGAGAAGAAACTGAGCAGGAGGCAGATGTTCCGATCGTCTTAGTAATTAACGTGAGGGGAACAGAGTCGTTATCCAGAAAGCAGAGAGAAATGATGGCTTAATATGGACGCCTGGGAAGTGGAGGAGCGCTATAAAGATTGGAGGGCTCCAGAAATGGGCGACAAGTATGGAGGCTGGCGCAGTACAGCGCGTACCCTTCAAATAAGTATATGGACGTTTTCTGGATTTCACTAGGTATATACTATATCTGTGTATTTAATTACTGTTATGTACTTTATTTTATTAAGAAGTTCTCAGAATAACCTAAAATCACACAACTTGTATCTGTTTTGACCTCTACAGCTTATGAATACTCAGACTGTTAAGCTCAACTTAGCCTGTCAGTGACCTCTCTCAAGGAGCATGTTGCAGAATGTTGTCATTGATTGGTTCCTATGAGATACCACACACCCTATACTTGTCCACTGTCTTCATGAGCTGTAGAGGGGAGAAACTGTTAGGAACCATTTACTTTATTAATGTCCAGGAACCTTCCATATCTCTTTAAGTTATATTCACAGAGCCTCTAAACAAACACTATAGGAACAGCTTTCTGCTATAACCTTAAGATGACCCCTATAGTACGACCCGCATAGTACGACCCGCATAGTACGACCCGCATAGTACGACCCGCATAGTACGACCCGCATAGTACGACCCGCATAGTACGACCCGCATAGTACGACCCGCATAGTACGACCCGCATAGTACGACCCGCATAGTACGACCCGCATAGTACGACCCGCATAGTACGACCCGCATAGTACGACCCGCATAGTACGACCCGCATAGTACGACCCGCATAGTACGACCCGCATAGTACGACCCGCATAGTACGACCATATCTGTGTAAATCAAGTTCAGCACATTATTTCTGAGAATATTTTACTTTTATCAAACTCTAATGACTGGGGGCTTCCATATTAAATATTCAGTGCACTGTCTGCTGGTCTAGAGCCTGACTAAATGTGTTCATCTCTGAACCTATTACTAAGTTCAGCATTTGACACCTACCACCTCACCCACACACTCAGGGGATGGTGGTTCCACTATAACATTAACAACATGCTTTCCCTTCAACAATTCATCTGCACTTAGGTCACTCTGCCCCTACATGGGACTGACCCTGTAACCCATTATATCCCGGTCATTAGGTCACTCTGCCCCTACATGGGACTGACCCTGTAACCCATTATATCCCAGTCATTAGGTCACTCTGCCCCTACATGGGACTGACCCTGTAACCCATTATATCCCGGTCATTAGGTCACTCTGCCCCTACATGGGACTGACCCTTTAATCCATTATGTCCCAGTCATTACATCATATGGCATTGACCCTTTAAATCCCACACTCTCAAAATGACAAACTCCGCGTCCATGATATCCGAGGAAGAGATTGGCAGATTAATCTGAGTATTAAAAGATAATATATGGCCCTGGATTTGTGGCGGCGGCGCCTGTGCGATTCTTCATTCTGACGGAGCAGGCATCTGACAGGCCCGGATAATAAGGAGATTTTTAAAGCTCTGGGTAGCGGTGGAATTTATTCAGAGGTTGCATATCTGAATAGTTATGATTTCAGATGATGCATTAATACCGCCATTTGTAACGGGTTTGATAAATCGAACACGCTGCACATTTGTTTTGTTAAGTTACCAACTCCCGGAGCTCAAACCTTCTGTGAAGGGCAAGCTGGAGGAGCTCGTCTGAGGACAGTAAGAAATGGAACAAGGAAAGCTGCTGTGGCCCATAGGCGCGCAAGGGACAAGGGGGTCATGTGTGCGGCCCATAGGCGCCGTGCAAGGGACAAGGGGGTCGTCGTGTGTGCGGCCCATAGGCGCCGTGCAAGGGACAAGGGGGTCGTCGTGTGTGCGGCCCATAGGCGCCATGCAAGGGACAAGGGGGGTCGTCGTGTGTGCGGCCCATAGGCGCCGTGCAAGGGACAAGGGGGTCGTCGTGTGTGCGGCCCATAGGCGCCGTGCAAGGGACAAGGGGGTCGTCGTGTGTGCGGCCCATAGGCGCCGTGCAAGGGACAAGGGGGTCGTCGTGTGTGCGGCCCATAGGCGCCGTGCAAGGGACAAGGGGGTCGTCGTGTGTGCGGCCCATAGGCGCCGTGCAAGGGACAGGGGGGTCGTCGTGTGTGCGGCCCATAGGCGCCGTGCAAGGGACAGGGGGGTCGTGTGTGCGGCCCATAGGCGCCGTGCAAGGGACAAGGGGGTCGTGTGTGCGGCCCATAGGCGCGTGCAAGAGACAAGGGGGACGTGTGTGTGGCCCATAGGCGCCGTGCAAGGGACAAGGGGGTCGTGTGTGCGGCCCATAGGCGCGTGCAAGAGACAAGGGGGACGTGTGTGTGGCCCATAGGCGCATGCAAGAGACAAGGGGGACATGTGTGGCCCATAGGCGCATGCAAGAGACAAGGGGGACATGTGTGGCCCATAGGCGCATGCAAGGAACAAGGGAGTCGTGTGTGGCCATAGGCGCATGCAAGGGACAAGGGGGTCGTGTGTGGCCATAGGCGCATGCAAGGGACAAGGGGGTCGTGTGTGGCCCATAGGCGCGTGCAAGAGACAAGGGGGACGTGTGTGGCCCATAGGCGCATGCAAGGAACAAGGGGGTCGTGTGTGGCCATAGGCGCATGCAAGGTACAAGGGGGTCGTGTGTGGCCATAGGCGCATGCAAGGGACAAGGGGGTCGTGTGTGGCCATAGGCGCATGCAAGGGACAAGGGGGTCGTGTGTGGCCATAGGCGCATGCAAGGGACAAGGGGGTCGTGTGTGGCCATAGGCGCATGCAAGGGACAAGGGGGTCGTGTGTGGCCCATAGGCACGTGTGGCCATATGTGGGTGCAAAAGGACAAGATGCCATGTTCCTATAGGTAGGAAGACTCCATGAACGTTTTAATTTGACAGCAGATAAGAACCAAAATGCCATATCATCTCCTATACTATCTAGCAAAAGCTTGGCCTACAAAAAACCCAGAATGGCCTACTGGTTCCATTGGGCATGCTTAAATTATTTTTCTGTTGCCAATCACTACCACTTTTCACTGGCATCCTTTTCCACTATACTACTCTTTCTGTAATGCAGTACTTTAATACATCAAATCTTCCACCTTCATATCCTGACCTCTTGTTCTGAGCCGTACATGGGGTCTGATGTTTTAAGATACTAGAAAATGAGCAGATCTGATGCTGCAAGCCGTTATTTGCCATCACACGGCGTGGGTGTCACCTCCAGTAGAACGTGTTAAAGTTGCGGCTCCTCACAGATGACAATGTTGTGATATCCCGGAGAGCGAGGCTGCAAACATCTCAGCTGGGGTTTGTGTCAAGAAAGACCAAAAAACAACATGTCCAAGAAAAACTGCACATTTCAAGTGTGCAAACAAACGAACTATATCAGCAGCTTAAGAAATGAACATAAAACCAGAATTACTGAAGCCAATGGTGACATGTAGAAGGCTCCATCCTGACAGGGGTGTGCTTATTTTTTTCAGTGGAAGGGAGAGCGCACCCAGAGCGCGAGCGGAGAGCGCGCCAAGAGAGCGAGCGGAGAGAGCGCCAAGAGAGCGAGTGGAAAATGCGAAGAGAGCGAGCGGAGAGCGCGCCAAGAGCGCGAGCGGAGAGCGCACCAAGAGCACGAGCGGAGATTGAGAGAATTTGTTACATAATTGAATCTCTTATCGGACACCTTCTTTCTTCCCAAACTTAGCCAGAAATAAGAAGCTTGCAACAACAGATACAAGCCCTGCTCTCTCAAAATATAAGGCACCTCTCTCACACACACCTTTCAAAGAATTATGGATTTCTATAGGGTACAGTAGAAATTATGTTTTTCCCCAAAAAGCAGCTTGATAACACATCACTCCATAATCACGTTATTAGACTCCAAGTGTTGACCCTATAAAATGATATTATAAGGCTGTTCCGTGGCTAGCTCAGTGGCCAGCGCCCGGCTCTCAGTACATCTGTATTCCTGACACATCGACGTGTTATAAGGGTCAGGTCTCATCTGTCATCTTAACATTAGACAGTTCACTTCTTATGAGACGGACGGGACGCCTTGGTGGTTAACGATACACATTGGGATTGCTCCTTTATCAGGGTCACACTCTTGCAGATAATGGCCGTCTAGACCTTTCCTGTTCCATAATATATAATAAAGCATTTAGGACAGGAACTCAGGAGAGATCTCAATTCTAAAAGGTATTTTCAAACCTATCTAAAAATATTCCACATAAAGTCATGTTAAGGTTCAGACTGGCCCGTGTACCTACAGAACGTGGATGGCTTAAAGAACCACTGCATTTTGGGAAAACTTCTATTCTGCCTATACCTTGAGGGGGAGGGTTTTCTACTGAAGCTTACGGTTCTATTGCCAAAGGTGAGGACACTAGGTGATGATGCAGAAGGTAGACCACGGTCAAGTCAAGCTCTTCAGAAGTGGGTTCTATAAACATGTCCGTGGCCATTTCAATAAACCACCACCTGGCTGGCTTCAAAAGCTGATGTTGGGGTTTAAAGGGACACCAAATTATTTGTTCATTTTCAAGCACCAACATATTCAATAGCGCCAATTCCAGATTTTGGATCATTCGATGAAAAGAGCACGTGGTGTGGACCATCCAACAGCTGTCTGTATATAAAAAAAAGTCCCAGAGTTCATTGAAAGTTGGGAGGAAACATTTTCAATTGGTTACAAATTTCTTAGAGATTGTCCCTAGACAGCAGAAGCACTTAGGTTGGGAAACTCAACGAGAGATCCGTTCTAACATAGTTGTATATTGGACCCCACCAATGAATCTTCAAAAGATACTGTTGGGTCACCACAAAGAGCTCTACAAAAATGAATTATCTTCAATGTACCACCATCAGAATCTAAGACAACTTCAAACTTCATAGTAATATTTGGTATATTGAATTCCACCAAGGAACTTTCAGACGGTACTGTTGGGTCACCTCAAAGTGTTCTACAAAGATGAATTTCTTGAAATGTAGCATCCAATACTTGCATTCACCCATCAAGATGCAATACAACCGCACAAAGACGCCATATTAATAGTTGGTATATTGAATTCCACCAAGGAACCGCCAGATGATACCATTGGGTCACCACAAAGGATCCTACAAAAGATGAATTCCCTTAGTGGTGATCCAACGGTATCATCTAAAGGTTCCTTGGTGGAATTCAATATACCAATTATTAATATTAACTTGTTGTAAAGTTGTGTTGGATTCTGATGGTTGTACATAAGTAACACAACTTTACAACAAGTTAATATTAATAGTTGGTATGTTGGATTCCACCAAGGAACCTCCAGATGATACCGTTGGGTCACCACAAAGTTCTACAAAGATAAATTCCCTTAAACATAACATCCAATACTTATGTACAACCATCACAATCTGATACAACCTCACAAAAAGTTCATATTAATAGTTGCACTTTTCAAAACAGACCCTGCCGAGTGAGATTGATAAGTTCAACTGTCCCTTGGAGCCACCAGAGCATTGAGCGCCATTCGGTGCCATGAAAGGTCAGAGCACAAAGTCCGGCCGTCGCCTGTGGCACGATGGTGGGTGATCCTGCTTGCTCCTAGACGTCAGGATCATTGGAGCATGCCTCCTCCAGACAGCTTGGAGAGAAGATGTCTAATGAACTCATTAGGTTAATGATACGCCGTGGTTGCCATTACAGCCTGCAACGTTTCGTGTGGGTGTAAAGAGTATCAGCTATGTAAATGAGGAAGAGAATCGCGGCCTCCTGCGACGATACATTATCTGTTCACAGGAAAAATATTTATCTTAAAATGCATTGTAAGGTCACGCAGTCTAAGAAAAGATTCACGGAAACATGGCATATGTCTCAGGTCCCGTGCATATTGTATGCTAGCGCTACAGAATCAGCAGCGCCCCACAAATAACATGCAATAATAATAATAATGAATATTGATACTTAGTACATGGATAGCACTCCATAAATACCAATATCTGTCCATACTGTACCACTTCATGTACACATCCCATCACGACAAAGGGACAAAAAATATATTTATAAACAGTTATTTTCGATTAAGTTTTGTTTGTTACTTGGTTGGTTGTAGTTGGCCCCACTGATTTTTTGGGTTGATTAAGACTTATTTATGTGATACTTTGCATAACCAGACTTAAGATAAAACATTAGGATGGTTATTAGAACTCTCGGCAACTGTAGTATTGAAACCTTTTCAGAATTACACATAATACACCCCCCCCCCCCCCCCCCCCCCCCCGACACGCACGCACCCCCCACCACGACACGGACGCACGCACCCCCCACCACGACACGCACGCACGCACCCCCCACCACGACACGCACGCACGCACCCCCCCACCACGACACGCACGCACGCACCCCCCACCACGGCACGCACGCACGCACCCCCCACCACGGCACGCACGCACGCACCCCCCACCACGGCACGCACGCACGCACCCCCCCCACCACGGCACGCACGCACGCACGCACGCACGCACGCACCCCCCACCACGGCACGCACGCACGCACCCCCCCACCACGACACGCACGCACCCCCCCACCACGACACGCACGCACGCCCCACCACGACACGCACGCACGCCCCCCCCACCACGACACGCACGCACGCACCCCCCCACCACGACACGCACGCACCCCCCACCACGACACGCACGCACCCCCACCACGACACGCACGCACCCCCACCACGACACGCACGCACCCCCCACCACGACACGCACGCACGCACCCCACCACCACGACACGCCCCCACCCCGACACGCACGCACCCCCCACCACGACACTCACGCAAGCACCCCCCACGACACACACGCACACAAGCACCCCCCACGACACACACGCACACAAGCACCCCCCACGACACACACGCACGCACCCCCCACGACACACACGCACGCACCCCCCGACACACACGCACGCACCCCCCGACACACAAGCACACACGACACTCTTGCTTTAACAGATACAAGATCATATTTGAGCCTCAGTAGTCTCGCCATGACAAATGGTGGACCAATGAGGAGAGGACAACGAGGTCACGTGGTGGCGATGCAGAAGTTAGACCATCAATATTTGGCATGAAAATGTTACTATAATACTTCTGTAAGCTATCTCTCTCTTCTCTCCATGATGAAGTTGGCGTAGTATTTTACTATAACAACGCAGAGTTTTGGGGAGTGGTATCATTTAGATACATATTTAGTTATATGAGCCCATCTGTGTCTTCTGCTCATTGGATGGTTCCTAGTATTTCTGGTGTCCTCCATGCTTAGTATGTTATATGTGACTATGCTTGTAGATGGGGTCAGACATACTGTCTGATACTTCTATGCTGGGATAAGATTGCACGAGACCGAGCGTCTATCCACCACACTATAATATTTATCGGTCTCCATTCATGGTCTCCCACGATTTATTCAAATAAACTTGATATTTCCTTAATCGTTGTAGGAAGTCAAGTTGTGTATTTGATCATCTCCCTAACAGTTATAACAATCTAAACCAGAAGCCCCTGTTCACGGTCACAATTTTTGTTGTTTAGTCATTCAGTCATGTCTGACTCTCTGTGACCCTATGGACTGCAGCATACCAGGCAAATATGTCAGCCACTGACCCCTAAGCTCCATCAAGCTCATGTTCAATGATCTCATCTATCCATCTCTGCCTCTCCCATTCTTCGAGTGCCTTCAATCTTTCCCAGCATCTTCTCTAGGGAATCCTGCCTTCTCCGGATATGGCTTTAGCTTCATGATCCTAGTTGCATCCAAATGGCGAAACCCATATACACTAACATTGTATGACTGTCCTTTCCCGGTTTTGGGCTGAGGAGATGTCCTTGGACCATTTGGACATCCCACAGAACATTTATCCTTTGCGTATAAAGAGATTGGACCAATGCAACAATCGTTTGGATCCTGACTTAAAGAATTCTTGAAAACTCCTTCACTTGCAGAGGGGTCTGAAATGCCTCGCAAGGCATCAGCAGCAGCACATACGTGTATATCCGCGTTGTAGTATATTGTAGGCAGCTCCTCCGTGACTGTTAGTGTGTTCGACAGCGTGAGTGCCCTCAAGTCATTCAATGTGTGTGCGCAAATCAGATTCACAAGAACCCTCCGCCTTCTCAAAGGAGGGGGATCTTGTCTCAGTTGTTTGAAGACATTAGATCGAAAATAAAGCTAAGTGTTTCAGGCTCAGAGGGGTCAAACCGGGGGAAACCTTAGGCAGTAAAAAGCTTGAAGATGCCATTTGTACACCATAAACCTACACGTGTAAGCCAAGCGCCTAAATAGGCGTCTATTAATAATACAGGATTTAATAAAACCAATATGGAGCCAATACCCAGCTTATGTACACAGCGCATGCGGGTGGCCATGTTGGATTAATCGATCACTGCCATCAAAGATCATAATTGTGACGTTAATTAAACTCCATGTTGAAAATAAAGCAGAACATTTGTCTTCAGTGCTTAAAGTCCTCAATTC
Source organism: Discoglossus pictus (assembly GCA_027410445.1). Taxonomy (NCBI): domain Eukaryota; kingdom Metazoa; phylum Chordata; class Amphibia; order Anura; family Alytidae; genus Discoglossus; species Discoglossus pictus. Next base: position 2,750,039 of record CM050175.1, on the reverse strand, counting down.
CGTCCTCAAACACCCTCCAAAGTCTAAATGTACGTAAGTGAAGGGTGGGACAAAGCTGTGCTTCTTGTGGCTGTGTCTTTAGATGCACTGCAGCACACACCCAAGTGCTTTAAACAAGGATAAAACCAATTGCAACAGAAGACCTAAAGTCCAAGTGGCTGCAAGACACAACCACAAGCAGCGCCGGTTTCGCCATTCTCATGCTTTTAAATGGACATGACCCTGAAAACATTTTGCATGCAATTTTATAAAACAAATATGAAAAGAGCAATGCCCCATGGGAACGTTCCTGCAATAGATGAGTAATCTTTAGTACAGTATTTTACATTATAGTAGTTTCCAGGTATAGCTTTGAGAATGGACATGATACCCGACCCTGGGCCTAGGATTTGTCCTTTGCTTGCACCCCAAGAGGGAGCGCTCCCTACATGCAGGCAAAACAGAGGATTAGGATAAGGGATGGGACTTGCTGGCACCACGGCCACAGCGGATGATGTCGGCATCCTGGGCCTGGTACCTTGGTTAAGTAGTGGACAATGGTAGAGACTTAAGGGGGGGTTAGTTAAGTTGGGTATTTGGACGGGTTTGTTTCATTATTAATGTCTGACCTTTTGTTTAGTCTCCTATAAAACAGATTACCACCCCCAATAAGGTCACTTCTGGTCACTATTACAGGCCTGAGAGCTGGACTTGGTTAGCTCAGGGACAGTATTTACACTATCCCCACCCTCTGCCTGTGGTCCCTGAGGATAGTCCTTCAAACCAATACGAGGACCGGTGGGCATTCCAGGGGGGGGGCGGTCCTGCTGGTCCCATACCATGACAATTCCATTTTTGACATATTGTTATTGGTCCAGAAGGTAAATCAGTTTAGCGCTCGCTCAGTCTAACCAACATGATTCAGTCAGTGCAGCGGGTCCCAAGATGCGGGTGCCCCAAGATGCGGGTGCCCCAAGATGCGGGTGCCCCAAGATGCGGGTGCCCCAAGATGCGGGTCTATTACCTTCCTAGAAAGTGGGATAACTGGCGATATAGATTAAAGGAACACTGTAGGTTGGAAACCCATGGGCTTAAAAACATTCATAGAGAAAATTCCTAACTGATGGGAGAGAGTGACACGCTATCCGTGCGACTCAGATCAGCATTTGTACTTATCACTTTCCCTACTTATACACTTGCTTTATATCCCTCGCCCCCGTATGCTTTGAACAGGAGCATTATGGTCATCAGCCCCTAAACTGGGGTCCAATGAAATAAATAAAATGCATTTCCTTAACTACAGGACAAACAAAAGAAAACCAAGAAAAACCCAAAAGAGCTTTAAACTAATCCAAATAAAACAAAGTGTTAAACTGCGTGACAAATCCTGTGAGGCGCAGAAGAGCCGCCATTGTATTAGAGGAGTCTGCAGGCAAGGACGATAAATCCTCCGCTGTGGGCTAGTCGGTGCCTCGCGGTGCTAAGCCTGATGGACGGGCGGCCCGGCCCCCCGCCATGGATCATATACAGCAAGCGACACCCCAATTAACTAACACGTTAATCTCCGTGTTTTCATGTCGTGTAATAATGGTTTTTGGGAAAAATTTAAAATCTCTATAATATAATCCTAGTAAATCCTCCATGATCCGGGGCCCGGCCCTAATGTCTGCCTGGGATAGGCAAGCACAGACCCACTATCATCATCATGATCTGTAGTTTAGAAAAGTTAGACAGAACAGTTTGCTCTTTCTTACCATGGCCAGTCTACATGCTTATAATAAATATATCTAAGGCCAATTTAACTTTGTAAAAACAATCATTGCCCCCCCAAGATCTGGTGTTTTTATTTAAAAGAGGATGCTGTAAATATGGGACTACAGGGGTTCCTCAAAACCTCACAATAAAGAGGAAGAAGAACACATAAGAGTTTATACAGACTGGACCAACAACTAATGACGTCATAAAGTAGCTTCATGTATACCGCAACAAACATTTACTGTGAATCTCCATATTGCATCTTCTGATGCACCCAGCTTCCTATTAGTATATATGTTATGCCGTTTCCTTGCATTGAACCTGCAAAACATGAACGTGTGGACCAATCGGTAGCTGCTGGCTATGCTGTGTTTGCATTAGAAGATGCAATATGGATATTCATTTTGACATCATGTAGAGCCAAAAAAAAAACGGACATGGAGAGATTGGCAGCCATTGGCAGGGTGCTTGGCATTTCTGGTCCTTGCAGAACCTGGGAGGCTAGGAAACTCCACAATCGTTAGGATGAGGTTGATTGGCCAATATAGAAAAAAAATAGACAAAAATGTAAAATTCACAAAATTCATCAGTTGATTAAGGATTTTTTCCTATGATGATGTAGAGCAGTATCAGTGAATGTCGCCCCTTCAAGACGCAGAAATGTTCCTGTAATTCCTTAATAAAAAGGCCACACACACGGCCGTTAATGCAGCAGCTGACAAGCCCTACTTAGGAGTGGCCCGACATGCTCTCGCCCTCCTGGGATCCCGAGGGGTAATATCCAGCCCAATAATAGCAGTAAATAATAAATAAATGGAAGGTGCTGATGGTAATGGGCAGTTGTGGGGATGATGGAGAGCCGTCCTGTGGACGCGGCTGATAAATAAATGATACCATAAAGGAGCGCAGAATCTCCTCCGCTGCAGCCTGAAACAATAAGGCGGCTCGGCCAATACTCTCTTTTATGGGCAGGGAATGCGCCGGGCTATTTATAAAGTGTCAGTTTGTGTGCTCTTTATACACCGAGCTGAGAGATAAAAGTAAACGCGCCCTCTGTATATCTAAGGAGGGAGGGGGGATGTGATAGAAACAAGTCGGAGGTGAGAGGAAACTTTATATAAAAAAGGAGCCTGAGGAGTGTGTGTGTGTGAGGGGGGGGGGGGGGGGGAGACCGAGAAGGGAGAGAGAGGAACTGTAGCATGAGGGGGAGGGGGGGTGGGGGTATTTGAGATATGAAAACTGGGGGTCAGTGCGAGGAAGTAGCATTGCGGGATGCACTAAAGAAAAAAAAAAAAGAGTGCAGAAAAGGCACAGGGGAGGGAGAGAGAGGGGCGGAGAGGCAGCGAGAGGTGGGGGGGGGGCGGAGAGGCAGCGAGAGGTGGGGGGGGCGGAGAGGCAGCGAGAGGTGGGGGGGGCGGAGAGGCAGCGAGAGGTGGGGGGGGCGGAGAGGCAGCGAGAGGTGGGGGGGGCGGAGAGGCAGCGAGAGGTGGGGGGGCGGAGAGGCAGCGAGAGGTGGGGGGGCGGAGAGGCAGCGAGAGGTGGGGGGGGCGGAGAGGCAGCGAGAGGTGGGGGGGGGCGGAGAGGCAGCGAGAGGGTGGGGGGGCGGAGAGGCAGCGAGAGGTGGGGGGGCGGAGAGGCAGCGAGAGGTGGGGGGGCGGAGAGGCAGCGAGAGGTGGGGGGGGGCGGAGAGGCAGCGAGAAGCACAGGGAGTTATTTGAGATATGAGAGTTGGGGGCAGAGTTGGGGGCAGAGTTGGGGGCAGAGTTGGGGGCAGAGTGGGGGGCAGAGTGGGGGGCAGAGTGGGGGGCAGAGTGGGGGGCAGAGTGGGGGGCAGAGTGGGGGGCAGAGTGGGGGGCAGAGTGGGGGGCAGAGTGGGGGGCAGAGTGGGGGGCAGAGTGGGGGGCAGAGTGGGGGGCAGAGTGGGGGGCAGAGTGGGGGGCAGAGTGGGGGGCAGAGTGGGGGGCAGAGTGGGGGGGCAGAGTGGGGGGCAGAGTGGGGGGCAGAGTGGGGGGCAGAGTGGGGGGCAGAGTGGGGGGCAGCAGCATGGGAGAGGGGGAGACTCTGTGCACTAAAGAAAAGACGGATGATAAAGCACAGGGGAGGAGGAGGTGAAAGACAGCAATGGGGGGGAGAGAGAAAACACCAGAAGAGATACAGACACAAAGAGACCAAGCGCACAGAGAGAAAGTGAGCGAGAGAGAGCGCGAGCAGTGATGTATAAACTACATTTCATGTCTGAGGAGACTCGCGTCTCGGTGACATCTCATACTCAGGAGAGTTGGAAGTTCTCAATGACATGAAATGGCCCAGCAGCAAAAAGGAGCTCTACAGATACAGTATATATATTATATATATTATATCTTCCTACAACCTCACGCTCTTGTCCGGGTCACAAAGTCGGACAGACATCACCGACACGGCAGAGGACAGACTAACTTCTAGCTAAATCTGAACACATTCCTATTACGGGGGGGGTGCAGCCTGAAGACATTTCTGGGGGAAAGAGGCTCCTCAGCCCGTCTTGTGATTCAGTGTTAATGGGATAGGTCAGAGAGAGGATCCCCTGCGAAGGTCAGGAGGAGAGACGCCTGGGTCGATACAGCGCTAACCAGATCCTGTCATTAATTATTGCTTAACGACCTGTTTAATGGAGTCTCCCCCCTCTCCCGGGCAGTCGGCACTTTGTCCCGATCTTAATTGTATGCTCAATACATTTGCAGTTTTTATCCACTAAAGCCGGCGCTTCAACAACACGGATAATAAAAAGTCTTCTACAAGAGCATTAGTCTCCAGGACGGGGGTGACCATTAACCAGTCTGTGGCCAGAGGTGACTCGTAAATATGACTGTGCAAAATAAAAATCAATGTTTAATATATACATCTGAATCTCAAAGACATGGCGGCAACACCGGTGCTATGGAAATACCAACTGGTTGTACTGGGGATATTTTGTTACGGAAAAATGAGTACGTTTGTTGTTTATGGAGTGATCCATCGTACATGTGCAGGGCCACTGCAGTCCTCCTAACTGCTCAGATACATATTCTAGGTCACAAATATATTTGTTTTATATTTGCTACAGACACCCCTTGTAGTCCATCTTCCACTATCCTGTATTAGTAATGAACGGGGGGTGTGAGCTGTGGCCCATATGCTGCCTACCATGCAGTACATTAGGGTTCCTGCACACCAACTGGCTGCGACTAACCACTCTGACAGTAAGACCCTCTATGCAGATTGGAAACAACATCATCTCTGCTGGAGGTTGTCCTAGTCTCTAATTCCTCCAAGACTGATAGGAGGCAGGAGTATATGCTTTCCCTGCAGTGCTTTACAGCATGCCGTGTCCTACCAACAGACTCATCTTACTTTATATCTTTCGGGCTGTGTTCTACACAGCAACACGTGCTGCTGCAAATAAGGAAAAGCAAGTGACATGTATTGAACAGTATAAAGTAGTTTGTATTAAGAGCTATTCTGATTGGCTCAAAAGCCACAACCCCATAATATTAGCAGTGAGGAGCCAGAGCGAGAACTGGAAAAAAATGCAATATTTTAATGAGATTTAAATGGTGGCAAATGGGCTTCAGCATCAAGATGTAGTTTGGCAAAAACCTCACGTACTTGTGAAGCAAACAACAAAATAGCATTGCGAGGTATGCAAGAAAAGAACTAAGAGTTATTGTGCTCTATAGCGAGATCCGTTACTTCCTCTACGGAATGCTAAATAACCAGATCTGAGTTGGTCTGTGGGTCATCCCACATTTCAGAAACTGCCATGGGGTAAGTAAATAAAATAAAAAAATTATATATATATATATATATATATATATATATATATATATATATATATATATATATATATATATATATATATATATATATATATATATATATATAATATTCTTTTCTTTTTATATATAGATATTTTAACCTTTTAAGTGATTTTTCAAGTCTACACTTTGAAATTAATAAAATTCATTCAAACTTTTAAATTAATTTAGTATCAAATGTATACATGTAAGCCCCTATAAAGACATTTTAAGCATTTTTATACCACCGTTCGATTGTAAGCTCTATAGCATCATAGCTTAATGTACATGGCACGCCGCTGCGGGCTCTTTAGGTCATTACGGTGGATTGAGCTTGATTTGGCATTGCTTCAAGTTAAAAATGTTGCTAAGTGGGACGAGGGCCTGTTGCTGGAGATGGTGACATCTGGATGGGGTTGGTGGCTTGCTTCAGGGACACAGTTTAGGAGTGTAATGGGCTGGCGTCCAAATGACGCAGTGTGTGGGGAGTTAGGGAGAGGCGCCGGTCGTCAATCATACGAAGAAGAGCTGACACACTCAGATCCTGCCGTCAACTAACAAACACGGGAGTTCAAGGCATAAGAACCTCTCTCCTGGCTCGGCTGCCATCAAGTACAATACGTTATGGTCCCAAACATCAGCCGCCATAGTTTTAAATTTGCTGTGAGAACTTCGTATTCAGCACTAATTTAGTCCATTTTTGTAAAAAAAAGTCTTGGTGAGAAATAACAGACATCCCTGTGCCAGCAAGTGTACAATATAACCACAATAATTACCCGCAGGAAGAGTTAGGTAATGGATAAGGGTCATTCGATTCATCCAACTTCAAGACAACTGATGCAGTAGAGAACAAGCAGCAGCTTCTAATTGGATAACCGTATTGTGCGCGCATGGAATATGTCCAAGTGGGCGGCACAGACTAGATGGGCGACTTCCGATAACACGGGGAAACAATGTAATACATCAAAATAATAATAGTAATCTAACAGACTATTTCTACCTCAGTCCGAATCAAGAGAGTATTATGCATATGAGGGTTTAATTTAATGGATAGATCGGCTTTTTGTCTCGTTAAGCCTTCCAGATAGGAGGTACCCCCTCAGGTATCAGATTGCTGCTAACACGCTGCCTTGAGGCATAATTTGGAATTTGGATTTTAAAAAAAAGTGGCATAAATAACTAAAATACATTTAAAATGTTAACACACACTATATATATATATATATATATATATATATATATATATATATATATATATATATATATATATATATATATATATATATATATATATATATATATATATATATATATTTATCTATTAATCATGAGTATTGCAATATAATTTGATACCTTTTGTATATACATAGTCATAAATGGTTTTTTTTTCTTATTACTACTACAGTTTCGACAAATTAATCTAATTATTTGTTTCAACTAATTAGCCTTACATCATTAACAAAAGGCAAAAGCCAGTAAGAATATCAGCCGATGAAATTTGGACGGAGAAGGATTTAAGGAATCAGGACGGCGACAACAGGAAGTATTAAACAGATCAATGAAATGAGCTGAATACGGTTTTAGTTATTAAATCCCTCGCTACTTAATTAAAACATAACCCTTTTATTGCGTGGCCAGGATTACGTAGATCACAGCCAAGCCTTCCTATAAGGGCACCGGCCCCGGGCTCTGGACCCGCCATCACTTCCTTGCGCACACCACTGGCCAGCGTCACTGTCTTATTATTACTACTAATTATTGTCTGTAATTATATTGAGTGGAAGCTCTCATTTTAGGTGCTACTGGTCGACTTCTTAAGATGGGAGGAGAACACATTGATTGCCGGGATCGATACAACACGGAATTTAAACATGAAAAAGTATTTTTTGGGGGCCGATTTGCGGGCTTGAGAATGTTGCGCTTTTAATTATGAGACCGAACATCACTTTCCCTTTTAATAAAAGTACAGTAGTGATTTTTTATTTGCTTTTACAGTGCTCCCGACATGTCATTAAGCCCTTTGTGAGCCCTCCTTGGTACCAGTAACTTGTGCTTTGATTTTTGCCATTTGCGGGCTTGTCGGGGTGGTTAGCGAGGGGGAATGGGAGCAATTGAATAGCGATTTTAGCGTTCGCGACTCTTGCGGCCGTGAACGATCAAAGGCTTCGAGGGGCATTAACTTGCAATGTGTACCATCGTAGTGAATCGCAGCTCGGAGCCCGTAACCCGCAAAGAGACGCCAATTCATAAGCAAAGTAACTTGCGGACTCCATTTCCGAGCCCGGATCTCCTGAAAGCCTCAATTGAATGAGGCTCTATATGTCCAGTCCGTAATAAGAAGTAGGTGGTACTAGTGGATGCATCTTTAGATGCACTGTAGCCTAAGCAGAAGCAATTTAATAAGAACGCTGAAGACGGTAGCAACAGATGCATTAAACTACCTGCATCTTAAGATGCAACCACCAGCACAGCAATATTTAAAAATGTACTCCAATGCACAAAATAATTTGTGGGCTGTTTGTGTGCCTTTAAGGTCTTATATCTCTCTGTACGTGTCCCTTTAAGGTCTCATATCTCTCTGTACGTGTCCCTTTAATTTCATTTCCTGATATCTTGAGGATAATTCTCCCATCTCCTCACTAAACTGAACCACTTATTTCTTGGTGAATAATGTCAGTCTGGGCCCTTACAAGTCTCTTTGGATGGTATCCAGACAGCGGAAGAAATCGTAATTATAGTCTACAACCATCGAGTGAAAAATATACAATTCTCGCCATGTAAAAAATGTACAGAAAATGCGAAAATCAGAAGAGGGACATAAAACAAGAAATGTAAGCGGATAAAGACAAATATAAAGATGCAGAGTCACAAGTAGATCTCCACGTTTCAGTCCAGCCTGACACCCAAATTAACATATTAAATGCATTTAAAAAACTTAAAGTGACAGGACAGGATCAGCCAACATTTAAACTTGTTTGGTTTCAGTAACTATAAGACATGCTCTACCCATTAAGGCATTTATTAGAAGGGTCGAGGATCTCGCAGTCTTTAAATAATAAGTATGGGATGGCTCCAAGACCCTACCTCGATACGGCCTGTGTCCGGCTGGAAGCCACGGGCTGGATCCTCGGTGGTGACGCGGCACTGGATGGCGCAGCCATTGATTCGGATGTTCTCCTGTTTTAGGCCAAGCTCTGGAAGACTCTTCCCCTCCGCAATATGGATCTGAGCATGGACAAGGTCAACACTGGAAAAAAAGAAGAGATGGAGACCATGAAAAAAGGGAAGACACCTCTAGTGGTCTGGACCTCCAGTGACACTCCATGCTAAAGGGGGAGACACCCAGTGGTCTGGACCTCCAGTGACACTCCATGCTAAAGGGGGAGACACCTAGTGGTCTGGACCTCCAGTGACACTCCATGCTAAAGGGGAAGACACCTAGTGGTCTGGACCTCCAGTGACATGTCATGCTATAAGGGAGACACCTAGTGGTCTGGACCTCCAGTGACACTCCATGGTAAAGGGGGAGACACCTAGTGGTCTGGACCTCCAGTGACACTCCATGCTAAAGGGGGAGACACCTAGTGGTCTGGACCTCCAGTGACATTTCATGCTATAAGGGAGACACCTAGTGGTCTGGACCTCCAGTGACATGTCATACTAAGAGGGAGACACCCAGTGGTCTGGACCTCCAGTGACACTTCATGCTATAAGGGAGACTCCTAGTGGTCTGGACCTCCAGTGACACTCCATGCTAAAGGGGGAGACACCTAGTGGTCTGGACCTCCAGTGACATTTCATGCTAAAGGGGGAGACACCTAGTGGTCTGGACCTCCAGTGACACTCCATGCTAAAGGGGGAGACACCTAGTGGTCTGGACCTCCAGTGACATTTCATGCTAAAGGGGGAGACACCTAGTGGTCTGGACCTCCAGTGACATGTCATACTAAGAGGGAGACACCCAGTGGTCTGGACCTCCAGTGACACTTCATGCTATAAGGGAGACTCCTAGTGGTCTGGACCTCCAGTGACACTCCATGCTAAAGGGGGAGACTCCTAGTGGTCTGGACCTCCAGTGACACTTTATGCTAAAGGGGGAGACACCTAGTGGTCTGGACCTCAAGTGACACTTCATGCTAGAGGGGGAGACACCTAGTGGTCTGGACCTCCAGTGACACTTCATGCTAAAGGGGGAGACACCTAGTGGTCTGGACCTCCAGTGACACTTCATGCTATAAGGGAGACACCTAGTGGTCTGGACCTCCAGTGACATTTCATGCTAAAGGGGGGAGACGCCTAGTGTTCTGGACCTCCAGTGACATGTCATGCTATAAGGGAGACACCTAGTGGTCTGGACCTCCAGTGACATTTCATGCTAAAGGGGGGAGACGCCTAGTGTTCTGTACCTCCAGTGACATGTCATGCTATAAGGGAGACACCTAGTGGTCTGGACCTCCAGTGACATGTCATGCTATAAGGGAGACACCTAGTGGTCTGGACCTCCAGTGACATGTCATGCTATAAGGGAGACACCTAGTGGTCTGGACCTCCAGTGACACTCCATGCTATAAGGGGGAGACACCCAGTGGTCTGGACCTCCAGTGACACTTCATGCTAAAGGGGGAGACACCTAGTGGTCTGGACCTCCAGTGACATGTCATGCTAAAGGGGAAGACACCTAGTGGTCTGGACCTCCAGTGACACTCCATGCAACAGCCTAGAATGCTGCATCTCCAATTATTATACAGATACAACAATTTTCCAGTCACGGATGGTCCAGCACCACCCTTAATCCAGATATATGAGCGGGCACTTTTGTTCTGTATAGCTGAACTCCCTTTACCTCACGTTTGAGGTTCTTAGCTTATTTGTAATTTGCATTTCCCAACATAATGGGTCCATGTAGATGGCCTGTTTCATCACTAAGGATTTCTTACGTGTAGTGCAATTTTGGCCACCGTTGGTTTGGCAAATCTATAACACTATGTGCTAGATTTTTAAAACTAATTCAGCCATGGCCCCTTGTTTGGCCCCTAGATTCCAACTGAACCCCACAATTTGAAATGGATCACTAGAACCTAAAAAAAAAAAAAAAAGATACACTGAAAGTAACACGCCAACCTGGAAAACCGGTTGACAGAAAGCAGAAATGCCAACACATAGCGCCCCCCCCCCCCCCCATACATGAAATCTCAATCTGGGGACATTGAGGGTCCTGTCCCACATTGTGAATTACAGCTCGGTACCAATTCTTCTAGTTGCTCATACGATCCTAAATATTTTTCTATTGTATACACAGAATATGCCCCAGATCAGCACTTTCAATGAGGAAACTGTTGGGCAGAGAGGTTACTATTTAATTGAAGCGGACGCCATTCAGTCGCCATCAAGTTTAGATATTATTAAATTAAACTTTAAATCTGGATCTAAACCTTATATGAAGAGACAATAAAGCAGATCAGATATAAAGAGAAACACTTCATTGCTCTGAGTAGCTGGCTCTGCATTCCAATGTATGGGGGGGCAAGTGCGCATCCCAGTCAAAGATGGCTGCCGTCACGCCAAGAGCCATTAGCTCTGCCACATCAGGCAGGTGCCCTGAGGGAAACATGAAACGAAGGTTGATGGCTTTGTAATCGTGGTGAAGACTCGGCCGGGTGGAAGGAGAGAAGGACAATGCTGGCGGCTCCGATGTACTTGTGAGTGGGGTCTGAAGAGCGAGGCTCCAATTATACTGTCAACATGTCTTCTATGTAGAATAGAAAAGTGCCAATACCCACCTCCTCACAAATACAGAGCTTCAATAATGTATGGAGATGTATGCACGCGCTCACACCGATCGTTATTCATATGCTGTAATGTGTGAGGAGCGGAGTGACAAGCTCACGGCATATAACAAGTAATGAGGCCTGGATGCTCCTTCTTAGGACTGGGATTCATTTGGAACAAGAAAGAACAGAAACAAAAAGGAGAAAACATTTGGAAAAGGAGAAAGAAAAAAATGCAAAAGAGAAAAAAAAAAAAAAAACAATAATAAAATAAAAGTAACAATCAAAAGCTATCAGAGTTAGTAAGATGAGAATGAGGAGAGAACAGAAAGGCGGGGGGAGGGAGGGGAGAGAGGGAGAGCAGAGCAAGGCGGGGGGAGGGAGGGGAGAGAGGGAGAGCAGAGCAAGGCGGGGGGAGGGAGGGGAGAGAGGGAGAGAAGAGCAAGGCGGGGGGAGGGAGGGGAGAGAGGGAGAGCAGAGCAAGGCGGGGGGAGGGAGGGGAGAGAGGGAGAGAAGAGCAAGGCGGGGGGAGGGAGGGGAGAGACGGAGAGAAGAGCAAGGCGGGGGGAGGGAGGGGAGAGAGGGAGAGAAGAGCAAGGCGGGGGGAGGGAGGGGAGAGAGGGAGAGAAGAGAAAGGCGGGGGGAGGGAGGGGAGAGAAGAGCAAGGCGGGGGGAGGGAGGGGAGAGAAGAGCAAGGCAGGGGGAGGGAGGGGAGAGAAGAGCAAGGCGGGGGGAGGGAGGGGAGAGAAGAGCAAGGCGGGGGGAGGGAGGGGAGAGAAGAGCAAGGCGGGGGGAGGGAGGGGAGGGAGGGGAGAGAAGAGCAAGGCGGGGGGGAGGGAGGGGAGAGAGGGAGAGCAGAGCAAGGCGGGGGAGGGAGGGGAGAGAGGGAGAGCAGAGCAAGGCGGGGGGAGAGAGGGGAGAGAGGGAGAGCAGAGCAAGGCGGGGGAGGGAGGGGAGAGAGGGAGAGCAGAGCAAGGCGGGGGGAGGGAGGGGAGAGAGGGAGAAAAGAGCAAGGCGGGGGAGGGAGGGGAGAGAGGGAGAGAAGAGCAAGGCGGGGGGAGGGAGGGGAGAGAGGGAGAGAAGAGCAAGGCGGGGGGAGGGAGGGGAGAGAGGGAGAGAAGAGCAAAGCGGGGGGAGGGAGGGGATAGAGGGAGAGAAGAGCAAGGCGGGGGGAGGGAGGGGAGAGAGGGAGAGAAGAGCAAGGCGGGGGGAGGGAGGGGAGAGAGGGAGAGAAGAGCACTATTTCAGTGTAAAACTTTGCTCCATGCACACAGTTAACACGTCTGGGTACAGATATGCAAATATCCCTCATCAACCAGATGTAAAACAGCTCTATAGACAGCAATAGAAGAGAAGTCGGCGGCAAGCAGTGAAATGTCAGCCCCGCCAACGTGGGCTCTAGTTGGGGGCGTCAATTGATGCGCGACGGATTCAATTAGATCAAAACAACTTAATATTTGGTTATGTGTGAATGAAACGAGGGAACACCAACCCTCAGTAATTAGCAGCATCAGGGATGTGAGCAGAATATAGAAGGACAGGCCTCAACTGGTGTGGGGACCAGCATGGAACCGGGATGCACCTTCATGGCCAAACTACATGGATGTCATTCTTATCTATAAGTTAAGGCGGATGTTTGAAATTCCATTGAAACTACTATATATACCACCCAAGTGCGTGGACAGGCCACCAACGGACATCTCTACGCTGTAAATCAACAGATCAACCAACTCAACAACCACAACCTAAACACAAAATATAGCAATAGGATATAATCACATCTGTCCCAAAACCAGACTCGGGACAAAGTCATCAGCGAGGGATATAGTGTCCACCAACACTCACATTACTAGAGAAAGAAGACGACGACGACACGCGAGAAGACGAGTCAGACGAGCTCAATTTGAAAACAAACACCACCTAATTAGGTTGGTTCCATAACCCACTCGCTTCACTCACTTGAGCCCCTCACAGGTAGACATTTCCTGTAGTAGATCAGCCTGGTCTCACTCAAAAAAGAGTGATTCAGCCCCGAGATACCAAGCACACTACCCTGAGCAGGAGAAACGGTATGCCAACGAATGTTTCAGCCTATCTTGGTCTTCATCAGGGAGGTGTAGCTGTACTCCTAATGCACAGTGAGCAAGGAGTCCACGTCTGGAGCCCCATCATATACACTCACAAAAAGAAAATGGGGTACAAGAGCTTCAAGCAATCCTACAGAGATGGAGGATTAAGAAAGTGTTCCTAGAACTTGCTCTGCTTTCTTATGGACAACCTCTCAACTGAAGAGGTGACGGTACCACACCATACACAACAATAAAAAGGTTAAAAATAGATATCAAGGACCTGGAGATAACCAATCTGATGGAAACAGGAAGACTTGGAGATAGGGAGATATTGGAACGTAAATTCACATAAGATTGGACAGCCTTTCTCACGGCTCGGTTTGTGACCGGGGATTCATATCCCAAATAAACTTTCATTTCTGGCTCTGTGGGATCTTTCCCTGAGCGTTCAAAGACTCAAATGGAAATAATGAGCCAAAACGTCTTTCTTTTAGATTTATGGTCGAAGTGTTCATGCTCTCTTATGCAAACTCGGATATATTTATGGAGCCTCTCCAGGAGGCCGATACGTCTAACACGTCCATTGCTGCCTTTTTCACCTTTACCGTCCATGCCTAAAAAACGAATATAAATATGGATTCCGTCTGCAAGGAGTCTGCTTCTAGGCCTATGAGGGGGAAGGGTGTGGTTTAAATGTAATTCTTATTCAATTTTTTAGGAAAATCAGATTTTTATTTATTTATTTTTGTTATTTTATTTATTTATTTTTTAACTGCAGTGGTCCTTCATTTCATTTTTTTTTATCATTTCTCTTTTAAGTGGCTGGAGGCCCTTCTGGGAGAAAAGTGCTATATAAATGTTCATCATCACTGTGTTTCCACCTACGGTGTGTCTTATCTGCGCAGCTCCACTTGCTAAGGCACTTTGTCTGCTTCAGGGAGGGGATCTAACGACATAATACCATTTGGAAAGCCATCAGGCTGTGTTGCCAATTAGCCCATCAAAGCTGCTAATTCGTGCTTACTAGACAATTAACTTTCTCAAATACTAACCGTGCAGAGTATCTCAGGAACAACTTACTTTAGAAAAAAAGGAGTAGTACAATGCATATGTTTCGTGTTTCCTTTATGAGTATGTAGACAGCTGGAGGTTTCCTAGACTGCAGATCACGCTAGAGAGTGAAGAGATGTCTGGGCTTGGAGACATTCCTAGGATCCCGAGTGCCACCAAGACGCAGATCATTGCTAATGTGCGATGCTCTGCAGGCTCAGGGATTGCATTACACGACTCTCCATCCTTCCTCGCTCCCCATAACTCTGCCCTAATCTCAGGTCGGCTCAGTCAGGTCCACAAAGCTCAGTTATTCAGTCGGAAAATTGCCTGCTGCTGTTTTCATTAACTCCAATTGAGCCGCTAATTGTGCTCAGCCTAGTGCATGAAAATGGGGCCATTCCCACCACGCCAGACTGATCAATACGACTCCCAACTGCTCACACTAGGGGGCGCCCAACACACCCACATCTGGGTGCGACGGGGACACTCACAGGATATGAGCCACTCAACTGGAAACCTGGATCCACCAACACCAAGGAAACCGGGTTAGAGCACAATATACTGGGCATGGTGGGCAAAAAAAGTGAGAGAGGCGCCCTCCGAGTACAGTAAATTAATACTACATTTGTGCTCTCATATGCATGTATAAAGTTAAAAAAAAAAAATCTGCCCAGAATTTCCAGAAATAGTTATTGCACTGCACTCTGGGAAACTGGGCAGGGACATGCAAATGAGTCCACAATTATAAAGTGCTGAATTTTATGTGATGGATCAGAACAATAGTCTAAGTTGGTGAAGTAAAATGATAAAAATATATACAGTACATATAACTATTTTTTAGAAATAGAAAACAGAAAATGACATGTGCATATGTATTCACCCCCTTTGTTATGAAGCTCATAAAAAGCTCCGGTGCAACCAATTACCTTCAGAAGTCATATAATTAGTGAAATGATGTCCACCTGTGTGCAATCTAAGTGTCACATGATCTGTCATTACATATAATACACCTTTTTTGAAAGGCCCAAGAGGCTGCAACACCTAAGCAAGAGGCACCACTAACCAAACACTGCCATGAAGACCAAGGAAGTCTCCAAACAAGTAAGGGACAATGTTGTTGAGAAGTACAAGTCAGAGTACTCACGGACCGGGCAAGGAGGGCATTAATCAGAGAGGCAGCACAGAGACCTAAGGTAACCCTGGAGGAGCTGCAGAGATCCACAGCAGAGACTGGAGTATCTGTACATAGGACGACAATAAGCCGTACGCTCCATAGAGTTGGGCTTTATGGCAGAGTGGCCAGAAGAAAGCCATTACTTTCAGCAAAAAAACAAAATGGCACAAAAAGGCCCGTGGGAGACTCCCAAAATGTGTGGAGGAAGGTGCTCTGGTCTGATGAGACTAAAAATCGAACTTTTTATCCAAAGAAAACGCTATGTCTGGCGCAAACCCAACACATCACATCACCCAAAGAGCACCATCCCCACAGTGAAACATGGCGGTGGCAGCATCATGCTGTGGGGATGGGACTGGGAAACTGGTCAGAGTTGAGGGAAAGATGGATGGTGCTCAATACAGGGATATTCAGGAGCAAAACCTGCACCACTCTGTGCGTGATTTGAGGCTAAGACGGAGGTTCACCTTCCAGCAGGACAATGACCCCAAACACACTGCTAAAGCAACACTTGGGGGGTCTAAGGGGAAACATGTAAATGTGTTGGAATGGCCGAGTCACAGCCCAGACCTCAATCCAATAGGAAATCTGTGGTCAGACTTAAAGATTACTGATCACAAGCGCAAACCATCCAACTTGAAGGAGCTGGAGCAGTTTTGCAAGGAGGAACGGGCAAAAATCCCAGTGGTAAGATGTGGCGAGCTCATAGAGACTTATCCAAAGAGACTTGGAGCTGTGATTTCCTTAAAAGGTGGCGCTACAAAGTATTGACTTTAGGGGGGTGAATAGTTATGCACAGGGACTTGTTCTGTTATTTTGTCCTATTTGTTGTTTGCTTCACAATAAAAAAAAAAACTAAGACAAAACATCTTCAAAATTGAGGACATGTTCTGTAAATTAATCGATGCAAATCCTCAAGCAATCAGTGTTAATTCCAGGTTGTGAGGCAACAAAACACAAAAAATGCCAAGGGGGTGAATACTTTTGCAAGGCACTGTAATAAACAAAAGCACATTATAACTTTTTTTGTTTTTTTACAAACAATAAAAAAAGTATAACTGCTTACTTTTCATTAAAGGGACACAGAAGACCTCTTACTAGCAAAATGGCGGAGTGGAGAATGCCAAGCCTACATCAGGAGTAGTGTTATCCCTTCATAAAACATTCCAAGAACAAGGTCTTAAAAAAAAAAGAGGTATATTGATTAAATTGATAATATATTATCCAACTTAATACACCACATGTGGCCAAGGAAGCTCACCGCAGTTTTTACTTTCAGAAGAGTCCTTCACTTACAAGGATTTGGACACCTAATTACAAGGACATATTTAATGGGCTAAAGAGTCAAAGCTACTACCCTAGAGGAAAAACGTCTCTATTGAGTGGTTAGATTAATGTGTTAAAGGTCAGCGCCATCTGGGAGCTAATGATTTAATAAGAATGTCACCTTTAATTGGTTGAAAGGTCAATCTTAATGACTATACTAATTTTATTAGGTGCAAGTAACAAGTGGAGAGGCGCCCAGTTCATGGCTCATAAGCCATGTTGTAATGATACCCCTATAATGGTGATTCTTAACCCTTTCACTGGTGGTCAGCAAGCAACTTTGTAATGCATGGCACCCACCAGCATGGCACCCACCCACCAGCATGGCACCCACCCACCATGATGATCTGTAAGGGACAAAAACATCTAAGTGAGGGTTGGACTTGATGACTAGGACTATAACTATTTACATCATTCATATAACAAAACAATGCCTAAAGAGTCCCTTTAATATTCCTCCACATCTTAAATATATCAAGGCCAGGTATACTACCGGAAGCAATAATCTAACTCGACGTCACCCCCAGACCACCCTCCCCAGAAGTTGGATATGAAAGTCAATTTGGAGCTGTCACATCACCAGGAGAGCGAGACACAAGATATACGGCGAGATGAGGATGCGCGATTGCGAGGATCTGATTTACGGAGCATTAATATATATATGGGGCGCAGAGCCTACGGCCATAAAGCTGTTAGCAGGCTGGAAAGGGATTTATAAACCTTCACAGAAATTCTTATTAAAAGGGCAGAGCCACGAGACGGGTTAAATATATATTTTGTTCCATGTTTTCTCTCAGAGAGATTTGTCCCTAAGCTAAGAATGTTGATGTGAAGAGATGTCCTGTGGGGTATATTACAGATGGCCACACCGAGCATCATGGGAGTGTTTGCATGGCCCGGCAGTAATATATGCATGGTAGACTTCACAAGGATTACTCAAGGCAGAAACTAAGTTTACACCTAAAATAATATATCTAAACACAATAAGAGTGATAAACAGGACTAGATATCAGGACGAGAGGGAAGAGAGTTAGCAGGAATGTCAAAAAGAGAGAGAGGACAAGGAAACCGAAGGATGGGGAGACGCCACAAAAGCAGAGAATCTATGGGGAAATGGGGAGACGCCACAAAAGCAGAGCGTCCGTGGGGAAATGGGGAGACGCCACAAAAGCAGAGCGTCCGTGGGGAAATGGGGAGACGCCACAAAAGCAGAGCATCCATGGGGAAATGCCACAAAAGCAGAGCATCCATGGGGGGATGGGGAGATGCCACAAAAGCAGAGCGTCCATGGGGGAAATGGGGAGACGCCACAAAAGCAGAGCATCCATGGGGAAATGGGTCGACGCCACAAAAGCAGAGCATCCATGGGGGGATGGGGAGATGCCACAAAAGCAGAGAATCTATGGGGAAATGGGGAGACGCCACAAAAGCAGAGAATCTATGGGGAAATGGGGAGACGCCACAAAAGCAGAGAATCTATGGGGAAATGGGGAGACGCCACAAAAGCAGAGAATCTATGGGGAAATGGGGAGACGCCACAAAAGCAGAGAATCTATGGGGAAATGGGGAGAAGCCACAAAAGCAGAGAATCTATGGGGAAATGGGGAGACGCCACAAAAGCAGAGAATCTATGGGGAAATGGGGAGACGCCACAAAAGCAGAGAATCTATGGGGAAATGGGGAGACGCCACAAAAGCAGAGAATCTATGGGGAAATGGGGAGACGCCACAAAAGCAGAGAATCTATGGGGAAACGCCACAAAAGCAGAGAATCTATGGGGAAACGCCACAAAAGCAGAGAATCTATGGGGAAACGCCACAAAAGCAGAGAATCTATGGGGAAACGCCACAAAAGCAGAGAATCTATGGGGAAACGCCACAAAAGCAGAGCATCCATGGGGAAATGGGGAGACGCCACAAAAGCAGAGAATCTATGGGGAAATGGGGAGACGCCCGAAAAGCAGAGCATCCATGGGGAAATAGGGAGATGCCACAAAAGCAGAGCATCCATGGGGAAATGGGGAGATGCCACAAAAGCGGAGCATCCATGGGGAAATGGGGAGATGCCACAAAAGCGGAGCATCCATGGGGAAATGGGGAGATGCCACAAAAGCGGAGCATCCATGGGGGGATGGGGAGATGCCACAAAAGCAGAGCATCCATGGGGGGATGGGGAGATGCCACAAAAGCAGAGCATCCATGGGGGGATGGGGAGATGCCACAAAAGCAGAGCATCCATGGGGGGATGGGGAGATGCCACAAAAGCAGAGCATCCATGGGGGGATGGGGAGATGCCACAAAAGCAGAGCATCCATGGGGGGATGGGGAGATGCCACAAAAGCAGAGCATCCATGGGGGGATGGGGAGATGCCACAAAAGCAGAGCATCCATGGGGGGGATGGGGAGATGCCACAAAAGCAGAGCATCCATGGGGAAATGCCACAAAAGCAGAGAATCTATGGGGAAATGGGGAGACGCCACAAAAGCAGAGAATCCATGGGGAAATGGGGAGATGCCACAAAAGCAGAGCATCCATGGGGAAATGCCACAAAAGCAGAGAATCTATGGGGGGATGGGGAGATGCCACAAAAGCAAAGCATCCATGGGGGAATGGGCAGATGCCACAAAAGCAGAGCATCCCTGGGGGGATGGGGAGATGCCACAAAAGCAGAGCGTCCATGGGGTAATCGGGAGATGCCACAAAAGCAGGGTGTCATAAATCAGCCAGTGGCCATATTGGATTTGGTGTGAACTATGCTGGGGCCATTTTGTGACTGGCAGCGGTGGCCATTTTGGGCTGGGTGGTCTTCCACATGCTGTTGCCATGGGGAGGAACAAAAGGTTTGGGGCTCCCAGGCACCCTGTTATACGGTTATACTGTTATATTATTATGATTATTGGGTAAGGAAATGAGCAGGGTTCCCATCACCATCAATAAAAGTCATCATAATGCATGAGATGGATTGATGTGGAAACCCTGCACCAATCCCATATACTATGAGGACATTAGGTGGTTTTATGTGGGGTGCGCTTTTACGCTTGTACTTAAATAGACTGACAGTGTGTGGAATATGTACACATATGTATATGATAGTATGGGGTAGTCATGCTGGATACATTGCCACATACATCTTGCAACAGGAGAAGGACCCCAGCTGGCCACCAAGGTTAATCCTTTAAGTACACATACTTAAGTCAGGAACAATAGGGTCCCAACAGACATAGGGGCACCATCTATCCAGGGGGCCTCTGGGGTCTCCCTAGCCCAGATCCAGGGGCCTGGGCCATAGCAAAGAGATGTGTCTCTCTTGACTGCCAGCATCCAAATGACTCTGTTAGCCACACCTAGTGGGCGGCCCAGGGGAGGGGTCTGGAAGTTCCCAGAGCTTACCTCTAGTCCATTGGCTAGAGGTAATCAAGTTACTCTGGAGATTACCCCATTGGCCAAGAGGAAGATAAGGGTTGGACAAAGGGGTAGCCACTCCCTGTACTGTTTTTGTGAGTGGTTTAAATACTTGTGTAAAAATAAAGAAGTTGTTCATAATTTTCATCAAGACTTTGTGTGCAGGTGTATTATTGACCCAAGGGCATATGCTGGAATAGGAGATCGTTTCTGACTTCCTTCCAGGGTTCCCAGCGCACACTACCAACAGCTGGGACTTATGCTCTTGCATCCGCTAAGAAGGTCCATTGGTCTGAGTCCAATGAAATATTAAAAAAGGCACCAAAAGCAACTAAATCTGAAAACTAGAGATGTCAAGAGGGGGAGCTTGGGACAAAAAGTGCAGAAGAGGAAAAGAAAGGATTTCAAGGAACAAAAAGTTACTTAATGGAAGGATAAGCGTGGCAGGAATCCAGAATTACTCCTTAAGGAAAGGTGTAAGAGGTCTAGCTTAGAATCATGTATACAAAGAATGGAAGACAATATAAACCAGAGATATGGTCTGGCAGTTTAGGGGTTACCAGAGGAATTGTTCAGGATTCAATAGCAGAGAATTTGCTCCCGATTGTGGGTCACGGCTGTCTGATAATTCTCTCCTCCTACATGCTGCGCCTCAGAGAAACCCCCTCTGAACACGAGTGTTGAGAGCGTCGTGTTCTACACCCAAAACAATGCAGAGGAAGAGACGCACTCAGCAGGTGGAAACCCCCCAGCATGGGGGGGGGGGGGCAATGGGTGAGGGGGGTAGCGCCAGGAGAGAAGCTGTGCAACAATGCAAAGTATCTACATACTGATAATGAGCAAGTTACATTGTATAATGATGCAGAGTATCTGATCCTGATTATCCGTACACTGATAAGGAGTAGAGTGCACTGTATAATGGAGTGGAGTCTATGGATTATCTATAGACTGATAATGAGCAGACTACACTGATAATGAGCAGAGTGCACTGTATAATGGAGTGGAGTCTATGGATTATCTATAGACTGATAATGAGCAGAATGCACTATATAATGGAGTGGAGTCTATAGTTAATCGGTATCAGTAGACGGATAATGAGCAGACTACACTGATAATGAGCAGACTACACTGTATAATGATGCAGAGTATCTCTGTACCAGTAGCCATTATCTTCTACCTGTTGGCTCACATGGCTTGAGTCCCACCAGAGGATCACATAATGAGAATTGATTAGTCTGGGGAGTTGGAGAATTTAAGCCAGCCTTCATTCCTGGATAAGAAATTCCAGACGGGTTGTGAGAACTCGGCCCGAGTTCAGCTGTCCCAGTCGTGTAATTACACGCCAGAGTCACGCACACGCACGCACCGCAGGATGCGCCAATGTGCTGCCTTACCTGCCATGAAGTGGGGCGGACAGGAAAATGCTCAACTAGAGAAGGTTATAATCTTATATTATACACAGACTGTTTATAGATATTACGGATACGATTATTATAATTTGGAGAGCACCAGCAGATTCTGTAGAACTAGGTAATACGGGTTTGTATATACGCATTGCGCAGGAGAAGATGAGGACTCATGTTGTGAGACTTCATAATTTGAGCATTAATTGGAGTGTCAGAGACATGAGGTGAGGGGACGGGTTGATTGATAGACCTTATTACATTATGGAGGGAGATATGTAGAGATGCTTCTCTGAATAGATTAGAGAGAACGTTTGAATATCTGAACGCTAGACGAGAGCGAGCTCCATAGACAAGCACAAGAGGTGGTAATTATGGGAGTGAGATGAAGTCCGCAGCGCAGAAGGTGATTTGGATGCAGTAATTGAGATGGTGGGAGGTGCGGTGGTCTGGAAGGCTTAAAGCTAGGCTTGGGACTGGAGGAGGGAAGCCGTAAATAATGAGCCTTAGGTTAGGTGGAGGAATCTGGCAGAAGCTTCCAGGATCAATAGTAGTGGGAATAGGAAGGGGAAGCGGGAAGCCCGGGAAAAGGAGGGTGAGGGCAGAAGGCCGGGAATAGGAGGGTGAGGGCAGAAGGCCGGGAATAGGAGGGTGAGGGCAGAAGGCCGGGAATAGGAGGGTGAGGGCAGAAGGCCGGGAATAGGAGGGTGAGGGCAGAAGGCCGGGAATAGGAGGGTGAGGGCAGAAGGCCGGGAATAGGAGGGTGAGGGCAGAAGGCCGGGAATAGGAGGGTGAGGGCAGAAGGCCGGGAATAGGGCGTAAGTGAGCAGCAGTAGTCATGTCAGGACAATGTGAGAGCTTGGGTTATGGCATGGTCTTTGAAGTATCCTGCAAGATGAAGGGATGCTTTAGGTGGAGATGGAAGGACTTGGTGAGTGATGACATGTGGGGGATGAGAGAGGTCTGAGTCTATGGGCAGAGACACAACAGACTTGTTGGTGATTTGGAAGCTTTCTACAGACCGGGGAAATTTCATAGGTTGGGGGGGGGGGGGGGATGCTGGGGGAAAATCAACATTGTATTGGAAAGTGTTAATATACAAGAAAAGTAATGTATAGATGATTTTAAGGAAGGTCTAGCATCAAGTTTAAGTGGTACCTTAAATGTTTCTCAAACTATGCATAATGTGTGTAGGAGGGGAAAAGAGTGCGTAGCAAGGAAAGGATAGAAAATACCAAGACACTGCGCGCCGCCCCTTGCTTTATGTGCGTACACGTGGTGTTACAGTCCCCTCTCATACTTTTGGCGCCTTCTGCAATCCAGATATAGAAAGGGGAGTAGAACCAGAGACCTTTAATGGTCAACTAAGGTATGATTCTCCCCAATCACATCATTCGCGCCGCCTCAATATGTATATATACGGTAAGATATTACACATGTCTCCGGCACTCTTCGCATACTGCTAAAAAGCCTGTGATTTAAACAAGACATTGCACACACAGGGGGGCTTTCTAAGGTACGATACGAGAGCAAACACCAGCCAAGTGCCAAGAGATGCTAACGAGTGGAGGGGGTAATGAGCCGGAACGAGCTACGGATCTGTGGGGAGCCACATCTAAAAAGCGCGCCAGTCATTGTGATGTGTGATGTTAGCTGGATAAGCGCTTTCATCAAAGGCAAGCGGTCTGCAGGATGTCCTTAATCACTGTGCAGACAGAGGTACCAGTATGTCGTCTTATGGCAGCCAAGAACTCAAAGGAGGATTCAAAGGGACCAGAAGCAAAGATGTCAGCAAGGGCGCAAACATTTATTTGGCAGAGCAGTTCTTAAACAAAGATGGCTGCCCTCACGTCATTAGCTATAGCCGGCTTTGACAATGAAGAGATAAAAAGGATTGCATGGCGACAGACTACAAAGGCCTTACTAATGCAGATAGAAGGCGGCACATTTATATACTCACAGAAAGTAACGTTTATCTAGGATACAACACACAAAGTTACAAAGAAAACTTGGTATTTATATAAAAAAAATCTATAAAAACTATAAAATCCAAGCAAATGAATGAAATGAAAAAAATGCGCAACATAAGGTTATTCTCCAATAATCCACAATGCATTATAATGATCACAAAGAAGGCATAAAAAACATCATCTGGTCTTCAAAGATCCTCAGTAGTAATCAGGTGGTCCACCAAGACGCTGGCATCCCATAACCTCTGGAATAAAGTGTAACATCAAGACCCCAACGTATAAAGGTCTCAACCAAAGTGCACCCCATTATAACTCTGCTCTCGTCTCAAAATACTCCCCGAACCGCCTGCTTCTCTCACTAAGCTCTTCCTGCCTCAAATCCTTCAAAAACTCACTAAAATCTCATCATCTTCAGCCTTAATGTGCAAAACCGAACACTCGGCAGCACAATATCACGCACACTCACAATCTACAGGGTAACACACAACCGCCTCCACTTGCTTGAACCTATTGCCCTACATACCGCCATCTTGTGTCCATCACAGTCCTGTATCACACCCAAACCCTTTAGACTAAGTTTGTGAGTTTTCAATCTTTGGGAATAAACCCTGTGTACTTTTGATTTTAAGTTCAATTATATTCATGTGGTTTTACCTTGTACTTAACCCCTGTATAGCACTACGGGACATGTTGGTGCGTTACACGTAATCATTTCATTTTTCCAATGGCATCAGAATGACGTTGGGTAACCGAGGATTTAGTCACAAGTAGCCTGCCTAGAACTGGTTCCAGTTTAAGCTGTGATGCAGGACGCCATGTTCCCCTTTGTGTATCCCCCAATTGTGACTCATTTCATATTTTATTAGTGCGCCACAACCAAAAATGGTGGCGGTCAACATCACAGCTGAATGAGAAGCCAGTATCCCAGCTTAAGTGTAAACAACCTTAAATCAATCAACTTAAACATACCCCCCCCCACCCCCCCGACAGAAAAGCCTATTTACACACCAGTTATGGCATGGGTCTCTAGAGCTAACGGGTTAAAGGGTCAGTGCCATGTAAGACCAGAATGACCCAATGCCATGTCCATGTGTAATTGGTCCTATATGGCACTGACCCTTAAGCCAGAGTGACCCAATGACAAGCCCATGAGTAATGGGTTAAAGGAGAAGTCCCTGTAGAACCAGAGTGACCATTCTAATGGCAGTCCTATAAATCCTAGCCTCCTATACATTGCGCAGTGATTTTAGACAGCGAGCTATAATGCCGCCATGTTATTTATGACCTGATATTTACTGCAAACAAACGTGTTTACACAAGGAAAATATGAGACATACGGTCAGGGGAGGGCTCCATTAATCCTGGGCCCTGTGGCCCTATAAATCTCACCCGCTAACAAGCCTGCGCTCTAATCATGGCTCTGTTTATAAGATCACCCTTTAGTAATTCCCTTTTTGCGGTTTTTATTTGCTCTCTCACAATCTCCATATTTCAAGCAGCGAGCGGCGGGTTTTATTTTCTTTTATTCGTTTTGAAAGGTTGCTTCTTGTTTTTATGGCAGTTAAAGGTTAATGAAGGGAGGAATTAATCTTTAGTGGGGGAAAGGGCTGTTTATGGCCCCCTAATGCCTCCGCTCGTCGGTAAATCAGACAGATATTAATACTTTGTGGAGAGCTGGATATGTGGAGCAGTACACGCCAAGCTGCGCCAACTCCTGCCTGGTGCAGATGAGGGGAGCGCGGCCCAAGGTACCAGATGGGAAGAATGGCACAGGGAGGCGAGGGGAAAGAGAAGGGCCCGCTGGGGAGGGGAAAGAGAAGGGCCCGCTGGGGAGGGAGGGGAAAAAGAAGGGTGCCAGATACAGGCGGAGGAGGAAGAAAAGGGCACCAGTTACCAAGGGAAGATGGGGGTGTGGGAAGGGCCCCATATACCAGGGAAGGGGGGGGGGGGGGAGAAGTGTCCCAGGTATTGGAGGAGGAGGGGGGGGGGGAGGAGGGCCCCAGGTATTGGAGGGGGGGGAAGAAGGGCCCCAGGTATTGGATATATAGATATATATATATATATCCTATAAATACACAATCTCTTTTTCAGATATTTAAAAGGCACACACAGCCCTGACCTGACCCTCACATTCAATGTCATGGCTGCCCAGGCAGCGGTCACCTCGCAGGTCACAGGTTCAAGTCTGATTGTGGACAAAAAAATAAATCAATCATGGATGACAAGCGTGTAACGGGCAGCCCTGACCTCTTGGCATGTTATTTATGTGCAGTTATATGTGAGTATATGTGATCATTAATAAAGTCTGACAGCTCTGTATTGGTATACAAGGGGGCAGGTCACAGATTGATGTACCTATCCTTGGAGTAGCGCTCCATATACACCTTAAGAAGCCACCATGGCAGCTTGGTCTGGGGGTGCCTGGCACATTAAGGTACAGTCAGGTTTTAGTGAAACGAAATAAACAATAAATCTGCTCAAATATCAGACTGGTGCCAGTTTCCTAGTACAGTCCAGGTCCAAAATGACCCGCCTGATGGACAGACCCCTCTAGCACCCTGATCGAGCACACCAAGCCGCACATTAGAGCAAGAGAGTAGCAAAATCATATCTTAATGTTTCAGAAATGATCTACTGTAGTGAAAAACTGCTAGTACAATGTATAGCCAGATTGTAACGCTCTTTAATGTTAAACCAACTACCTGCAGGGGTAACCGTTTCCCTTTAATTATAATGCTAAGCTTTTAAGGAAGATAGGAGAATGGGCAGACAAAAATGCTCTATGTGTTTGTAAAGAAGAAAGAATGACCAGATTGCAGCAAAGGATTCTGGGTAAGTTATGCAAATGAATGCTGCCGTCTCTTGTTTTTATACATTTAAGCCCAGACCCCAGGGGTTCTCCCCCCTGCGCAGACAGCATCTTTTTGTAGCTTTAGTTACAAGTGCAGGGCCAGATATGATTTATTTAGCGAATCATCTAAAGTGCTTCATCACTTGGCGGCGTCCTCCGGGGGACGCAACCTTCCGGGAACGCAACTACGCTCCAGACGGCCATTATGAAGATGGCTGGAACAAGGGGAGTGGGCACAACTAGAAATGTCTAGGATGCCAATGAACATGTACTATATGCATTCACACCAGGCGGCGCGGGTAGATATAATTTACCTGCCAAATGGGTATATTTTGACCGTATGTAAATTAAGTGCAAACGTGCAAGAAGCGGACAAGGTTTGCCCAGTTTGGGGGGTCAAAGGAAGCAAAAATGGGATCCAAGTAGCATCTACAGATAATGCTGGCAAAAAACAAGGTAATAAATAATAAATATAAATACGATTAAAAAAATAAATAAAAATAAGTGATGTAAAAAATAAAAATGATTAAAAATAAATAAATAAAATAAAAAATGATAAAATAAATGATTTACAAAAGATACAAAAATTAAAACAAATGATTAATAAACTGATGTTACTGGATTCAAAGGGACCTTGAAAACCTAGCAGCAAAGCACAGACTTGTATTGAACGGTGCGCGTGTCCTGGTGTTTTTATTATTCATCTGAAAATCTGCTTTCATATATATTGCAGACGGGCGCTATCAATTTTGAATGAAACGCGCATTTATTATAAATACGTTTTACCACAATGTGGATTTCAAATTGCTTTTGAAAGAAGGAAGGTTAATCTGGCATGAACTGCGAAGATACAGAGTCGTGGAGCACCAAGTCTGCGCAAGGAAGACTCACACGGGGTATGGGAAGGGATCAAAGGGAGCGCCGAGGGGAGAGGGATCGTCATGGACCTAGATAATGGGAGAGAGTCACTGACATAATGACAGAGGACAGGGACAAAGTGACCCAGTGAAAGGGATGTGTGTAACGGTCAGTCCTATGTAGGAGAAGAGCGACCCCATGACAGGGATGTGTGCAACGGTCAGTCCTATGTAGGAGAAGAGCGACCCCATGACAGGGATGTGTGTAACGGTCAGTCCTACGTAGGAGAAGAGCGACCCCATGACAGGGATGTGTGTAACGGTCAGTCCTACGTAGGAGAAGAGCGATCCCATGACAGGGACGTGTATAACGGTCAGTCCTACGTAGGAGAAGAGCGACCCCATGACAGGGACGTGTGTAACGGCCAGTCCTACGTAGGAGAAGAGCGACCCCATGACATGGACTCGTGTAACGGTCAGTCCTACGTAGGAGAAGAGCGACCCCATGACAGGGATGTGTGTAACGGTCAGTCCTACGTAGGAGAAGAGCGATCCCATGACAGGGATGTGTGTAACGGTCAGTCCTACGTAGGAGAAGAGCGACCCCATGACAGGGATGTGTGTAACGGTCAGTCCTACGTAGGAGAAGAGCGACCCGATGACAGGGATGTGTGCAACGGCCAGTACTACGTAGGAGAAGAGCGACCCGATGACAGGGACGTGTGTAACGGTCAGTCCTACGTAGGAGAAGAGCGACCCCATGATAGGGACGTGTGTAACGGCCAGTCCTACGTAGGAGAAGAGCGACCCCATGACAAGGATGTGACCAGAAAGACTCTTTTATGAAAA
Organism: Discoglossus pictus; assembly: GCA_027410445.1. Taxonomy (NCBI): domain Eukaryota; kingdom Metazoa; phylum Chordata; class Amphibia; order Anura; family Alytidae; genus Discoglossus; species Discoglossus pictus. The sequence goes on along the minus strand of CM050175.1, from coordinate 2,721,771 downwards.
TATTGTTTGTGTATAGAATCCTTCCATCTTGTCCGACTTGAGTACATAGACTGCTATGGGCTCTTGGGCAATTTTCTTTCTCTCTAAACCAGTGAAATGAAGAGTGAGGAGGAAGTAGAGGAAACTTTGTTATACATTGGAATTTTACTCCTACCCCCTTCCCTACTCATGCTCATAAGCAGAGCGCTTGCATCAATAGATGCAAGCTATGTGGAGTAAGGAAGAAAACACCTCCCTTACACATGCAACTTTCATTAAATGGATATGGAAGGTTCCCTGTCTCTGTAGCATTTCAAAAAGGCACTGTTGAGTCTGATTGGCTAGTACATCTAATACTACAGAGACAGTGCTGCTGGGGGTGGAGCTTTGTTGGGACTATTAGGAAGGTTTCAGTGAGTCACAACAGAGCTTTTAATTAACTTATTAATAAAAAACAAACACTTCGGTCATGAATTTTAATATTAAGACAAGGAAGCTTCCATATCCCTGTAAAGTATCATGGATGCCTCCAGACACCAGCACAGACATGACTTATTTCTTATTAAACCTAGCGATATTACATATTCCTGCGTGATTACGCCATTACACATATATATATATATATATTATATATACTGATACAACGTTCCTTGGATATAAAGCTCATGTGCAGGCGCGCTCTCCGGCGCAGGATCATTAAGGCTCAGAGTAATGAGTTTCAGCCTCCACTACAGAGCCCAACAGATGTGGAGTTGTAGAAAACTGCGCTTTTGTATTTTTTATAAAATCTTTTCAGGGAAATAGAAGAGCTATTACATTGCAGCGCCGTGCTGAGCAGACGCGCAACGTGTCCCTTATTCTACTAATTAAGCAATAAAACAGACAGAGGACGGATAGAGTAGAATCCGGCTGCACCCCTGGAGGGTGGGACCCTTTAATGGGCAAAGGGACGGCACAGGAATGGCTGCAAACGGAGGAGACGGATTCTGCAGGTAGTGGGAAGGGTTAAACTCGAGCACTCACCTATCCAGATGAAAACCTGTTTGTACACTATTAGAGAGACACACGGAGAGGGAGAGGGAGAGGGAGAGGGAGAGAGAGAAGGAGAGAGAGAGGGGAGAGAGAGAAGGAGAGAGCGAGAGCGGGGAGAGGGAAGGAGAGAGAGAGAGCGGGGAGAGGGAAGGAGAGAGAGAGAGCGGGGAGAGGGAAGGAGAGAGAGAGAGCGGGGAGAGGGAAGGAGAGAGAGAGAGCGGGGAGAGGGAAGGAGAGAGAGAGAGCGGGGAGAGGGAAGGAGAGAGAGAGAGCGGGGAGAGGGAAGGAGAGAGAGAGAGCGGGGAGAGGGAAGGAGAGAGAGAGAGCGGGGAGAGGGAAGGAGAGAGAGAGAGCGGGGAGAGGGAAGGAGAGAGAGAGAGCGGGGAGAGGGAAGGAGAGAGAGAGAGCGGGGAGAGGGAAGGAGAGAGAGAGAGCGGGGAGAGGGAAGGAGAGAGAGAGAGCGGGGAGAGGGAAGGAGAGAGAGAGAGCGGGGAGAGGGAAGGAGAGAGAGAGAGCGGGGAGAGGGAAGGAGAGAGAGAGAGCGGGGAGAGGGAAGGAGAGAGAGAGAGCGGGGAGAGGGAAGGAGAGAGAGAGAGCGGGGAGAGGGAAGGAGAGAGAGAGAGCGGGGAGAGGGAAGGAGAGAGAGAGAGCGGGGAGAGGGAAGGAGAGAGAGAGAGCGGGGAGAGGGAAGGAGAGAGAGAGAGCGGGGAGAGGGAAGGAGAGAGAGAGAGCGGGGAGAGGGAAGGAGAGAGAGAGAGCGGGGAGAGGGAAGGAGAGAGAGAGAGCGGGGAGAGGGAAGGAGAGAGAGAGAGCGGGGAGAGGGAAGGAGAGAGAGAGAGCGGGGAGAGGGAAGGAGAGAGAGAGAGCGGGGAGAGGGAAGGAGAGAGAGAGAGCGGGGAGAGGGAAGGAGAGAGAGAGAGCGGGGAGAGGGAAGGAGAGAGAGAGAGCGGGGAGAGGGAAGGAGAGAGAGAGAGCGGGGAGAGGGAAGGAGAGAGAGAGAGCGGGGAGAGGGAAGGAGAGAGAGAGAGCGGGGAGAGGGAAGGAGAGAGAGAGAGCGGGGAGAGGGAAGGAGAGAGAGAGAGCGGGGAGAGGGAAGGAGAGAGAGAGAGCGGGGAGAGGGAAGGAGAGAGAGAGAGCGGGGAGAGGGAAGGAGAGAGAGAGAGCGGGGAGAGGGAAGGAGAGAGAGAGAGCGGGGAGAGGGAAGGAGAGAGAGAGAGCGGGGAGAGGGAAGGAGAGAGAGAGAGCGGGGAGAGGGAAGGAGAGAGAGAGAGCGGGGAGAGGGAAGGAGAGAGAGAGAGCGGGGAGAGGGAAGGAGAGAGAGAGCGGGGAGAGGGAAGGAGAGAGAGAGCGGGGAGAGGGAAGGAGAGAGAGAGCGGGGAGAGGGAAGGAGAGAGAGAGCGGGGAGAGGGAAGGGAAGGGAGAGCGGGGAGAGGGAAGGGAGAGCGGGGAGAGGGAAGGGAGAGCGGGGAGAGGGAAGGGAGAGCGGGGAGAGGGAAGGGAGAGCGGGGAGAGGGAAGGGAGAGCGGGGGGGAGAGCGGGGGGGAGAGAGAGAGGGGGAGAGAGAGAGGGGGAGAGAGAGAGGGGGAGAGAGGGGGGGAGAGAGAGGGGGGGAGAGAGAGGGGGGGAGAGAGAGGGGGGGAGAGAGAGGGGGGGGAGAGAGAGGGGGGGGAGAGAGAGGGGGGGAGAGAGAGGGGGGGAGAGAGAGGGGGGGAGAGAGAGGGGGGGAGAGAGAGGGGGGGAGAGAGAGGGGGGGAGAGAGAGGGGGGGATAGAGAGAGGGGGAGAGAGAGGGGGGGAGAGAGAGGGGGGGGAGAGAGAGGGGGGGAGAGAGAGGGGGGGAGAGAGAGGGGGGGAGAGAGAGGGGGGGAGAGAGAGGGGGGGAGAGAGAGGGGGGGAGAGAGAGGGAGGGAGAGAGAGGGGGGAGGGAAAAGGAGGAGGGGGGGGGAGGGAAAAGGAGGAGGGGGGGAGGGAAAAGGAGGAGGGGGGAGGGAAAAGGAGGAGGGGGGGAAGGAGATGGAGGGGGGGGGGAGGAGATGGAGGGGGGGGAAAGGAGATGGAGGGGGGGGAAAGGAGATGGAGGGGGGGGAAAGGAGATGGAGGGGGGGGAAAGGAGATGGAGGGGGGGGAAAGGAGATGGAGGGGGGGGAAAGGAGATGGAGGGGGGGGAAAGGAGATGGAGGGGGGGGAAAGGAGATGGAGGGGGGGGAAAGGAGATGGAGGGGGGGGAAAGGAGATGGAGGGGGGGGAAAGGAGATGGAGGGGGGGAAAGGAGATGGAGGGGGGGGAAAGGAGATGGAGGGGGGGGAAAGGAGATGGAGGGGGGGGAAAGGAGATGGAGGGGGGGAAAGGAGATGGAGGGGGGGAGGAGATGGAGGGGGGGGAAAGGAGATGGAGGGGGGGAAAGGAGATGGAGGGGGGGAGGAGATGGAGGGGGGGGAGGAGATGGAGGGGGGGGGAGGAGATGGAGGGGGGGGGGAGGAGATGGAGGGGGGGGGGAAGGAGAATGAGCTCTCGTGCTCTCTCTATACACATTAGCACAGCATGGTGTTGTATGACCGAGCGCTCTCTCTCTGCACATTAGCACAGCATGGTGTTGTATGACAGAGCGCTCTCGTGCTGTCTGCACATTAGCACAGCATGGTGTTGTATGACCGAGCTCTCTCGTGCTCGCTCTCTCTGCACATTAGCACAGCATGGAGTTGTATGACCGAGCTCTCTCGTGCGCTCTCTCTCTGCACATTAGCACAGCATGGTGTTGTATGACCGAGCGCTCTCGTGCTTTCTCTCTGCACATTAGCACAGCATGGTGTTGTATGTCCGAGCGCTCTCGTGCTCTCTCTGCACATTAGCATGGTGTTGTATGTCCGAGCGCTCTCGTGCTCTCTCTCTGCACATTAGCATGGTGTTGTATGTCCGAGCGCTCTCGTGCGCTCTCTCTCTGCACATTAGCATGGTGTTGTATGTCCGAGCGCTCTCGTGCTCTCTCTCTGCACATTAGCATGGTGTTGTATGTCCGAGCGCTCTCGTGCTCTCTCTCTGCACATTAGCATGGTGTTGTATGTCCGAGCGCTCTCGTGCTCTCTCTCTCTGCACATTAGCATGGTGTATGTCCGAGCGCTTTCTCTCTGCACATTAGCATGGTGTTGTATGTCCGAGCGCTCTCGTGCGCTCTCTCTCTGCACATTAGCATGGTGTTGTATGTCCGAGCGCTCTCGTGCTCTCTCTCTGCACATTAGCATGGTGTTGTATGTCCGAGCGCTCTCGTGCTCTCTCTCTGCACATTAGCATGGTGTATGTCCGAGCGCTTTCTCTCTGCACATTAGCATGGTGTTGTATGTCCGAGCGCTCTCGTGCGCTTTCTCTCTGCACATTAGCATGGTGTTGTATGTCCGAGCGCTCTCGTGCGCTCTCTCTCTGCACATTAGCATGGTGTTGTATGTCCGAGCGCTCTCGTGCTCAGCGGGGGCAGCTGTCTCTATACAGGTAGCAGCTGCTGCGGCTGGGAATGACAAACACTGACAAGAAAGGACAGCAGTCCCTCAGATCCGGCGCTCGCAGGGCCCTGCTGCCCCCGGGCGCTCTCTGATGCCAGCGGTAGCCCCCGGGACTCGGCTCTTGCCTGTGATAAGTGGGCCGGCAGGAAGCCTGAGAGAGCGGCCTTTTATATGGAGATGCGCTTGTTTACTGGAGATGTATAGAGGTGGGCTATAAATATACTGTGGCAGGCAAGGAGAATGCGGCGCCGTATAGTGATACTGAGTATCTACACACGGATAATGGTGAGGCCGCGCCGTATGGTGATAGTGAGTACACACTGATAATGAGCAGGCCGCACCGTATAGTGATAGTGAGTACACACTGATAACGAGCAGGCCGCGCCGTATAGTGATAGTGAGTACACGCTGATAACGAGCAGGCGGCGCCGTATAGTGATAGTGAGTACACGCTGATAACGAGCAGGCCGCGCCGTATAGTGATACTGAGTACACAGATAATGAGCAGGCCGCGCCGTATAGTGATACTGAGTATCTACACACTGATAATGAGCAGGCTGGGCTGTATAGTGATCCTGAGTATCTACACACTGATAATGAGCAGGCGGCGCTGTATAGTGATACTGAGTATCTGCACACTGATAATGAGTATGCAGCGCTGTATAGTGAGTATCTGCACACTGATAATGAGCAGGCGGCGCTGTATAGTGAGTATCTGCACACCGATAATGAGCAGGCGGCGCTGTATAGTGAGTATCTGCACACTGATAATGAGCAGGCCGCACTGTATAGTGAGTATTGGCACACTGATAATGAGCAGGTGGCGCCGTATAGTGATACGGAGTATCGGCACACTGATAATGAGCAGGCGGCGCCGTATAGTGATACTGAGTATCTGCACACTGATAATGAGCAGGCCGCCCTGTATAGTGATACTGAGTATCTACACACTGATAATGAGCAGGCCGAGCTGTATAATGATCCTGAGTATCTACACACTGATAATGAGCAGGCCGCGCTGTATAATGATCCTGAGTATCTACACACTGATAATGAGCAGGCGGCGCTGTATAGTGATACTGAGTATCTGCACACTGATAATGAGCAGGCCGCGCCGTATAGTGATACTGAGTATCTACACACTGATAATGAGCAGGCTGCGCCGTATAGTGATACTGAGTATCTACACACTGATAATGAGCAGGCGGCGCTGTATAGTGATACGGAGTATCTACACACTGATAACGAGCAGGTGGCGCTGTATAGTGAGTATCTGCACACTGATAATGAGCAGGCGGCGCTGTATACTGAGTATCTGCACACTGATAATGAGCATGTACTGAACACAAGTCCAATATCTATATAAATATACATGTTCCAAATAATCGAGCACCAACATCCTGCTGGCTGTCAGCATTACACCAATTGTGCCCGTCCTGTGTGCCAGCTCAGGCTGGTGTCCCGGCTGGGAGCCACGCCAGCTTAGATCTGCCAACGTCGCTAAGCCAGACAAGAGGCCTGAGTCAGGAGGGTGGGCATCGGAACAATGGCGGGAGGTGCCAGGCGTGCACAGCAAGATAACGGCTCATGCCCAATGAGTGTGTGGGATCAGTACAATGAGGGATGTGGCACTCACACTGGCATTGTGCTGCCCACGCTTCCAGTCATTGTGGGCATGTGGACAACTGCTGGGGACTTGTGGAGCTGACAGACTGGCACCTCTTGGGAGGCAAAAAGCTCCCAGTGGAAGCTCGAATGCGCCAACGAAACTTCAGAGCGCTAACCCATCCACAGGACTTATGGTAATAGTGTTACAGCATGGAAACCATTTGCAGCCTGAACGATAGGACTGCCCGCCCACTGCCCACACAGCCAGGGCCCGCCCACTGCCCACACAGCCAGGGACTATAATGTGATTCCCCTCTGAGACATTACAAACATGGACTTGGCCGGAACACCAACCCAAGGTGGTCAGTTCGTCCCCAACGACTCATATAAACATTCCCCTAAGTGCCGAGCCCACTCCCTATTTTCCAGTCTGATATGGTATCTGTTCTGTGTATGATGTGGTTTAAGGTATTTAATACATAGCCAACCTCGATACCCAGTTCTACCCAGTACAGGGGTCAGGACTTTGAGCGGGCTCCATAGACTATAATGGGACAGAGCTGATCCTAGTTAACGCCACCTGATGTCTCAGACGGCAATTGAAACATTTTGTTCCAGTAGAAAAAAAGTCAAGAAGTGTCAAGTACTTTGTAAGTGATATTCTTTGATGGGTTCAGGAATACACAACCACAAGACAGGGGATCAATCACCCCCAGCCCCCAAACATTCTATGTCAAGACAAATTGGCAGAGCATTGCAATGAAGACCTGTTAAGCTTAAAATATAACCTACCCCTATGGTCAAAGTCCCTCGTCCTAGCCAATCTCCCGCCGGATCAATATCAATAATTCCATCCATATGGGACACACAAGGTACACTAACCCCGGCTAGAGGACAATAAAGGTCGACTAAAACATGCAGCAACATCCCCACCATATCCTGCTACCTCCAGGGGGGGGGGAACAGGTCTGAGCACTAGTCTAGAACCCCCCCCCCCCCCCAGTAGACTAATCCTCCATAAGCAGAGTATCATCTATCCCGACCCCATCACGCCCTGGTACCCAGAAGGTCAACTGACTGATACTCTTGCTAGGCCCACATTATTACTCATATTACCCGTACAGAGGCCTCATTAATTTCCCAGCTCGTTCTCCAGGTACATTTCTAATCTAAATGTTGCATTAATATGAATATTGCTACTCACATTTTTAGCACCATATAAAGAGCAGAGCTTGGCGCGGCCGCCCGGCGCAATAATATTTATTCAGGGTGATAAAATAATTAAAACTGTGCTCGCAAACCGGGCTGTAAAAAGGAGGTTTTTATTTATTTTATTACCCAAAATAAACATTATTATAAGAGAAGCGGGAGCGCATAAAGGGGCGGCGCAGGATTTTGGTGAAATACTATTTGTGACAAGTTCCCTTTAATAGTTAGTATACATAGGGCCACTAGAGACCTTCTAAAAGTTGGTTTTGATGATATATAAAATAAAAATTCTTGGTTTATTATAGTATATTATATTTGCATTTTATTATTCTTATTTAATATAATAATAATACATTTTATGATTTTTTGTATTTAATAAAAAATATATAATTTATTATTCTTTTTTTAATTCTTTTTCATTATTCTTCTTTATTTTTTATTATTCTTTTTTTAATTTTTTTAAATTTTTTATTTTATTTATTTTTTAATTTTTATAAAACCCACGTGTATTGCCATACATAGAATGCCAAGGCTCCCTGCCACTGCATTATGTAATACGTCTGGAAAAGAGAAGGAAAAAAATTCCTGCCCCTGTATCATGTAAAGGGACACTTTGTTCTCAGGGGAAATAAGTGAAAATGCTATTTTAACCCATATAAAAAAAAAAGTATCAAAGGGACTCTGTCACCTCACATGTAGTTGATTTAAATGTAAATAGCATTAAAAACTTTGTACTAGCAGTTTTTCTCTACAGTACACCATTTATGAAATATTTAGAATTGATTTTGTGGCTCCTGTGTGCTAATGCGAGGTTAGGTACTTGATAAGTATGGGAGAGGGGTCTATCTGCCAGATAACATTAGGGGACTTCAGCCCACTAGTGCGGATGTCACACAATGCACGATGGCCCAATATAACTAGTCACATAACCCTGCACCGTGCAGAGCCCACTAGTGCTGATGTCACACAATGCACGATGGCCCAATATAACTAGTCACATAACCCTGCACCGGGCAGAGCCCACTAGTGCTGATGTCACACAATGCATGATGGGCCAATATAACTAGCTATATAACCCTGCACCAAGCAGAGCCCACTAGTGCTGATGTCACACAATGCATGATGGGCCAATATAACTAGCCACATAACCCTGCACCGCGCAGAGCCCACTAGTGCTCATGTCATACAATGCATGATGGCCCAATATAACTAGTCACATAACCCTGCACCAGGCAGAGCCCACTAGTGCTGATGTCACACAATGCATGATGGGCCAATATAACTAGTCACATAACCCTGCACCAAGCAGAGCCCACTAGTGCTGATGTCACACAATGCATGATGGGCCAATATAACTAGTCACATAACCCTGCACCAAGCAGAGCCCACTAGTGCTGATGTCACACAATGCATGATGGCCCAATATAACTAGCTACATAACCCTGCACCGTGCAGAGCCCACTAGTGCTGATGTCACAAAATTCATGATGGCCCAATATAACTAGCTACATAACCCTGCACCGTGCAGAGCCCACTAGTGCTGATGTCAAACAATGCATGATGGCCCAATATAACTAGCTACATAACCCTGCACCGTGCAGAGCCTACTAGTGCTGATGTCACACAATGCATGATGGCCCAATATAACTAGTCACATAACCCTGCACCGGGCAGAGCCCACTAGTGCTGATGTCACACAATGCATGATGGGCCAATATAACTAGCTATATAACCCTGCACCGTGCAGAGCCCACTAGTGCTCATGTCATACAATGCATGATGGCCCAATATAACTAGTCACATAACCCTGCACCAGGCAGAGCCCACTAGTGCTGATGTCACATAATGCATGATGGGCCAATATAACTAGTCACATAACCCTGCACCAAGCAGAGCCCACTAGTGCGGATGTCACACAATGCATGATGGCCCAATATAACTAGTCACATAACCCTGCACCGGGCAGAGCCCACTAGTGCGGATGTCAAACAATGCATGATGGCCCAATATAACTAGTCACATAACCCTGCACCAAGCAGAGCCCACTAGTGCTGATGTCATACAATGCATTATGGGCCAATATAACTAGTCACATAACCCTGCACCGGGCAGAGCCCACTAGTGCTGATGTCACACAATGCATGATGGCCCAATATAACTAGTCACATAACCCTGCACCGGGCAGAGCCCACTAGTGCGGATGTCAAACAATGCATGATGGCCCAATATAACTAGTCACATAACCCTGCACCAAGCAGAGCCCACTAGTGCTGATGTCATACAATGCATTATGGGCCAATATAACTAGTCACATAACCCTGCACCGGGCAGAGCCCACTAGTGCTGATGTCACACAATGCATGATGGGCCAATATAACTAGCTATATAACCCTGCACCGTGCAGAGCCCACTAGTGCTGATGTCACACAATGCATGATGGGCCAATATAACTAGCCACATAACCCTGCACCGCGCAGAGCCCACTAGTGCTCATGTCATACAATGCATGATGGCCCAATATAACTAGTCACATAACCCTGCACCGGGCAGAGCCCACTAGTGCTGATGTCACACAATGCATGATGGGCCAATATAACTAGCTATATAACCCTGCACCAAGCAGAGCCCACTAGTGCTGATGTCACACAATGCATGATGGGCCAATATAACTAGCCACATAACCCTGCACCGCGCAGAGCCCACTAGTGCTCATGTCATACAATGCATGATGGCCCAATATAACAAGTCACATAACCCTGCACCAGGCAGAGCCCACTAGTGCTGATGTCACACAATGCATGATGGGCCAATATAACTAGTCACATAACCCTGCACCAAGCAGAGCCCACTAGTGCTGATGTCACACAATGCATGATGGGCCAATATAACTAGTCACATAACCCTGCACCAAGCAGAGCCCACTAGTGCTGATGTCACACAATGCATGATGGGCCAATATAACTAGTCACATAACCCTGCACCAAGCAGAGCCCACTAGTGCTGATGTCACACAATGCATGATGGCCCAATATAACTAGCTACATAACCCTGCACCGTGCAGAGCCCACTAGTGCTGATGTCACACAATGCATGATGGCCCAATATAACTAGCTACATAACCCTGCACCGTGCAGAGCCCACTAGTGCTGATGTCACAAAATTCATGATGGCCCAATATAACTAGCTACATAACCCTGCACCGTGCAGAGCCCACTAGTGCTGATGTCAAACAATGCATGATGGCCCAATATAACTAGCTACATAACCCTGCACCGCGCAGAGCCTACTAGTGCTGATGTCACACAATGCATGATGGCCCAATATAACTAGCTACATAACCCTGCACCGGGCAGAGCCCACTAGTGCTGATGTCACACAATGCATGATGGGCCAATATAACTAGTCACATAACCCTGCACCGTGCAGAGCCCACTAGTTCTGATGTCACACAATGCATGATGGCCCAATATAACTAGCCACATAACCCTGCACCGTGCAGAGCCCACTATTGCTGATGTCACACAATGCATGATGGCCCAATATAACTAGTCACATAACCCTGCACCGGGCAGAGCCCACTAGTGCTGATGTCACACAATGCATGATGGCCCAATATAACTAGCTACATAACCCTGCACCGTGCAGAGCCCACTATTGCTGATGTCACACAATGCATGATGGCCCAATATAACTAGTCACATAACCCTGCACCGTGCAGAGCCCACTAGTGCTGATGTCACACAATGCATGATGGCCCAATATAACTAGCTACATAACCCTGTACCGTGCAGAGCCCACTAGTGCTGATGTCATACAATGCATGATGGCCCAATATAACTAGTCACATAACCACTGCTTCAACGACCTCATTATCTATTTCCACCCCTACCATCCCCTTCCTTGTTATAGAGTAACTAGATATATATAGTATTTTGCCATATTTGGGAACTTCCCTCCATACAGCTGCCAACTCCTAAGTACTAACTCACAGATACCACAAAGGATTTTTACAAATGTTTTCCCTGCCTCTAACAGACATTTTTCACGTGTGAGAAACTCAAACTGTGGTGAAAATGATCGAGCCATCATCATCATCTTCAAGTTCAAAAGCTTCATCGATACAGATTAGCCGAGGGACCCAAAAACGCCATATCCAGAAGGTTGTTGGCAATAGTAAGATGTACGACGAGATAGACAGCTAATTTTCCCACAAAAAAGAACCATATCTGTGAGTGACAATGCTGCACTAAAGTGAGGGTGGCATTTACATCTATATTTTACAGGCAACCATTTCCCTATCGCCCAAACCCCAGGGAGCTCGGATTTGGAGCGAATCCCTACTGTACTGATCCGTCATAGGTTCTTTACTGGACACCAGCTCAAGGGGAATTCTTACACTGACCCAACACCTCCTAACATCAATGCAAAAAAACAACGTACTTTGGCTTTAATATGAAGTAGTCTTTCAGTGCCATAATAGTAGTCTTTTTTGAGTGTCCTCCACCCACTGTTCTACACCAATGAAGCTTTCCATGTGCTTTGGTAACCCAATGGCTGAAGACATAAGAAAGAAAAAAAAAGAAAGAAAAAAAAAAAGAAAGAGAAAAAAAAAAGAAAGAGAAAAAGAAAGAGAAAAAGAAAGAAAGAGAAAAAGAAAGAAAGAGAAAAAGAAAGAAAGAGAAAAAGAAAGAAAGAGAAAAAGAAAGAAAGAGAAAAAGAAATATATATATATATATATGACGCCAAAGCTTTATATCTAAAACTTCATTTGTAATAATTTATTAAAAGTTAAGTTTTATATTTAGACCTTTGGCGCCACATTTCCCCCAGTCCTGTGAGTGCACTGTAAACATATTTTTCTTCCTATATTTATGTGATGGTTCTATAAATCCGGGTAGCGCCGACCACACATACATGTCACAGACTTATTGATAAGACTCACTCTGTTATTTCCTCGGTCACCGTGTGCTCCACTTGTAGCCTGGAGTTCACCTCTATGAAGTAATGCTTCCCATGCTTGTCCACCAGGAACTCCACCGTGCCGGCATTCTCATAGCCCACCTAGGGATAGAGAGGACACAAGGGCCAGATTAGTAACCAGAGCAGGGGTCACAGGTCAGGGAGTGATGTCATAGTAGTATTGTGATGTCAGAACTACCAGGAGACACAAATCATGGATACTGAGGGTGCATAAAAAAAAAAATAAAAAAAAAAAATAAACAACACTGTGGTAAAGACGTAAGAATGTGGAAATATCCAGTCGGGGAAATATCTAGCTATTAATTATAGTATATATGGAACCCCTATACCTCCTATTGCTCCTCATTTGGCTCCATACATCCCCCTATACCTCCTATTGCTCCTCATTTGGCTCCATATATCCCCCTATGCCTCCTATTGCTCCTCATTTGGCTCCATACATCACCCTATACCTCCTATTGCTCCTCATTTGGATCCATACATCACCCTATACCTCCTATTGCTCCTCATTTGGCTCCATACATCACCCTATACCTCCTATTGCTCCTCATTTGGCTCCACACATCACCCTATACCTCCTATTGCTCCTCATTTGGCTCCACACATCACCCTATACCTCCTATTGCTCCTCATTTGGCTCCACACATCACCCTATACCTCCTATTGCTTCTCATTTGGCTCCATACATCACCCTATACCTCCTCATTTGGCTCCATACATTACCCTATACCTCCTCATTTGGCGCCATACATCACCCTATACCTCCTATTGGTCTTCATTTGGCTCCATACATCACCCTATACGTCCTCATTTGGCTCCATACATCACCCTATACGTCCTCATTTGGCTCCATACATCACCCTATACGTCCTCATTTGGCTCCATACATCACCCTATACGTCCTCATTTGGCTCCATACATCACCCTATACGTCCTCATTTGGCTCCATACATCACCCTATACGTCCTCATTTGGCTCCATACATCACCCTATACGTCCTCATTTGGCTCCATACATCACCCTATACGTCCTCATTTGGCTCCATACATCACCCTATACGTCCTCATTTGGCTCCATACATCACCCTATACGTCCTCATTTGGCTCCATACATCACCCTATACGTCCTCATTTGGCTCCATACATCACCCTATACGTCCTGGCAGCCAAATGAGGACGTATAGGGTGATGTATGGAGCCAAATTAGGACGTATAGGGTGATTTATGGAGCCAAATTAGGACGTATAGGGTGATGTATGGAGCCAAATGAGGACGTATAGGGTGATGTATGGAGCCAAATGAGGACGTATAGGGTGATGTATGGAGCCAAATGAGGACGTATAGGGTGATGTATGGAGCCAAATGAGGACGTATAGGGTGATGTATGGAGCCAAATGAGGACGTATAGGGTGATGTATGGAGCCAAATGAGGACGTATAGGGTGATGTATACATCACCCTATACCTCCTACTGCTTATTTGGCTCCATACAGCGCTCTATAAACCTTCATTGTAACTCTTATTTAACCCATTAAATGCCATCTCACCTGCTGCTAACGCCACTACCACGTGACAAGGTATAAAACGTACCATATGGGCAGTGGAGGTGGCAGCGGGGACATTAGATCAGACCGAGCCGTGCCATTGGGACTAGTGAGAGAGACCGAGGTGGAGATCAGAGAGACAGACTGACCTCATTAATGGGAATTATATTGTACGCTGGAGGCTGAGCGCAGCTACAGAGCCGCCACTTTAAATACTCATCAGCTCAGAGACAAGGACTTGCAGAGGGGAGATGCGGGTGTGCCGCCCACCACAGGGTGGCACTGGCAGACGGGCTAGGAGTCCAGGGCCTTATACAGTGGGACGTCCAGATTGCCCATCACAGTGATGTTGGGGAGAGACCTATTAAGCCCATCCATATGCCAGTCACACGGGCAGCAGATGGAGGACATGTATTGTGCCTGGCAAGGCTGGCACCCGCAGCCCACACCCCACCTGAGCACCAGGCACGTCTCAAATACTAATCATGTATCCGCTATCTACTCACAGCCCTACAGCACTCTCACCTACAGAGCAAGCACTCTACCTGCATGCCCCTCCCACCGAGCAGGGAGAACCAGACAGGCAGGGAGCTAGGAGCCTGCCCCTCCCACCGCGCAGGGAGACCCAGACAGCCAGGGAGCTAGGAGCCTGCCCCTCCCACCGCGCAGGGAGACCCAGACAGGCAGGGAGCTAGGAGCCTGCCCCTCCCACCGCGCAGGCAGACCCAGACAGGCAGGGAGCCTGCCCCTCCCACCGCGCAGGGAGACCCAGACAGGCAGGGAGCTAGAAGCCTGCCCCTCCCACCGCGCAGGGAGACCCAGACAGCCAGGGAGCTAGGAGCCTGCCCCTCCCACCGCGCAGGGAGACCCAGACAGGCAGGGAGCTAGGAGCCTGCCCCTCCCACCGCGCAGGGAGACCCAGACAGGCAAGATGCTAGGAGCCTGCCCCTCCCACTGCGCATGGTGACCCAAACAGGAGGGAGCTAGACATCTGTCCCCCCCCACCTAAGGGTGACCCAGACAGAAGGGTGCCAAGAGCCTGCCCCTCCCACAGCGCAGGTACATCTTCAGCACACCGTACAGATCTCAGTCTACACCCCCCCCCCATTTAGTGGATTTCCCAGGACGCAGCTAATCTTTTTTTTTGCACAAACCTCACAATCAAAGAGCAGCAACCAGAGCACAAAGCCATTGTATCCGTGCGCGCAATCAGGGCCCCGCGGGGCGCCAGAGGGCGAGCTCTAATCAGAGAAACACGCCAAATATATGGACGCAGCGCGCTAACACAGGAGACGGCGCCTTCAAGGACTATTCATTACAGATTATTGTGTGGGGTAAAACAGGGCGACCGCTATGGAAATCCAATTACATCACATTGTTCTGTCCAGCGGCTTCATCACAAGTTTAGTCACAAAAAGACCCAAATCCCAGATGTACAAACTGAATAATTCATAATTATGGCAAAAAGTAAAAATGCAGAAAATATCAAAAAAAAAAAGACTATTAACTAGTACATGCAATTATGTATCACTGTGAGCAGCCATTTGTTTGTTTGCCTACCTGATGTACATTAAGAGCGCTGTATTTACTGCCTAAATTCAAACAGATCCTAACCATCTTCATGAGCTGCAGTGGGGGAAACCAATCAGTGGCAGCATCTTGCATATGCTACTTGAGAGGCCACCGACAGGCTAATTTGAACCCCTGCACTTCACAGTCTATTCAGGAGCTGCATGAGCCACAGAGGGCAGACCCAAACAGGTATAAATTACATGATTTTAGGCAATAACAGAGCTTATAATCACTTAATAAACTACATAAAAGTAAACACACAGGGATAGAGAGCGTGCAGAGAGCAGCGCCAGCAAGCGAGCAGAGAGAGCGAGCGAGCGAGAGCAGAGCGAGCGAGAGCAGAGAGAGCGAGCGAGAGCAGAGAGAGCGAGCGAGAGCAGAGAGAGCGAGCGAGAGCAGAGAGAGCGAGCGAGAGCAGAGAGAGCGAGCGAGAGCAGAGAGAGCGAGCGAGAGCAGAGAGAGCGAGCGAGAGCAGAGAGAGCGAGCGAGAGCAGAGAGAGCGAGCGAGAGCAGAGAAAGAGAGCTAGCGAAGAGCGCGAGCAGAGAGAGCGCGACAGATTCCAGGAGTGACAGGGACACGGACAGGGTTGATATGAGGGACATAAAAAGCAAGAGCGCGCCAATTGAGACAGAGATCTGGAGAATGTGACAACAACTTGAGGAGAGAACAGGGAGAAAGGTCTGGAGGAGAGGGAGGAAGAGAAGGGAAGAACAATGGTGTCTTAGACACTACGCCTGGCAGATAAGGAGCGCCTGACAGATTGTGCACCCCGCGGATACCAGCGCTCTGCTCATTTCTTCTCTGTTGCGCCCCCTCCCATGCCCCGATCATACAACCGTCACGTATTAATGACACAAACACTGCAGTCATTAGAGGCACTCCATAATTACTGGTCATGATCGTTCCTTTGCAGAAGTGGCACAAATACGGCGCAAAACCTGAAAACCAAAACGCGCAAAATATATTAAGATCTACATGAAAGGGACTTTTATAAGAAGGTTATAACCAAGGATCCTTAATATAAGAGACAGAAGATAATATCTCCGCTTCTGAAACCTTCCTGTATACTCTCCTGCAGCACCGCACACGGCCTCACACTGCCAGTGTCATGCTGTTAGACAGCGACATGCTGTGCGTTAGAAGCTGCAAAAACAACACGGGCCAGATTTTCACAGATCTTATTTACAACCGAAATAACGAGGTGTTAGAAATAAGTTATAGAAGCAACTTAATGCATCTGTTAGGGTTTTTTTTGTTGTGGCTTATATATAAGTCCCCAACCAGTCGGGCCCCCGGCGCCAAGTCCCCAACCAGTCGGGCCCCCGGCGCAAGTCCCCAACCAGTCGGGCCCCCGGCGCAAGTCCCCAACCAGTCGGGCCCCCGGCGCAAGTCCCCAACCAGTCGGGCCCCCGGCGCAAGTCCCCAACCAGTCGGGCCCCCGGCGCAAGTCCCCAACCAGTCGGGCCCCCGGCGCAAGTCCCTAACCAGTCGGGCCCCCGGCGCAAGTCCCCAACCAGTCGGGCCCCCGGATCAAGTCCCCAACCAGTCGGGCCCCCGGATCAAGTCCCCAACCAGTCGGGCCCCCGGATCAAGTCCCCAACCAGTTGGGCCCCGGCACAAGTCCCCAACCAGTTGGGCCCCGGCACAAGTCCCCAACCAGTTGCGACCCAGCATGCAGCACAAGTCCCACCAGTTGGATCCTTATATTGGATGGGTATGACTCACTATACGGGACCAGCAGGACTAACAAGCTCTGCCCCGCGCCTCATCCCCAGTTAGATCCTCATATAGGGTAAGTATGTCTATCCTCCGTGAACGCAGGCAGAGGACAGAGATTCTCGTCACTATATAGTGATGGCGCACGCCAGTAATCATTGGCCAGCAGGGACTTTATTGGCGATGGGTGAGCAGTTTTATAGGGGAGTGAACAAAAGGTTGGTCAGACATGAAATAAGAAACAAACAACACGTCCACATACCCAACTTAACCCTCCCTCCCCATTGAGTCTCTCCCATTGTCCACTAAACAAAAGCACCAGGCCCAGGATGCTGATATCAGGGGGGAGGGGGGGCGTGGTGACAACAAGTCTCATCCTTTATGTAACTTCTCCTGGTATGTGCACATTGGCACATGTCCCACCTGGGTTGGGGATGGACGTAAGCGTAGCCCGGCTGGGTACACAGAGGAGTCTCCATTTTATTAAGCCCTAAAACATTTAATAAAGAGATGTTTTGTCTGAAGTCTCTTCTATTAAAGTGAAGATTTGTATTTAACTGAAACGTATGTGAAGCCTTTAGCCAGGTCATTGCCCGCTGGTCGCTTCACCCTCTCATGGGCCGGCCCGTTAACCCCCGACGATGTTCTATAGACAGTGGTGGGCATGTTAACGCAGGAGGTGCCCAGACACGGGCTGCAAGTGAATTATTAGGGCCGCAGTAGGGCACCGGCTGGATGGTACTTTGCATGCACACCGTGTGCCATCCCGCTCACCCCTCAGGCAGATGGCACGCTGCCCGCACAGAGAATATGAAAAGCCCCAAACACTGCAAGAGCGGCGCGCTAGGATGGAGTCGTAAAAGAGACACAGAATATACAAGTATGGACTAAATAATCCTAATCTCACCATGATGGGCATACCTGCTTCAATAGGGCTGACCCATTAACCATGCCCCTCTCTTTGGGTCACTGTGCCCCCACATGGCACTGACCCTTTAACCCATTTAACATGCCCCTTTTGTTAGGTCACTTCCCTTCTGCATGGGACGGACCTGAACCCATTCGGTCGCTCTGCTCCTAGATGGGAGTGCCCTTTAAGGTGTACCCCGCACCCATTCCTAATCCCCCATTAATGGCCTCATGGCGTTTCTCGCTGTGTCAGCAGCGCCGGCATCGTTTGCCTTATCGCTGCATTAAATCGCAGCCCCTGTGGTTTTCATATGAGAGAAATCCACTTTGGAGTCAGGTTATTGCTAACTTATGCAGCTAAATCTTCCTGATAAAACCTGCTGTCGGGAAGCGTGACACCTGCAGTAATAAAAACACGCGCCGGCGGGGGGGGTGATGTTGTACGCTTGGCGTGGGGAATGTAAAGACCGGGAGGCAGCAAACCAGGCCCCGACCCATGGGACAGCAACTGACCGGACCACGGAAACCAGGCCCGACCCATGGGACAGCAACTGACCGGACCGCGGAAACCAGGCCCCGACCCATGGGACAGCAACTGACCGGACCACGGAAACCAGGCCCCGACACATGGGACAGCAACTGACCGGACCACGGAAACCAGGCCCCGACCCGTGGGACAGCAACTGACCGGACCACGGAAACCAGGCCCCGACCCGTGGGACAGCAACTGACCGGACCACGGAAACCAGGCCCCGACCCGTGGGACAGCAACTGACCGGATCGCGTAAACCAGGCACCGACCCGTGGGACAGCAACTGACCGGATCGCGTAAACCAGGCACCGACCCGTGGGACAGCAACTGACCGGACCGCGGAAACCAGGCCCCGACCCATGGGACAGCAACTGACCGGACCGCGGAAACCAGGCCCCGACCCATGGGACAGCAACTGACCGGACCGCGGAAACCAGGCCCCGACCCATGGGACAGCAACTGACCGGACCGCGGAAACCAGGCCCCGACCCATGGGACAGCAACTGACCGGACCGCGGAAACCAGGCCCCGACCCATGGGACCGCAACTGACCGGACCGCGGAAACCAGGCCCCGACCCATGGGACAGCAACTGACCAGATCGAGGAAACCAGGCCCCGGACCCATGGGACAGCAACTGACCAGATCGAGGAAACCAGGCACCGACCCATGGGACAGCAACTGACCGGATCGCGGAAACCAGGCCCCGACCCGTGGGACAGCAACTGACCGGATCGCGGAAACAAGGCACCGACCCATGGGACAGCAACTGACCGGATCGCGGAAACCAGGCCCCGACCCATGGGACAGCAACTGACCGGATCGCGGAAACCAGACACCGACCCATGGGACAGCAACGGACCTGATCGCGGAAACCAGGCACCGACCCGTGGGACAGCAACTGCCCAGATCGCGGAAACCAGGCACCGACCCATGGGACAGCAACTGACCGGATCGCAGAAACCAGGCACCGACCCATGGGACAGCAACTGACCGGATCGCGGAAACCAGGCACCGACCCATGGGACAGCAACTGACCAGATCGCGGAAACCAGGCCCCGACCCATGGGACAGCAACTGACCAGATCGAGGAAACCAGGCACCGACCCATGGGACAGCAACTGACCAGATCGAGGAAACCAGGCACCGACCCATGGGACAGCAACTGACCGGATCGCGGAAACCAAGCACCGACCCGTGCTACAGCAACTGACCGGATGATGGGTTCAAGGGTCAGTCCCATGTAGGGGAAGAGACACCTAATGACAGGGTTGGTAGCCCCTCTTCTCTCAGATCTCCATGGGGGATAGAAGCCTGGTCCATTTGATAAGTCACTGAGTCACGCCAATTCATTTATCCCCTATACTGCGATAGATCCTGTCAGGGGTGGCCAAGAAGATGACCTCGCCAGAGCCTTGGACACCTGGAAACGGATAAACATGGCAGCCCTAAACTCATGACAGTCAATGTCACATGGGGCAGATATTGGCCACCGCGTGCTCGCCCAAGGAGGGGGCTAATGAGGTTTGGTTAATGTACAGTTTAAAAGTGTGAACAATAACGTGTGGCTCGGTTTGAAGACACAATTTTCCTGTAAGACTTCATTTCTGAACAAGGAGGCCGAGGAGGGACTTATGTTTTTGTTTAACATTAACCCTTGGTATCCTGGAGCTGTGGTCCTTTGGCCTTTTCAAGCCCACTGAAGGCCAGATGGTACTGGTAAGGCTATCCCTGAGAGGTTGTTACCTAGAAAAGTGTATTCCTGTAGCAGAATGCAGGAGGTTCTGGGGTTAAATTGTCCCACTAACCCCTGATTTGTGACAGTTTCATAAAGATTTAGTTAATTATTTAATGTCTAATATTAGCACATCTTAATGATTTATTTCAAGTAATTTTTTTATATTTCTTCCTTTTTTTTTTTTTTTTTTTTATCTCAGCTATTATTTTCCCCATCATTTTCTTTCCTTGTTTGGGAGAAACCTTTTTTTCTTTGCAGTGTTTTCTACCATTTAGTTTATATTTTTAGATAATTGAATGCCCCTACTGACCCTGCAACAGTATGTACTGTAGGTGGGGTGATGGAGCCAAACTGGTTCTGACAAGTGGAGTAGGTGAGCGTCACACTAACCTGGTGGCAAGGAGATTGAGATGTAGATGGGGGGAGGTAGAGCTGTCAATCATCATACCACATAGTACAGCAATGCATTATGGGTACTATGATTAATTT
Organism: Discoglossus pictus; assembly: GCA_027410445.1. Classification (NCBI taxonomy): domain Eukaryota; kingdom Metazoa; phylum Chordata; class Amphibia; order Anura; family Alytidae; genus Discoglossus; species Discoglossus pictus. The sequence goes on along the minus strand of CM050175.1, from coordinate 2,700,972 downwards.
GATTAATTAATTGACAGACTACCTCCGTCAAACCAACCACAATATATATATATATATTTTATTTTTTATTTTATTTTTTTACATAATATGAAATAAATACCCTTTGAGGGTGGAATACTGGAATAGTAATAGAGTTCAAACAAATTCTCAAATATATATGTACAGGTTGGACTTGGAGGAGTAAGAGTGATCTTTATGAGTAAATAAACTTAATTGTAGGCATAATGAAGACAAGACGGGGTGCCTTTAATGAGATAATGGCCTGTATGGGGCCCCCCGGGCTGTCTGTTAAACAATAAGAACTTTCTAATGCAATAGGTGTCCATCCAGAAGAAAAGGAATCGGCCAAAATGAATGGGCATCCAAGAGGTAGAGGAGCCCAAGTAAGACGCTGCAAGGTGGTCCATACCCTCTACACCAAGCACTGCAGAAAACTGTGAAAGGGTTAAACTAGAGGGAAACCAACAAAGGGTTAAGGTCGGACCAGTATTGCCAATTCACAACGCCACGCTCTGCATTGAAAAAACCCGGAGCGCCGGAGACCAAATCCAGAAAGGTTTTTGTCATTGGGAAAGAGAAGTAAATAGCTGCAGTTTCTAGGCAACTGGAGAGAAATCCCAGAGAGAGCGTGCGAGAGCGATGAATAAAGCAGCACACTGCAAGCTGGAGAGAGAGCCGAGAGAGAGCGATGAATAAAGCAGCACACTGCAAGCTGGAGAGAGAGAGAGCCGAGAGAGAGAGCGTGCGAGAGCGATGAATAAAGCAGCACACTGCAAGCTGGAGAGAGCACGTGCGAGAGCGATGAATAAAGCAGCACACTGCAAGCTGGAGAGAGCGCGTGCGAGAGCGATGAATAAAGCAGCACACTGCAAGCTGGAGAGAGCGCGTGCGAGAGCGATGAATAAAGCAGCACACTGCAAGCTGGAGAGAGAGAGCCCAGAGAGAGCGTGCGAGAGCGATGAATAAAGCAGCACACTGCAAGCTGGAGAGAAATCCCAGAGAGAGCGTGCGAGAGCGATGAATAAAGCAGCACACTGCAAGCTGGAGAGAGCGCCCAGAGAGAGCGTGCGAGAGCGACTAATAAAGCAGCACACTGCAAGCTGGAGAGAGCGCCCAGAGAGAGCGTGCGAGAGCGACGAATAAAGCAGCACACTGCAAGCTGGAGAGAGCGCCCAGAGAGAGCGCGTGCGAGAGCGACGAATAAAGCAGCACACTGCAAGCTGGAGAGAGCGCCCAGAGAGAGCGTGCGAGAGCGACGAATAAAGCAGCACACTGCAAGCTGGAGAGAGCGCCCAGAGAGAGCGTGCGAGAGCGACGAATAAAGCAGCACACTGCAAGCTGGAGAGAGCGCCCAGAGAGAGCGTGCGAGAGCGACGAATAAAGCAGCACACTGCAAGCTGGAGAGAGCGCCCAGAGAGAGCGTGCGAGAGCGACAAATAAAGCAGCACACTGCAAGCTGGAGAGAGCGCCCAGAGAGAGAGCGTGCGAGAGCGACTAATAAATCAGCACACTGCAAGCTGGAGAGAGCGCCCAGAGAGCGAGCGTGCGAGAGCGACGAATAAAGCAGCACACTGCAAGCTGGAGAGAGCGCCCAGAGAGAGCGTGCGAGAGCGACAAATAAAGCAGCACACTGCAAGCTGGAGAGAGAGCCCAGAGAGAGCGTGCGAGAGCGACGAATAAAGCAGCACACTGCAAGCTGGAGGGAGAGCCCAGAGAGAGAGTGCGAGAGCGACGAATAAAGCAGCACACTGCAAGCTGGAGAGAGCGCCCAGAGAGAGCGTGCGAGAGCGATGAATAAAGCAGCACACTGCAAGCTGGAGAGAGAGCCCAGAGAGAGAGCGTGCGAGAGCGACTAATAAAGCAGCACACTGCAAGCTGGAGAGAGCGCCCAGAGAGAGAGCGTGCGAGAGCGACGAATAAAGCAGCACACTGCAAGCTGGAGAGAGCGCCCAGAGAGAGAGCGTGCGAGAGCGATGAATAAAGCAGCACACTGCAAGCTGGAGAGAGAGCCCAGAGAGAGAGCGATGAATAAAGCAGCACACTGCAAGCTGGGTTACAGGGTCAGTCCCATGCAGGAGCAGAGTGACCTAATGACCGGGATATAATGGGTTACAGGGTCAATCCCATGTAGGGGCAGAGTGACCTATAAGTGCTGGGTAGTACCAAGTGTCCCTATGAGGGCCCCACACAATCCTATCTTGGCACGTCACAGGTAGATAACCAGACCGCGGTTTGTGGGGCTGACGAGTGGCGAGGTTTGGCTACAAGTGAATATAACGGAGCAGCGTTTGGGGGAAGCCATGCGAATTGTTTCTGTATTAAGATCCCAGACTGTGAAATGAATACAGTGACTGCAGTATGTGACTGTCAGACAGATATACTGTACCATCAGAACATAGATAACAGCGAGAGCTTGGGGCGCAGATTATCTCCTGGCACGCCGAGTTGGTATACAGTGAAGCGATTGCTAAATACTGGGAGTGGTCCCAGGGATAATGACTTCGGGGGTCAGTATAGAATACAGGGACTGAAAAGGACAGATAACGACATGCTACAAGGGTTTGTGCGAGACGCAGACTTCAAAGCTATTTTTCTCAGGACGTCTGAAGGAGTGGACATCCCTGAAGCAGTTGATTAGCATCACCTGAGTAGAGTGGATTAAAGCGTGAAGCTGGACTTTGGGCGGGGCTATTATGGACTGCAGTGGCCAGTGTGTGAGGCCACTAAATGGACTGCGTTCCTATGTGGGCTGAGTCCTACTCCAATAAACCGTACACACTTTGTTCGACAGACACAGATAGAGAGAGGTGTGTAGAGTTTATTTGTCTATTCTTCATCCCAAATAGAAGTGTTTTGTACAAATTACACTGTTCTGAGGCAGAGTGAAGACATGGAGTGCTTAAGGATACAAGCCAGTGGTTTTGAACCAACATTTGGACTGTTTTTTCTCCACCCAGGTTTAGCTGGAAGGGTGCTAGATAGTGAGGGAACCGTCTATAAGTAAAAGATAGGAGACAGATCAGTTATTTCTTGAATTTGTTTCATTACGGAGAGACACACATATATGGTTTATTGGCTTGTGCACAATCCATACTGGGCACTGCTTAAAGCTGTGTAATACAGCAGGCATATGCTTAACGGGAGCCATTTTTAAAATCGTATGCCTTTGTGGGCTCATTTGCATGTCCCCACCCAGGTTGCCAGAATGCAATAACTATTTCTTAAAATTCTGAGCAGAGAATCAGATTTTTAGCTTATTTTAGACGTTCAAATGTAAACACAAATGTACCATTTACTATATAGTGTGCACATTAAACACTAGCAGTGGACACATCTTTGCTAATCCCCTTGCACTCATCCCATGTATGCGCCCCCTCACTAAGGCGCGGGTCACCTGGGAAGACGCGGCTCCCACACCAATGTTCTGCAAAGGTCATGACCGACACCACTTATATCAGGGATTTAGACCATGCACAGCTTTGTGCAGAGCATCTGTAAGTGAGGTGCCCACTGGGTGAGATGCTCTGCCTCTGCTCACATGTATCATCAGGATAATGATAGGTCCTATTAGATGTCATGGCGTGGGAAAGGACCAGCCCAGGGAGATGTCCCTATAGGAGTCTTTGTATTGTCCTGATATAAGTCTTTATCCCCAAATGTCCCTTTAATGGCTACATCAGTCTGAAAATAAAGTTACGTCAGCCTTCGTAATATTCTCTTTCATCCCCTGGATACCTAGCAGGGGTGGAGAAAAGCACCTCCGCAGGAAGCTACAATATTAAGTTATAATAGAAGAAGTCTAAAGAAAATAAATCGATTATATGTTTTTTGTTTGCAGTTTACCTTGCAGAATATGGGCAGGTACGGTGTCAAATTAAAGCTCCAATATTGGAACAAAGCCACCTCCTCAGGATCTATACACAAGAAAATCCCAAGAGCACATCTGTGACCTCAATGTCCCCTTTGGCCCATTCACTGGTTGAACGGACTTCATTGCATAGTAAAGCAATAATGGCCCCCAAGGGGTTAAGTGCCTTAATAGCGTCTTTAACTAGAAAATCATCATAAAATGGTCCAATTTCCATCTGTCCATCACGAGACCAACCCAAGGAAGCGCCGGAGCTTTACATGGCTGTTACATGGATATCTAGACCCTGACACTAACCACATCACTTTATTACTAGTCATGGAAGCAATTAAAGAATTTCTTAATTAGGGCGTTGCCGCCTGCTGTGAGGATCCAGCAAACAGATGGCGTGCTAACGAGCCATTAGCAGCGCTTCTTTGGAAACCTTTGTGCGTTGCCCTCAACTCGGAGAGGTTAGTTGGATGTGGAGCGGATCTGAGCGCCAAGTCATTTAGCACCTACCTGGCAGAGGGTTGCAGCACATATGGGGTCCAAGGAAAGTGGCCAGAGAATACGTCCAGCTGGACATGACTTGGCGGGCAGCATCATCAGACCAGTTACAAGATGACTACGGTGTGCCTTTATACGTAGGGCTGGGCGTGCAGTCCAAGTGTCTAGGCCCAGCCAGATAGGACTAGGTATGGGACAGGACGGGGTACGGTATGGGACAGGACGGGGTTTGGTATGGGATAGGACTGGGTACGGTATGGGACAGGACTGGGTACGGTATGGGATAGGACGGGGTACGGTACGGTATGGGATAGGACGGGGTACGGTATGGGATAGGACGGGGTACGGTATGGGACAGGACGGGGTACGGTATGGGACAGGACGGGGTACGGTATGGGACAGGACTGGGTACGGTATGGGACAGGACTGGGTACGGTATGGGACAGGACTGGGTACGGTATGGTATGGGATAGGACGGGGTACGGTATGGGACAGGACGGGGTTTGGTATGGGATAGGACTGGGTATGGTATGGGACAGGACTGGGTACGGTACGGTATGGGATAGGACGGGGTACGGTACGGTATGGGATAGGACGGGGTACGGTATGGGATAGGACGGGGTACGGTATGGGATAGGACGGGGTACGGTATGGGATAGGACGGGGTACGGTATGGGACAGGACGGGGGTTTGGTATGGTATGGGACGGGGGTTTGGTATGGTATGGGACAGGACAGGGTTTGGTATGGGATAGGACCGGGTATGGTATGGGATAGGACGGGGTATGGTATGGGATAGGACCGGGTATGGTATGGGATAGGACCGGGTATGGTAGGGGATAGGACGGGGTATGGTAGGGGATAGGACGGGGTATGGTATGGGATAGGACCGGGTATGGTAGGGGATAGGACGGGGTATGGTATGGGATAGGACGGGGTACGGTATGGGATAGGACAGGACTGGGTACAGACTTTGCTTAGAAGCCGAGCAGATGCCACCGTAGTCACCGACTAGGATATGTATTTAATAGGGCTTGTTATATACATTACAGAAGCCCTCCCAAGGGAAATAAAATGATATTAATTGAAGAAAATAAACACAAACAAAAGACGGGCAGATTAAACACCTCCATCTTACCAATGAGTTGGGAAAACACCACTACCAGTTTCTCCGATTCCATTTCCATTAAAGGGATATGGAAGGTTCCTGTGCATCCATTTACTTTTAGGTATTTTATGTAGAAGTGCTTATAAGCTCCATTGTATTGTAGTGTCCTAGCCTATCAGGGACCATGTCTCAGCTGCCTTCAGCAGAATGTTACTGAGAAATGGTCATGGATTGGTTAGAATGACACGGCGTCTGCATATGGGGGGGCACAAGAGAAGGTGGGGGGCCCCCGAAGGGAATTCTTTCCTAGTATTGGACAGCTTCCCCGCACATGCTCAGAAGGAAGCAGTTGCAAGTTAAGCTGCAAGCCCCGGTACTGGAGACGCCACAAGCGTGCCGCCACAAGCGTGCCGCCACGTCCAGTAACGACGTCACATTTTTTTTTTTTTTTTATTTAAAACTATTTATTACGTTCTCCTTCCTTACGCAGCGCCAGGGAAATAACGCCAAGTATCCATCACCCAGGGTGCGCGGCAGCCAACACATTATTTCCTTGTGGGAGCGCTCAGTCCCCGGTGTCACCCTCCTGCGCTCTAAACCTGCAAACCTCTCGCTCTCTGGATCCTCTCCAAAACCCACAAGACATCTCAGGGCAGCTGGGACTCGTGGAAGTCAATTCCATTTAACGGTGTTTACAAATTGCTCTAATAAAAGAAATAGGGAGTTATATGGGCCTCCTAATTCAGCGCGCATCAGCGCCGCACACACACGGACGCCGGGAATATAAACGAGATCTCCACTGCGGAAAGGTCACTTCTGTGACCCTGTGGAGGCTGCCGGGATGGGGTCTTAAAAAGGTTTCATTAGGGATTTAAATATTCTTATTTTATGTATAAAAAAAAATGGTGTATGAGCCGGCATTGGCTCTACGGACACGACCCACCGAGTGCAGACTACGGTCTCGTGCTTACCTGTAGTCTATCAGTCTGGTCTCACTCAGAATTGCCTGGTATTTTGGGGCTGGATCACTATCCTGAAAATGACAGACAGCAAACCCCAGATGTATGTTTCGACCTTCATTGGGCCTCGTAGGGTGTAGCTGAGCTCCGTAAGGCACATTGTGTAAGGGGGTCCACATCTGAAACCCCCATCACCCTTAGGATGACTAATACTTAAGGATCAACTAAAATTAGAGATGATAAGTCAGAGAAGGAAGCGCCGAACTGACTGGCACAAGCTCGTTGACGAGGCAAGTCACATTAAGATTCCAACTCATTGGCTGGAGACTTGAATTAATGGGACGGTCAACGATTAATGGCTGGCAATGGTTATTTAGGCTCCTTCGTCTTTAAGCGGATTGTTCTTAAGGTGCTCGAGACTGGACTTCCAACAAGACCAACCCAACTTAAAAAAATCAACTAAACCATCAGTTGGGTTGAGTAAGGAAGTTCTAGACGACTAAATATGAATGATATTAAAAATCAGCGCTTAATACAATAAGTTTTATTAATTGGATCCCATCCCTTTAAGACCCGTACAGCATTGTATTTACAATAATCCCATTATCCATCGTATTATCATTAAAAATGGTTGGCGCCTCCAACACTAAATGCCGATTTCTCTTTCATATCAACACTGGTTGACATATTCTGGGCAGACGCTCCCCTAGAATCGCTGCCAGAAAGCTCCGAATATCAGGACGGCGGCCATCTTTTACACGGATTAACAACTCATTAACACTTCACGGTGAGAAGAGGCGCCATTGACGCCAGGACAGCAGGTCCTGTTATTACATCTAATCTTGTTGTACATAAAACAGCCTCTTAAGGTCGTGTTGAACACTAAGGTAGCGCCGGGCTTGAACGCACCAGAGGCCATTTTGTACAATCAGACCAAGCCCTAATATGAGTCTGGGGATAAATACCTTCATCACTATGGTAAGATAATGGTCACTTTGCCAGAAGAGAGTTCCCAGTGCGTCAAAAACTGGTCAGTTGTCTTGTATGAAGGCCGCCATCTTTGAAAATTTGTACCCGATGTCTGATCTCAAGTGGAGGAGAGTTCTTTAGCATATCACCCTACTTAAGGTGTATTAAGGAAGGGCGACATTACTATCATGTCTTATCTTACAAAAACTCCCCAGCAGAAGTTGATTGGATTTTAAAGAGCATTAAAAACTGGATATACATTGTACTAGCCGTTTCTTTCTACAGTAAATCATTTATGAAATATTTGGAATTCATTTTACAGTTGCTGTTAATGCTAACGAGCGAGTATTTGATACGGGTTGGAGAGAAGAACTTTATATGCAAATTAGCTGCCCAAACATATCATTAGCTACTGGAATGTGCCAATCAGGGTTAAATACATAGGATTTGCCAGGTTTAAATCACTTTAGAAACAAATGGATAACACAACATATAGCCAGTTTTTCATGCTCTTTAAAAATGGAAGCGACAAGCCCTTCTTGATATAATGGGCAACTTGGTCCTATAAGGGTCACCAACAGTCCAAAGCTTCTGAAGGAGGCCGTATTGCTGCAGACCTTGCTTTACAATCTGGTACTCTGTGGGTTAAATGAAATGCAGAGGGGAAAACAATATATACAGAGAGTCCTGCAGTGCCAAAATGGAAATAAAATCCAATATATACGGCGCGCTGTGTCAATGTCTGCGCTGCCCTCTGCTGGAGCTCGGGAGGTTTTATAGCCCAAATAAAATGTTAATAAAGCTCAGTGAGTGAGTGCTAAGAATTCCAAGTGCTCACATATTAATGGCTCTGGCTGCGCCCTCAGAGCCTGGGGGGGGGGACTTGGGCTGCGCCCACAGAGCCCAGCGGGGGGGGGGGACTTGGGCTGCGCCCACAGAGCCCAGCGGGGGGGGGGACTTGGGCTGCGCCCACAGAGCCCAGCGGGGGGGGGGGGGGGCTTGGGCTGCGCCCACAGAGCCCAGCGGGGGGGGGGGGACTTGGGCTGCGCCCACAGAGCCCAGCGGGGGGGGGACTTGGGCTGCGCCCACAGAGCCCAGCGGGGGGGGGGGGGGGCTGTGCCCACAGAGCCCAGCGGGGGGGGGGGGGGGATGGGGCTGCGCCCACAGAGCCCAGCGGGGGGGGGGGGGGGATGGGGCTGCGCCCACAGAGCCCAGCAGGGGGGGGGGATGGGGCTGCGCCCTTAGAGCCCAAGGGGGGGGGGGGGCTGCGCCCTCAGAGCCCAAGGGGGGGGGGGGCTGCGCCCTCAGAGCCCAAGGGGGGGGGGCTGCGCCCTCAAAGCCCAAGGGGGGGGGGGGGCTGCGCCCTCAGAGCCCAAGGGGGGGGGGCTGCGCCCTCAAAGCCCAAGGGGGGGGGGCTGCGCCCAAAGAGCCCAAGGGGGGGGGGGCGGCTGGTCACGATGACCCAGGACATCATTCCTCTCCATATCCAGTAAGCCCAGCAGGGGGGGGGGGATGGGGCTGCGCCCTCAGAGCCCAAGGGGGGGGGCTGTGCCCTCAAAGCCCAAGGGGGGGGGGGCTGCGCCCTCAAAGCCCAAGGGGGGGGGCTGCGCCCTCAAAGCCCAAGGGGGGGGGGCTGCGCCCTCAGAGCCCAAGGGGGGGGGGGGGCGGCTGGTCACGATGACCCAGGACATCATTCCTCTCCATATCCAGTAAGGTCACCCAGAGCCGAATACAACAAGGGACAGTAATGACCCCCTCTACACAAAGGGTTAAATATTATATTTTTTGCTTTTATATAAAATCTTCTAACTAGGTAACTAGTTTCCGGAGCCTCCCCTTTTCTCTCTCTTCACCCTCATGCCGGATGCCAGCTTTCACATGTGACTTAAGGCCACACCCCCAACATCACAGTATGTCATGCTGCAGCAAACAGACAAATGACATACAGCATGACACTTGTAGTGTGAAGCTCCCATGAGCACGGCCTAAGGTCAGATGTCTATGTACATGAAAGGCACATGTATGTTCCCTGTGTTACCCCATCTCTAATCCAACACGTTACATGGAGTCATTCTATACACATACACATTTATTTTCCCCACCCCCAGAGCTGCCAACATAGGCTCAGTGTACCTACCAATAGAATCACTGCATTTGGGTATGGATTTTAACCCTATACTAACCTCCAATCCAACAGCAGAAACAGCATTGAATCACCGCTCAGTGGAGGAGAGAGGGGTCTGGGTTTTGGAACTAATCCTACAAATCCCATGATGCTTTGCTGCAGAGACTGTTGCACCTTGGACAAAACTAATTATGAATTTTAGCAGGGATTTTCAAGGGTGTTATCTCTCCAGATCACCTGCTAGTAAGCTCAAGAGATTTAGCCAACTTTAGGGTATGTTTATTCATGTTTTGGGGATTTTTTATGTAATGTTTACATACACGACTGATTCTCCTCCATCAGATTCATTCATAGTCCATGAAATGTAATATGCCTTTAGGGCGTCATTTCTTAGCATATTGGTGGAGAAGAACATAACCATAAAGATAAACCATTTGAGAGCACAGATCAATTTGCCTCGAATTTCATTTAAAATGTAACTTATTTCCATCTCTATTAATTACTAACACGAAGAGGAATGGCGGAAAAAGCAGCAAAATAGCGTCTTATTGTTAATTACATTCATCTTGGAAAACAAAGTCATGATTGGAAGTGTTGGGAATCAGGATTAGGAATCCATTCCAGTAATGGTTCCAGTCCGTACTAATTGGTAAATAAGTAATATTACCCAGAAATCCGTGGTCTTTAGCATTTCCACGTTCATCAATGATAAATTACAATAGTTGTCATTGGAGAGCATTACCAAGGATTATGGGTAACATTATGTTGCAATTTTTAAGATTCAATAAGACATTTTTGCTATTTTCCAAGACAATGCTAGCGTTAATAACCCTGAAGCAGCAATTAGGTTGTAACGTCATTACATCTTATAAGGTAAACAGAAGACGCTGAAAATATTCTCACAAGGAAAGTACCTCATGGGGTTAATAAATAGTCCCTATGGGGGATCGAACCAACATCCCATCTCACTGTGTTCCCATTCTTGAACTATGACATCATTTTAGTGAGACCCGACGCGCATTTCATCACAGGTATTCATATTTGTGGATGTTTCTAGCATTTTGCTTAATAGTGAATATAATGCTAAATGTTGGTTGAGAATCAGATCGTGAACATTACTTTAGCCGTGCAAATAACATACGGGCACATAAATGGTAGTTTTAAGGTGGATCTTCTAAAAACAGTACTTATTATACACTATTAATCATTTTGTTCTAAGGTATTCTCAGGATATACACCCCAGCCTCTGCATGTAGTGTGTGAATTAAGGGAGATCAGCTCTCCTTACACTAACCGAATGCACTAGGGAACACTATGGGCAATAAGTGAATGCACGTGGATCTCTCTCATAGCTTTATAGGAACGTTTCCATCTAAACAATAGTTTATTAAACAATGAGAGGATCACCAGGACTCGTTTATCTGTTGAAAGTCTAATGAATCTACATAACAAGGAAACCATGGCCAAGACTGGGTCCTGATGATGGAAAGTCTAATGAATCTACATAACAAGGAAACCATGGTCAAGACTGGGTCCGGATGATGGAAAGTCTAATGAATCTACATAACAAGGAAACCATGGCCAAGACTGGGTCAGGATGATGGAAAGTCTAATGAATCTACATAACCAGGAAACCATGGCCAAGACTGGGTCCGGGTGATGGAAAGTCTAATGAATCTACATAACCAGGAAACCATGGTCAAGACTGGGTCCGGGTGATGGAAAGTCTAATGAATCTACATAACAAGGAAACCATGGTCAAGACTGGGTCCGGGTGATGGAAAGTCTAATGAATCTACATAACGAAACCATGGTCAAGACTGGGTCCTGCTGATGGAAAGTCTAATGAATCTACATAACAAGGAAACCATGGACAAGACTGGGTCCTGATGATGGAAAGTCTAATGAATCTACATAACAAGGAGACCATGGTCAAGACTGGGTCCTGATGATGGAAAGTCTAATGAATCTACATAACAAGGAGACCATGGTCAAGACTGGGTCCTGATGATGGAAAGTCTAATGAATCTACATAACCAGGAAACCATGGTCAAGAATGGGTCCTGATGATGGAAAGTCTAATGAATCTACATAACAAGGAGACCATGGTCAAGACTGGGTCCTGATGATGGAAAGTCTAATGAATCTTGTAACGGTACCCCCCGACATATAAGGGGGCGCCCAGGCCATTTTAGCCGATCCGCCCGTCCAGTGATATAGGGACAGCTACTGCAGGACACCCATTCCCCCAAGAACTGGATCCAAGGGGAATATACTCCAAGCCTGCAACTGGAACCTCACGAATAGCCGCTAGCAGCTGAACAGGAAAAGCACCCCCAAGATGCCCACACTCCTGGCAGTCAGTCTGCAACAGCATCCCATGAATTCCCCCAAGCATGAGACATAAGCTCTGTGTTTGAGGGTCAAGCAGTGAACTCTCTTCTTTATTAAAAACAAAGACATATATAAAAACCATTTCCACATACACAGTAGGGGCAGTGACTACCTTTGGTCAAACCCTAATTACCTCTGGCCAATCAGACACGGTCCCTACGTGGGAACCATGAGACTCCTCCCATGGGCCAACCCCAGGCGTGGCTACTATGCTCATTCTCACCCAGACTGTCCCCGTGGACACTTCCTGTTTCCTCCTGGACTATGTTCCTGGGGAAACCCCATATACTGGCCCTTTGTTCAAGTCCTGGCCACACCCTGTGAGGTTTATCTTGTTCATGATCTTAGCTCCTACCTCAGTGTTTACCTAATCGGGGGATGGTCAGAATCTGTAACACATTTCTACACATTTTTCATAACTTTAAAAGTATGCATCACATTCACATAAAACATACATTTTCAGAATCAGCATACTCCGAATACAAACATGTGTCAAAATGATACAAATTGGTCCAGTGGTTCAAAAGATAGATCATAGTCCTTTCTGACCAAATGAAGCATGGCTTCCATGTCTTTGTAGGGGGAAAGTCAACATGGGCCGTAGTCAAACGGCAGAATGTGGGAAACCAAGCTTCTCCAATTCACAGTGACGAGACTGATCTCGTCACAAATCTACATAACCAGGAAACCATGGTCAAGAATGGGTCCGGATGATGGAAAGTCTAATGAATCTACATAACAAGGAAACCATGGTCAAGACTGGGTCCTGCTAATGGAAAGTCTAATGAATCTACATAACAAGGAAACCATGGTCAAGACTGGGTCCTGCTAATGGAAAGTCTAATGAATCTACATAACAAGGAAACCATGGTCAAGACTGGGTCCTGCTAATGGAAAGTCTAATGAATCTACATAACAAGGAAACCATGGTCAAGACTGGGTCCTGCTAATGGAAAGTCTAATGAATCTACATAACAAGGAAACCATGGTCAAGACTGGGTCCGGATGATGGAAAGTCTAATGAATCTACATAACCAGGAAACCATGGTCAAGACTGGGTCCTGGTGATGGAAAGTCTAATGAATCTACATAACAAGGAGACCATGGTCAAGACTGGGTCCTGATGATGAAAAAAGTCTAATGAATCTACATAACAAGGAGACCATGGTCAAGACTGGGTCCTGATGATGGAAAGTTTAATGAATCTACATAAGGTCAAGACTGGGTCCTGATTGTTGATATACGGACAGTCTACATATTTCTCTGAAAGATATACATGAATGGCAGCCTCTCAGTTAAAACTTCTCTGGATTACATTGTCCAACCAATTAAGACTATCTGGTAAAATGGCGCCTGTACCTCCATGTCACACAGTCCACATGTCAAATAATGCAATAGTGAATGAAAAAAAAGAAACAGATTTGCTTTAGGGTTGTCCTTCAGAGCGGACAGGTCTATGAGCTCACCTGCTTGGCCAGTTTGACCGAGTCATGGGTCAGTCTGTCTCTGAGCTGAGGATCTAGCTGGGCAGCTGGTGCTATCTCCACCACCTTCTGGTGTCTTCTCTGGATGGAGCAGTCTCTCTCGTAGAGATGAATCACGTTACCGTACTTATCACCTGGTGGGTATAGGAAGAAAAGAATAGCATTAGTAGAATGTAGACAGAACATCCAACCTCAAGGCCTCGAGGAGATGGCCAAGTATCTTATAGATATAACATTAGCAATGTATCACCAAGCAAAAAACAGCAAAACCCTCATATGTTAGGAGAGTAGGTAACAAGCCATGATGTCAGAGTTGGACCATAAACAAGCCCGAGCGCCAGAGAATGGACGCCTTTGAGATGTGGGGTTAGAAAAAACTACTTGGGGTCCCTTGGACGGCAAGAAGATTCAATCAATAAATACTTCAGGAAAATCAAGACAAACTGGTCACTGGAAGGTTTGATCATGAGGCTGGAGCTCAAATATTTTGGTCATATCATGAGAAGAAGGATTCCATAGAGAAGGTGGGGAAGCTAGAAGGCACACGAAGAAGAAGGTTGGAGATGGATATATGCAGCTGTTGAAACAATGAACAGGAGATTTCAGAGTGACAGTTGCTGACAGATGCTTGGTGTGCTTCATTCCATAGGGTCACAAAAGTTGGACACAACTCAACAACAAAAATCAGAGGGATCTACCAAAGTTTATGGCTGCCCACAGCTTCCTCCCACCTTGTATCATTTAATCAGAGGGATCTGCCCACAGCTTCCTCCCACCTTGCATCCCTTAATCAGAGGGATCTGCCCCTGCCGCATGTAAACGTTGGAGAATGGCCGCCCCCCGTGTCCATTTAATGTCACCATCCTGCGCAGCAAGGGTCACAATCTCCACTGCAAAGCGCTCTGGAATTGCACTTTTGTAGAGTGTGTGTGGGAGGCGCGTGCGCTCACTTTGTACCATCGCACTGAGCCGCAGGATGATTCCTTTATATAAAAGCATCCCCTACCTCATCTTAAGGAGTTTACACAAGTGCTTGAGCACCGCCTGCAGACATGAAGGAGCAAGAGGCTCACGTGCAAGTGTGTTAGGGTTGTAAATAAAATTACCAGAAATGCAGTTTTGCAACACTGTTGGGACACCCCCATGATTCTGATTTTAGGAAGAAACATTAACCCAATTGGATAAAAATACAAAGTATCGCCACCAATAGGAAGCTGCTGGGCATAGCAAGCTTGCATTGCAAGATGTAATATGGATATTCACAGATTGCTGCCCACCCACCTCATACACAGTGACACTGAGTGAGGGGCCAATACAGCACCCCCTAGAGCTGAGCACAGGGAAATTAATCGAAGTGCTCATTTGCATATTTAAACATTTTATTAACAAGAGCTTAATTTTTTTTTTTTTTTACTGGAACCTTCCAAATAGTCCCTGCAAAGGTCTGCCTCCAGCTAATCAAGCACACAATGTGTCTATAGTATGAGATGTAGTAGCCTATCACAGACTGAGACTCCATGGCATGTTGCTAAATAGCTGTGGAGACATAGTCTGATTGGCTAGTACTATAAATACACACAAGCTACAGGGGCTGGATATTTACAGGGACTGTTTGGAAAGTTTCAGTAAGTAAAAACAGAGATTTTAGTTTAGATCGATTTTATCAAAAACAGGGAACCCTGTATGTCCGTTTAAAGGCTCATGCCTTGACCTCTACAGTGACCCTTTAATAAGAACTGTAAGAATGTATTTTTTTTTCTTAAAAAAAAATAATTGTAAAACTTTAATTTATAGCCAAAAGGAACAAATAAAAGGGAAAGTTTTAAGAAGCCGACAACCTGGCACATATTTGGCTTCAAGCTCCTCCCACACCTAATGGTAAAAGTGACGGTGATGTGGGTGACACTTGATGCCAGCAGCCTCCCAGTCTTTTTTTTTCTTTTTTTTTTTTTTCTTTGATACTTTTTTAAAGATTTTTTTTTAAATTAAAGTTAAAGGTAAAAGCAAATTAATTTATGAAAAATAAGACGACCAATCCCTTTAAGATTTTCACCAGAGAAGCCAGCAATCGTTCAGCAGCACTCACAGCGGTGCGCGCCATGAGGAGGTTATCTATAAAAGGACTTTTTTTTTTATATCATGGGAGGGTTGAAGTGGAAGTGAAGATTTGTTTGATAATTGGATCAAATGTTGTTTGACACAAACCGCCTTCCCCTGCCTCAAAACCATCAGCTTGCATCAATAAATGCAAGTCCAGCTCTTCTGAAAAGTAAGTGCCTCTTGTACAAAAACAGCCTGAGAAGTATCATGGATGCCTCCGTAGACCAATAGATAACTAGGGGCGTGATTGTTTTTTATACTACATATTATATTTTATATCATATTATATTTTATGCTCTTTTAATGCTGTACTTCTATCTGCTCGGTCTCAGTTGCTCATTGTCTGGCGCCGCGTGACGCTCAGACAATGAGCCCGCGTCGCCGCTCTCACCCCATGGGGCGAGTGCAAATCAGCTGCTGAGCCGCACAGATCATCCCAGAGGCTGCGAGATGCAGGTGTGCGCGGAAATAGATCAGAATCACACGCTGCTGGGAATAAAGGGAAACATACGGCTAATTAGGCTTTATACCGGGATAAATATAGAGCCCTCGTGGGCCAGGAATATCCTAATAGGTGAACACACGGAGATAATGGGGAATCATGGAATTAAAGGCAGATATTATTAATGATATTTAATAGTGATCTTACAGTGAAGGGTTAATCTTTACCGGTCACTCCGCTTTACTGACCGCCCACCGACCTCAGCCTGTTATCTATTTCTTATGAGTGATTGAGAAGGACTAAAAACCAGGTTAGATCTGTGGACATGAGACCCCATTCAGAGCAACCTCTTTTAGACACTTGTGTCCTTCACAGGGAGAAATATCCTGTAGTATCAGTCTGGTCCCACTCACTGGTCCAGCCCTGAAATACCGGGCAATTCTACCCTGAACAATAAAAGCAGCAAACACCAGACGTACGTTTCGCCGCCTTTGGGCCACGTCAGTGAGGTGTAGCCGATATCTCCCTATGGCACAGTGAGCAAGGGGTCGACATCTGGATTTCCTTATCACCCTTAGGGAGAATAAGCCCCAAGGATCATTTGCATAAGCAATAACGAAATTAAAGGCACAGACTAACGGACTAACCTTCATAGGTTAGATCTATGGGCATGATAACCCACTCAGAGCCACTGGTGCCCGCCACAGAGTATCTGCTGTAGTATATCAGTCTGATCCCACTCACTAGAATGGTCCAGCCCCAAAATACCAGGCAATCCTCCCCGGAACAGGAGAAACCGCAAATCCCAGGCAGATGTTTCATCCTCTTTGGGCCTCGTCCGTAAGGTGTAGGTTTAGTCCTTAAGGCCCAGCAAGGAGTCCACGTCTGGATGCCCCAACGGCCACTCAAATAAAACCATAGTCTAGAGGAACACAATCAGGATTCCTAATTACTACCTGGGGCTCAAGACTGAGGGCAATGAATCCAAAGCCGCATGACTTGAGAAGAATGAGCATGTACAAACTTCAGGAAGCACATGCTCACTCTTCTCATTTGACTTCCAATTCTATTGATAGCAGTAATGTCTCCTGAAATGTGGCAATTCTATGTTGCCCTGCATGTCTTAGTAACTTCTTCCTTACAGATACTAATGGCAGATATAACTTCAGATCAAACGCAATTTAAACACTGTAGTTTTTGTTACATTTTTTCAAACATGCTGCTCATTAAGAAGTGTAGTGCTTCAGAAGAGGGAGACAGGGCAACGGCAGTCCTTACAAACAAGTATAAGACATGCGGTTATTGTTACAGGGCACACTAGCTGTACAGTGTATTAGCCATTGTTTTATGGAAAGTACTTCTGTCAGGGTCCACGGCGGGGGTCGATCTTGAGGCGGGAGTAAGACGGTCTCATGTGACGGCAGGTACGTCTATGAGACCTCTCCTAGCCTTGACGTGGCTTCACCTGATTGGTTGTTATGAAGCCCCGGCCTTTCTACCAGCCAATCACACCTCATCGGGACTATGCTGATCAGAGCCAGTTGTAGGTTCCTGTGACTAGGAGGACTTCCTCCTGCTCCGATTGGTTGGTCAGTTGGTGCTGACCCGGGTTGTTACTGACCTGGTTTGATTTCTGCCAGGCCGTGACCTTTGACTTGTCTGACCATTCCTCTGCCTGTCCCCTTGGACTTGCCGTCCTCTGGTACGTTGCAACTGAAGGGTCTCACCCAGAAAGCTCTGCAATCTCAGATATTCAGCATTGTTTGTGCTGCACTATTACGCAAATCAATGGCTCCTGAATACTAGCTAGCCACTTTGCTGAGCTAATTCTTAACAGTCTGCTTGTTTGTTTGCTTCTTCCACCTCCAGTGTTATCAGATCGCACATGTATGAAGCCCATGTATGCCATTACGTGGCACCAATCAACGTGTGGATGGCTTTTACTGCTCTTTAATACCAGTTGGGGCGGCAGAGTGCCCTTTTACCGCTTTTTACACGGGTTAACTAGCCAATTTGTGCATTCTGCTGGCAGCGGCGCCCGCTCCGTAATGCGAGGGACGCGATTAACCTATAATAACCTTGGTCACACCTCAGAGCCCCCAATCGATGTGCCCACTGTGGGGGGTCCTAAGATAACCTGTCATACAGACAATGAGACAATGATAGGTTGGGACTGAGCCAATTAGACCGTACAGCGAGATGGCAGAAGATCCAATAACCCGCACATCAGGGGTCTCTGCTCCTAGTGGAGGGGAGCGCGGACCATGCGCCGTATCCAATACATTAGAGCGTGACTCTGAGCGATCATGTCCATATCAGGCAGGGTGGGACGTTCAATAGAGACCGCTCACAGGCTCCCCGCTCCATACAAGCGCAGCTCTATGTGCTGATTACTGACCATCACAGCGCAGGAACATCACCCAGAGCTACTGCGCGCAGTATTCAGGGCACGCCGTGAGGGGCAGCTGATACCCAACCGGGGGGTAATATATATATATATATATATATATATATATATATATATATATATATATCCAGGCAATCAACACAGACCGCATAACTCTGTGACCTCGTGGATAGCAACTCGCCAGCCACATTTTTCAGCCACTGTCGCGCTCCATCAAGCTCATGTACATCGTTTCAATGACCTCACTGACCCATCTCCACCACTCCCTTCCCCATGTGCCTTCAGCCTTACCCACCATCAGTGTGTTCTCTAGGGCACCCTGTCTTTTTATGATATGGCCAAAATATTTGAGCTTTTTGCCCCATGATCAAACCTTCCAGTGAACAGTTTGGCTTCATTTCCTGTAGTAAAGATTGATTGGATCTTCTTGAAATCCAAGGAACTCTAAGCAGTTTTCTCCAACATCAAAATACAAAGTTGTCATTGTTCAGACTTCTTTATGGCCCAGAGCCCCTAGATTTGAGCCAGGAGCCGCTACACTGCACTACTCTACTCCGTGACCTGTGTATGAAGACTCCTCACGTAACCGAAGCAAAAGTGCCCACCAATCCTGCACCGTATGATCTGGCTACGGAGACAGTGCAGCCTCATGCTATAGAGAACGGAGCGCGGCAAAGCTTCCTCCACATGGCCTCCAACCATCATAGTATGGAACGCCAACAGGTGACATCAGTGGCCCTATAATTACAAGCACTCCAAGCAGTGATGGCCCAACCAGTCACCCGTAGAGATCACAGATGCGCCATAATATGATGGTTGGAGGCCAGCAGGTGACATCAGTAACCCTATAGATACAAGCACTCCTCTACGGGTGACTGGTTGGGCCATCACTGCTTGATCACAGATGCGCCATACTATGATGGTTGGAGGCCAGCAGGTGACATCAGTAACCCTATAGATACAAGCACTCCTCTACGGGTGACTGGTTGGGCTATCACTGCTTGATCACAGATGCGCCATACTATGATGGTTGGAGGCCAGCAGGTGACATCAGTAACCCTATAGATACAAGCACTCCTCTACGGGTGACTGGTTGGGCTATCACTGCTTGATCACAGATGCGCCATACTATGATGGTTGGTGGCCAGCAGGTGACATCAGTGGCCCTATAAATACAAGCACTCCTCTACGGGTGACTGGTTGGGCCATCACTGCTTGATCACAGATGCGCCATACTATGATGGTTGGAGGCCAGCAGGTGACATCAGTAACCCTATAGATACAAGCACTCCTCTACGGGTGACTGGTTGGGCTATCACTGTTGGATCACAGATGCGCCATACTATGATGGTTGGTGGCCTGCAGGTGACATCAGTGGCCCTATAAATACAAGCACTCCTCTACGGGTGACTGGTTGGGCTATCACTGCTGGATCACAGATGTTGTTCCATACTATGATGGTTGGAGGCCTGCAGGTGACATCAGTGGCCCTATAAATACAAGCACTCCTCTACGGGTGCTTGGTTGGGCCATCACTGCTTGAGCACAGATGCGCCATACTATGATGGTTGGAGGCCAGCAGGTGACATCAGTGGCCCTATAAATACAAGCACTCCTCTAAGGGTGACTGGTTGGGCCATCACTGCTTGATCACAGATGTTGGGCCATACTATGATGGTTGGAGGCCAGCAGGTGACATCAGTGGCCCTATAAATACAAGCACTCCTCTACGGGTGACTGGTTGGGCTATCACTGCTGGATCACAGATGTTGTTCCATACTATGATGGTTGGAGGCCAGCAGGTGACATCAGTGGTGCTTTAAATACAAGCACTCCTCTACGGGTGACTGGTTGGGCTATCGCTGCTTGATCACAGATGTTGGGCCATACTATGATGGTTGGAGGCCCGCAGGTGACATCAGTGGCGCTATAAATACAAGCACTCCTCTACGGGTGACTGGTTGGGCTATCACTGCTGGATCACAGATGTTGGGCCATACTATGGTGGTTGGAGGTCAGCAGGTGACATCAGTGGCCCTATAGATACAAGCACTCCTCTAAGGGTGACTGGTTGGGCCATCACTGCTTGAGCACAGATGTTGGGCCATACTATGATGGTTGGAGGCCAGCAGGTGACATCAGTGGCGCTATAAATACAAGCACTCCTCTACGGGTGACTGGTTGGGCTATCACTGCTTGATCACAGATGTTGGGCCATACTATGATGGTTGGAGGCCAGCAGGTGACATCAGTGGCCCTATAAATACAAGCACTCCTCTACGGGTGACTGGTTGGGCTATCACTGCTGGATCACAGATGTTGGGCCATACTATGATGGTTGGAGGTCAGCAGGTGACATCAGTGGCCCTATAGATACAAGCACTCCTCTACGGGTGACTGGTTGGGCTATCACTGCTGGATCACAGATGTTGGGCCATACTATGATGGTTGGAGGCCAGCAGGTGACATCAGTGGCCCTATAAATACAAGCACTCCTCTACGGGTGACTGATTGGGCTATCACTGCTGGATCACAGATGTTGGGCCATACTATGATGGTTGGAGGTCAGCAGGTGACATCAGTGGCCCTATAGATACAAGCACTCCTCTACGGGTGACTGGTTGGGCTATCACTGCTGGATCACAGATGTTGTTCCATACTATGATGGTTGGAGGCCTGCAGGTGACATCAGTGGCCCTATAAATACAAGCACTCCTCTACGGGTGCCTGGTTGGGCCATCACTGCTTGAGCACAGATGCGCCATACTATGATGGTTGGAGGCCAGCAGGTGACATCAGTGGCCCTATAAATACAAGCACTCCTCTACGGGTGACTGATTGGGCTATCACTGCTGGATCACAGATGTTGGGCCATACTATGATGGTTGGAGGTCAGCAGGTGACATCAGTGGCCCTATAAATACAAGCACTCCTCTACGGGTGACTGGTTGGGCTATCACTGCTGGATCACAGATGTTGTTCCATACTATGATGGTTGGAGGCCTGCAGGTGACATCAGTGGCCCTATAAATACAAGCACTCCTCTACGGGTGCCTGGTTGGGCCATCACTGCTTGAGCACAGATGCGCCATACTATGATGGTTGGAGGCCAGCAGGTGACATCAGTGGCCCTATAAATACAAGCACTCCTCTACGGGTGACTGGTTGGGCCATCACTGCTTGATCACAGATGTTGGGCCATACTATGATGGTTGGAGGCCAGCAGGTGACATCAGTGGAGCTATAAATACAAGCACTCCTCTACGGGTCACTGGTTGGGCCATCACTGCTTGATCACAGATGTTGGGCCATACTATGATGGTTGGAGGCCAGCAGGTGACATCAGTGGCCCTATAAATACAAGCACTCCTCTACGGGTGACTGATTGGGCTATCACTGCTGGATCACAGATGTTGGGCCATACTATGATGGTTGGAGGTCAGCAGGTGACATCAGTGGCCCTATAGATACAAGCACTCCTCTACGGGTGACTGGTTGGGCTATCACTGCTGGATCACAGATGTTGGGCCATACTATGATGGTTGGAGGCCCGCAGGTGACATCAGTGGCGCTATAAATACAAGCACTCCTCTACGGGTCACTGGTTGGGCTATCACAGCTGGATCACAGATGTTGGGCCATACTATCATGGTTGGAGGCCCGCAGGTGACATCAGTGGCCCTATAGATACAAGCACTCCTCTACGGGTGACTGGTTGGGCTATCACTGCTGGATCACAGATGTTGGGCCATACTATGATGGTTGGAGGCCAGCAGGTGACATCAGTGGCGCTTTAAATACAAGCACTCCTCTACGGGTGACTGGTTGGGCTATCACTGCTTGATCACAGATGTTGGGCCATACTATGATGGTTGGAGGCCAGCAGGTGACATCAGTGGCCCTATAGATACAAGCACTCCTCTACGGGTCACTGGTTGGGCTATCACTGCTGGATCACAGATGTTGTTCCATACTATGATGGTTGGAGGCCCGCAGGTGACATCAGTGGTGCTTTAAATACAAGCACTCCTCTACGGGTGACTGGTTGGGCTATCACTGCTGGATCACAGATGTTGGGCCATACTATGGTGGTTGGAGGTCAGCAGGTGACATCAGTGGCCCTATAGATACAAGCACTCCTCTACAGGTGACTGATTGGGCTATCACTGCTGGATCACAGATGTTGGGCCATACTATGGTGGTTGGAGGCCAGCAGGTGACATCAGTGGCCCTATAGATACAAGCACTCCTCTACGGGTGACTGGTTGGGCTATCACTGCTGGATCACAGATGTTGGGCCATACTATGGTGGTTGGAGGTCAGCAGGTGACATCAGTGGCCCTATAGATACAAGCACTCCTCTACGGGTGACTGGTTGGGCTATCACTGCTTGATCACAGATGTTGGGCCATACTATGATGGTTGGAGGCCTGCAGGTGACATCAGTGGCCCTATAAATACAAGCACTCCTCTACGGGTGACTGGTTGGGCTATCGCTGCTGGATCACAGATGGGATTGTATGGCGCACACAAATCATTATTATCGGGTCCCATGTACTCACCCAGTATCTGCACCTCTATGTGCCGCGGCTTCTCAAGGAACTTCTCCACAAACAGCGCCCCGTTGCCAAACGCAGACAGAGCCTCGGAGTACGCCCGCGTGTAATTCTCCTCCAGCTCCTGAGTGACACAAACCAGGAGAAAATCACGTATTACACGGAGTATGGCGCGTCATCACAAACATACATGAACCACTACATTAATCGCCCACTTGGTAGACTATTCTCTTGGTGGTCACAGGACCCCCGTGTCCAACCCGAAATATCCTCCTAAACTACATTTATAAATCATGGTTTAGACAGTAAATACACGTTGTTCTAAGTTATTACTATTATATAGAGGCCATTTTAGTTTCCAGTGATCTACTTGCTGACAAGGTCGGAGACTTTGATTATTCCTGCAAAACGGGATTGTGGCATCTACAACTGCCAGCACTCATTAAAACTAAAGCAAAACTTTTACAAGGATTCGCCCTGATGAGACATAAGCTGCAATAATCAGGCTAGAAACGAAATTTCCTCTGCTCATGTCTTTTGTAACATTGTAGCCCTACAGAGCCTGTATCTGCACATGCTCCATCATGATATACTAAGGCAGCTTTCAGGCCCTTACCTAAGACGCATATCAGTCTGTCTTTGGTGGGTGGATCAGAAAGGCTGCCTAAATATTGCAAACATAATCTAAAGTTTATCACAGAAACATGTATCTTGTAATATTTAATAGATAACAAACTTGTTATCACCAATAACTTATTTGAGCCACATTCAGTAGCGCCGCGCTGTCACTTTAAGGGCTGCAGTGCAGTATACGTACTACGGTCTGGTATTTAAAGTGAGAACCCATAAATATTTCAGGGCGCGCGTCTGGCCTGTATGGTAACAAGATGGCTGAACACAAACAAACTCCATGTGCAGGAGGAAGCGTTCATTTGGGGGGACTCAGATGCTCGCGGCGCCTCTTATTAATATTCCTGAGGCAGGAGGGGGGGCGCCATCTGTTACAGCGGGATACGGGAGGCAGAGCTGGGGCTGGGGGGCTAGAACGGAGGGGGGAGGAGGACTCCAAGCGCACGAATACTCATTGCTGAGAAGAACCGACGGGGATTTATTCTAATTAGCAGGAAGGAACCAGAGGGCATCGTTATCTAATGAGCGCCGAGGACAACGGGGAGCGCGCAGCAGAGAAGGGGGGGAGATTCACTAAGAGGTGCATGATATGGCATGCAAGCTAAAGGGTTAATGCCATGTGAGATCAGGCGGTAGTCCCATGTAGGAGCAGAGTGACCTAATGACCGGGATATAATGGGTTACAGGGTCAGTCCCATGTAGGAGCAGAGTGACCTAATGACTGGGATATAATGGGTTACAGGGTCAGTCCCATATAGGGGCAGAGTGACCTAATGACTGGGATATAATGGGTTACAGGGTCAGTCCCATGTAGGGGCAGAGTGACCTAATGACTGGGATATAATGGGTTACAGGGTCAGTCCCGTGTAGGAGCAGAGTGACCTAATGACTGGGATATAATGGGTTACAGGGTCAGTCCCATGTAGGGGCAGAGTGACCTAATGACCGGGATATAATGGATTAAAGGGTCAGTCCCATGTAGGGGCAGAGTGACCTAATGACTGGGATATAATGGGTTACAGGGTCAGTCCCATGTAGGGGCAGAGTGACCTAATGACTGGGATATAATGGGTTACAGGGTCAGTCCCATGTAGGGGCAGAGTGACCTAATGACTGGGATATAATGGGTTACAGGGTCAGTCCCATGTAGGGGCAGAGTGACCTAATGACTGGGATATAATGGGTTACAGTGTCAGTCCCATGTAGGGGCAGAGTGACCTAATGACCGGGATATAATGGGTTACAGGGTCAGTCCCATGTAGGGGCAGAGTGACCTAATGACAGGGATATAATGGGTTACAGGGTCAGTCCCATGTAGGGGCAGAGTGACCTAATGACTGGGATATAATGGGTTACAGGGTCAGTCCCATGTAGGGGCAGAGTGACCTAATGACTGGGATATAATGGGTTACAGTGTCAGTCCCATGTAGGGGCAGAGTGACCTAATGACTGGGATATAATGGGTTACAGGGTCAGTCCCATGTAGGGGCAGAGTGACCTAATGACCAGGATATAATGGGTTACAGGGTCAGTCCCATGTAGGAGCAGAGTGACCTAATGACAGGGATATAATGGGTTACAGGGTCAGTCCCATGTAGGGGCAGAGTGACCTAATGACTGGGATATAATGGGTTACAGGGTCAGCCCCATGTAGGGGCAGAGTGACCTAATGACTGGGATATAATGGGTTACAGTGTCAGTCCCATGTAGGGGCAGAGTGACCTAATGACTGGGACATAATGGGTTACAGGGTCAGTCCCATGTAGGGGCAGAGTGACCTAATGACTGGGATATAATGGGTTACACATTTGCCCCCCACCCCCCTCCCCCGGACACTTTTGCGTATAGGTTCGTACTGCTCCGTAAGTTCCTTAATATAATAAATTATATCAAAAATAAATATCTATAATAAAATAAATTATTAGAGACTTGTGATTAGTTGGAGCTTTACTGAGCGACATCACATGCCAACACAACACGCGTGACCCCCGGCGCTCTCTTAGCTCAATCCATTCTCTGCCTGTAAGGACCACTTGAGATCACCGTCCTCGTACCCGTACATTGCCCATTACGCAGACGTCCCACCGGCCGCCACAAAAGGTTTTATAGAAATACATTAAATTCGTTCTGTGCATTTAACACAAAGTAAATTTGAGGCCGTCCAGCCGCTGGCGCATAAAGGGACGCCGCGGCGCATAATCACCTCTTGTAGCAGCTCGAAGAAAACTCTACGACTGGATTTAGAAATGGTACTTGTTGATATAAAGTGCGCACAAGTTATATATTAGGCACGGCAGGGAGAAACACGGACGCGAATGAGAAAACGCACAGGGCGTTGCGCACGGATGGAAGCGGCAATATGGCAAATGCTACTCCTCTGTCAGCGTCTTGGAGGAAGTCACAGGGAGGTTTCTCAAGATTTAAAAAGTTTTATTTGATGCGTGAAATTACGTTTCCAGATCGTTTTTTATTGGGAGAGCGGGGTAAGAATTTGAATTATCGTTTAAACCCTTTGGACCGTCCTTACGTTTCTTTAGATAGTGGTAGGAAGCCTACAAGATGTGTCTCAGGGTATCTCCTCCTCCTGGACAGAGATGTCCAAGGAAGTTATGAAATCTGGGTGAAGAGTCTACTAAGAGCCATGTTCCTTCTGGAGTTATGTGGCTAACCCTGGTGCTCCCAATCCATGTGCCAGGACCCAAGGAACTCATGGAATCAGGGTGAAGAGCCTACTAACTCCAGAAGGAACATGGATCTCCGTTGTGGCTAACTCTGGTGCTCCCAGTCCATGTGCTAGGACCCAAGGAACTCATGGAATCAGGGTGAAGAGTCTACTAACTCCAGAAGGAACATGGCTACCTTATGTGGCTAACCCTGGTGCTCCCAGTCCATGTGCCAGGACCCAAGGATCTCATGGAAATCAGGGTGAAGTGTCTACTAACTCCAGAAGGAACATGGCTCTCCGTTGTGGCTAACCCTGGTGATCTCAGTCCATGTGCCAAGACCCAAGGAATCGGGGTGAAGAGTCTACTAACTCCAGAAGGAACATGGCTCTCCATTGTGGCTAACCCTGGTGCTCCCAGTCCATGTGCCAGGACCCAAGGAACTCATGGAATCAGGGTGAAGAGTCTACTAACTCCAGAAGGAACATGGCTACCTTATGTGGCTAACCCTGGTGCTCCCAGTCCATGTATCAGGACCCAAGGATCTCATGGAAATCGGGGTGAAGTGTCTACTAACTCCAGAAGGAACATGGCTCTCCATTGTGGCTAACCCTGGTGATCTCAGTCCATGTGCCAGGACCCAAGGAACTCAAGGAATCATAAGAGCCCTGTTCCTTCTGGAGTTAGTAGGCTCTTCACCCTGTGACTATCCCATGTGCCAGAACCCAACAAACTCATGCAATCAGGATGAAGAGCCTACTAACTCCAGAAGGAACATAGCTATCTTATGTGGCTAACCCTGGTGCTCCCAGTCCATGTAGCAGGACCCAAGGAATCATAAGAGCCATGTTCCTTCTGGAGTTAGTAGGCTCTTCACACTGTGACTAACCCATGTGCTAGAACCCAAGGAACTCATGGAATCAGGATGAAGAGCCTACTAACTTAAGAAGGAACATGGCTCTCTTATGTGGCTAACCCTGGTGCTCCCAGTCCATGTAGCAGGACCCAAGGAATCATAAGAGCCATGTTCCTTCTGGAGTTAGTAGGCTCTTCACCCTGTGACTAACCCATGTGCTAGAACCCAAGGAACTCATGGAATCAGGATGAAGAGCCTACTAACTTAAGAAGGAACATGGCTACCTTATGTGGCTAACCCATGTGTCTGGTCCCAAGAAGTCATCCTCAAAAATCATGTGTGGTGACCATGTCAAGTCCCTAAGTCCAGGGAGCAAATATTAACCCAATGTTTCATAAGTGGACCGAGATGGACAGCCCAGATCAGCTTGTGCCAGGAGGGCAAAAAAAACTTAGTGGGCAAATTATTTCCAATTTATGTATTCGGTACCAGCCCCACACTGATGAGAGCCATTAAAGATCGACACAGCCGTCTGTGGGTAGGTCTCCAAACTCCTGCATAACCCTACGCTGTGCTTCAGAGCCATGTATAAAGTGGAATTGGATTAAAGGGTGAAATGCATTGTAGACTCATTTGCATGTCCCCGCCCAGGTTCCCAGAGTGCAGTGCAATAATTATTCCACAGAATTCATAACAGGAAATACATTTAACTTATTTTTAAACATCCAAATGCAACAACACGTATACTATTTACTGTACTCTAAATGACGAGGAGGTGAATAACTTAACTTAAAAAAGTTACGTTTTTTTTTCTTTTCTAAAATGGTTTGGATTATTATGTTTTATACCCAGTTGTGTTTTACTGCAGTTCTGAACTGGCAGTTTTAGCTCTCACATACTAGAATATTGCCTATTTTGAGATGCAGTTCTTCAAAAAAAGTATATGATCCTTTAAGATCTCCACGGGAGGTCCTCAGGCTGGTGACTAGTCGGGTAGGTTAGTAGACTTCACATCCCTTATTTATCCAGTTCCTGAAGTGCATTGGGAATTTTAAGATTCTTTCAAGCTTTCCAATAATCACCCTCTGTAAGACGCTCACACAGTGTATATCTCAGATCTAATCAGACTATTTGTCTCCCCAAACGTCTTGAGACGCTGTGCTCTTTGTAGCAAGGAGCTGGCTCCCCAGATGTTTCTCTTATCTCCTGCAATTATTTATTCTTTATTGCATTTAATTACCAGGCAAGGTTTCATAATTGTGCCGACAGATAATTGGCACCTTTGATAGAATAATAGGAAGCCGACAAGTTATATTGAAAGGGCATTTACAGAATAAGCGAGCGGCAACAAGCCAAGAAAATATAGTATTGTTGTAGATGCATAAAAGATGAGCTACAATGTCTGGAAACATCCAACGAGCGCCCACTACCGTCCTACACACGGCGCCCTCCCTCCAACCAGTGGGTGCCCGCTACCGTCCTACACACGGCGCCCTCCCTCCAACCAGTGGGTACCCGCTACCGTCCTACACACTGCGCCCTCCCTCCAACCAGTGCGCGTGCGCGCCCACTACCGTCCTACACACGGCGCCCTCCCTCCAACCAGTGCGCGTGCGTGCCCGCTACCGTCCTACACACGGCGCCCTCCCTCCAACCAGTGGGTGCCCGCTACCGTCCTACACACGGCGCCCTCCCTCCAACCAGTGGGTACCCGCTACCGTCCTACACACTGCGCCCTCCCTCCAACCAGTGCGCGTGCGCGCCCACTACCGTCCTACACACGGCGCCCTCCCTCCAACCAGTGCGCGTGCGTGCCCGCTACCGTCCTACACACGGCGCCCTCCCTCCAACCAGTGGGTGCCCGCTACCGTCCTACACACGGCGCCCTCCCTCCAACCAGTGCGTGTGCGCGCCCACTACCGTCCTACACACGGCGCCCTCCCTCCAACCAGTGCGTGTGCGCGCCCACTACCGTCCTACACACGGCGCCCTCCCTCCAACCAGTGCGTGTGCGCCCACTACCGTCCTACACACGACGCCCTCCCTCCAACCAGTGCGTGCCCACTACCGTCCTACACATGACGCCCTCCCTCCAACCAGTGCGTGCCCACTGCAGTCCTACACACAGCGCCCTCCCTCCAACCAGTGCGTGCCCACTGCCGTCCTACACACAGCGCCCTCCCTCCAACCAGTGCGTGTGCGTGCCCACTACCGTCCTACAGAGTGTGCCCACTAGAGTCCGTCCTACGACATGCGCCATCCCTCCAACCAGTGCGTGCCCACTACCGTCCTACACAAGGCGCCCTCCCTCCAACCAGTGCGTGTGCGTGCCCACTACCGTCCTACAGAGTGTGCCCACTAGAGTCCGTCCTACGACATGCGCCATCCCTCCAAAGAGTGTGAGTGAGTTGTAGTCCTACACAGAATGTCATCCATCCAATCACTGTGCCCACTACCGTCCCTCCATCACCAGTGCGTGTGCCCACTACCGTCCCTCCATCACCAGTGCGTGTGCCCACTACCGTCCCTCCATCACCAGTGCGTGTGCCCACTACCGTCCCTCCATCACCAGTGCGTGTGCCCACTACCGTCCCTCCATCACCAGTGCGTGTGCCCACTACCGTCCCTCCATCACCAGTGCGTGTGCCCACTACCGTCCCTCCATCACCAGTGCGTGTGCCCACTACCGTCCCTCCATCACCAGTGCGTGTGCCCACTACCGTCCCTCCATCACCAGTGCGTGTGCCCACTACCGTCCCTCCATCACCAGTGCGTGTGCCCACTACCGTCCCTCCATCACCAGTGCGTGTGCCCACTACCGTCCCTCCATCACCAGTGCGTGTGCCCACTACCGTCCCTCCATCACCAGTGCGTGTGCCCACTACCGTCCCTCCAACACGTGTGCCCACTACCATCCTACAGAGTGTACCCACTAGAGTCCGTCCTACGACAATAGCCATCCCTCCAAAGAGTGTGAGTTTTAGTCCTACACAGAATGTCATCCATCCAACCACTGTGCTTGTGCCCACTACTGTCCCTCCAACACGTGTGCCCACTACTGTCCTACACAGCCTGCCGCCGCTCCAATGTGTGTGCTTGTTTGTGTACTACAGTCCTACACATCATGCCATCCCACCAACCATTGTGTGTGTGACTACAATCCTACACAGCACTGCCGTACCTCATAGCTCCGCACCACTCTCATGCCTCTTCCTCCACCTCCATATGCCGCCTTGAAGATGATCGGGAATCCATATTTATTGGAGAACTCCTGGGCCTCAGTCAGGCAGCTGATGGGAGAATCTGTACCTGGGACAACCGGTACCCCTGTGCAAAAGAAAGAGGCCAACAGGTCAGCGCAGATATCACAAACCTGCAGGCCCAGTACACATGTCCTGTCGGGGTCACCGAGCACACGATGGTCCTCCCTAGTTTCCAGGTATAGCGGACAATAAACCTCTAGGGATTTGGGAGTAAAACCCAGAAAGAGAGCAATGGATGGGGATCAGTCCAAAAATCTAATCTAGGGCTTTCACCTCCTTCATGGGACCCCATCCCATCCACCAGAACATTCACCCCAATGGTGGACCCATCCCCCAGAGCTCTGGTAACATTACTGAGATCACTAAATTATCATTTGAGTTGGTGCAAGTACTCAATGCTAAGAAAATATGGAGGAATCTGAAACATGTGCGCCTCCATGACCATGGCTCTGCCACGATGTGTGCCTCCATGACCATGGCTCTGCCACGATGTGTGTGCCTCCATGACCACGGCTCTGCCACGATGTGTGTGCCTCCATGACCACGGCTCTGCCACGCTGTGTGTGCCTCCATGACCACGGCTCTGCCACGCTGTGTGTGCCTCCATGACCACGGCTCTGCCACGCTGTGTGTGCCTCCATGACCACGGCTCTGCCACGCTGTGTGTGCCTCCATGACCACGGCTCTGCCACGATGTGTGTGCCTCCATGACCACGGCTCTGCCACGATGTGTGTGCCTCCATGACCACGGCTCTGCCACGATGTGTGTGCCTCCATGACCATGGCTCTGCCACGATGTGTGTGCCTCCATGACCATGGCTCTGCCACGATGTGTGCCTCCATGACCATGGCTCTGCCACGATGTGTGTGCCTCCATGACCATGGCTCTGCCACGATGTGTGTGCCTCCATGACCATGGCTCTGCCACGCTGTGTGTGCCTCCATGACCATGGCTCCGGCCCTTTCTGTATTCCTCACAAGGTGCGATGTGTGCCTCCTTGGTCTTCTAGACGAGTGGATCTTAACAACTGGTCCCAAATCCCTCTTCTCCTGGGCTTGGTTAGGCTTTCCTCGTCCTTCTTATTCCCACTTTAAGTGCTAATGGTATTGGAAGTTATAGATATATTATTGAGGGGTATATCTGCAGCTTAAGTACTCTAACCAACTCTGTACCTTCTGGATCCCTGGCTTGAGTACTTCAATGAAGCTGTGAGCTATACCATGTAGTCACCCAAGATGCGCAGATCAGAGCAGAGAAGACCAATTATGGCCTCTGTAGAAGCAATTGGAAGTCCACTCCAGTATTTTTGCCAAGAAAACCTTATGGATAAGCACAACCAGAGACACGATTGTGACTCTGTGGACTACAGCACGCCAGAGTCGAACATGACTGAACGACAACAATTCAACTGTGGTCAAAACTAATAAAAAAAATGGCATGTGACCTGTAGGATCACCCGGTTAAAAGTGTTCTAGATCTCTATAGTGGATTCCATGAGTAACCAGCTGGTTCTAAGGTCAAATAGATTGAGAGCCACTGATCTAGATCCATTCCCCCCCCCCCCCCCCTGGCCTAGATCCATTCCCCCCCCCCCGGCCTAGATCCATTCCCCCCCCCCCCCCCCTGGCCTAGATCCATTTCCCCCCCCCCCCCCCCTGGCCTAGATCCATTCCTCGCACCCCCCTGGCCTAGATCCATTCCTCGCACCCCCCTGGCCTAGATCCATTCCTCGCACCCCCCTGGCCTAGATCCATTCCTCGCACCCCCCTGGCCTAGATCCATTCCTCGCACCCCCCTGGCCTAGATCCATTCCTTGCACCCCCCTGGCCTAGATCCATTCCTCGCACCCCCCTGGCCTAGATCCATTCCTCGCACCCCCCTGGCCTAGATCCATTCCTCGCACCCCCCTGGCCTAGATCCATTCCTCGCACCCCCCTGGCCCTTCCATTCCCATTTCTGGTCATTCCTTTTGATTCTTTTCTCCAGTTCTTTAAACAAGTGAAATAATTAATTTTACAGAGAAAAAACTGAAAAAAGACGAATCCATCTTCAAGTAAATGCAAGAAACTCAGCAGTTTCAAGCTCTCCTCTTAGTGAGCCTGCATTTATTATCCCAACAGAATTCCTTTAATGGGTCACATCTGATGACCGATCACGGTCCTGCCCAACTGATCCATAATCTCATTAAACACTGTCAGAATATAACCTTCATGGGTTAATGGGCCAGTCCCCTGTAGCAGTGCTGTGTATGGGGCAGCTTGCATGTACATGACACGCACACGTTACATATTAACCACGATATTAGCATAGGGTCAGAGTGAAGGACGCGGCTCGGAGCCGCAGACCAAGACGTCACGCCTTACCTGCTGAAATAGCGATGCCGCGCGCCTCCACCTTGTCTCCCATCTTCCGGACCACATCAGGGGATGGTCCAATA
This sequence comes from Discoglossus pictus, assembly GCA_027410445.1. NCBI lineage: Eukaryota > Metazoa > Chordata > Amphibia > Anura > Alytidae > Discoglossus > Discoglossus pictus. The sequence continues at coordinate 2,668,222 of CM050175.1, read as the reverse complement.
AAGCGCACGCCGGCATCATTACAGGCCTGGGCGAAATCCGAGCGCTCGGACAGGAAGCCATAACCAGGATGGACAGCGTCCACTTCATTCTCCTGGGAAAGAATGACACAACGAGCGGTCAGTAAATGCAATGGACATTGGACAAGGTCAACTGAAAGAGAGAGTCCCATGTAAGTGACCCAATGATATAGACATGTCTGAGCAGAGTGACCTAATGACCGGGATATAATGGGTTACAGGGTCAGTCCCATGTAGGAGCAGAGTGACCTAATGACCGGGATATAATGGGTTACAGGGTCCGTCCCATGTAGGAGCAGAGTGACCTAATGACCGGGATATAATGGGTTACAGGGTCAGTCCCATGTAGGAGCAGAGTGACCTAATGACCGGGATATAATGGGTTACAGGGTCAGTCCCATGTAGGAGCAGAGTGACCTAATGACCGGGATATAATGGGTTACAGGGTCCGTCCCATGTAGGAGCAGAGTGACCTAATGACCGGGATATAATGGGTTACAGGGTCAGTCCCATGTAGGAGCAGAGTGACCTAATGACCGGGATATAATGGGTTACAGGGTCAGTCCCATGTAGGAGCAGAGTGACCTAATGACTGGGATATAATGGGTTACAGGGTCAGTCCCGTGTAGGGGCAGAGTGACCTAATGACTGGGATATAATGGGTTACAGGGTCAGTCCCATGTAGGGGCAGAGTGACCTAATGACCGGGATATAATGGGTTACAGGGTCAGTCCCATGTAGGGGCAGAGTGACCTAATGACAGGGATATAATTGGGTTACAGGGTCAGTCCCATGTAGGGGCAGAGTGACCTAATGACTAAGATATAATGGGTTACAGGGTCAGCCCCGTGTAGTGGCAGAGTGACCTAATGACCGGGATATAATGGGTTACAGGGTCAGTCCCATGTAGGAGCAGAGTGACCTAATGACCGGGATATAATGGGTTACAGGGTCAGTCCCATGTAGGGGCAGAGTGACCTAATGACCGGGATATAATGGGTTACAGGGTCAGTCCCATGTAGTGGCAGAGTGACCTAATGACCGGGATATAATGGGTTACATGGTCAGTCCCATGTAGGGGCAGAGTGACCTAATGACCGGGATATAATGGGTTACAGGGTCAGTCCCATGTAGGAGCAGAGTGACCTAATGACCGGGATATAATGGGTTACAGGGTCAGTCCCATGTAGGGGCAGAGTGACCTAATGACCGGGATATAATAGGTTACAGGGTCAGTCCCGTGTAGGGGCAGAGTGACCTAATGACCGGGATATAATGGGTTACAGGGTCAGTCCCATGTAGGGGCAGAGTGACCTAATGACCGGGATATAATGGGTTACAGGGTCAGTCCCATGTAGGGGCAGAGTGACCTAATGACAGGGATATAATGGGTTACAGGGTCAGTCCCATGTAGGGGCAGAGTGACCTAATGACCGGGATATAATGGGTTACAGGGTCAGTCCCATGTAGGGGCAGAGTGACCTAATGACAGGGATATAATGGGTTACAGGGTCAGTCCCATGTAGGAGCAGAGTGACCTAATGACTGGGATATAATGGGTTACAGGGTCAGTCCCATGTAGGAGCAGAGTGACCTAATGACTGGGATATAATGGGTTACAGGGTCAGTCCCATGTAGGGGCAGAGTGACCTAATGACCGGGATATAATGGGTTACAGGGTCAGTCCCGTGTAGGGGCAGAGTGACCTAATGACCGGGATATAATGGGTTACAGGGTCAGTCCCATGTAGGGGCAGAGTGACCTAATGACTGGGATATAATGGGTTACAGGGTCAGTCCCATGTAGGGGCAGAGTGACCTAATGACCGGGATATAATGGGTTACAGGGTCAGTCCCATGTAGGGGCAGAGTGACCTAATGACCGGGATATAATGGGTTACAGGGTCAGTCCCATGTAGGGGCAGAGTGACCTAATGACCGGGATATAATGGGTTACAGGGTCAGTCCCATGTAGGGGCAGAGTGACCTAATGACCGGGATATAATGGGTTACAGGGTCAGTCCCATGTAGGGGCAGAGTGACCTAATGACCGGGATATAATGGGTTACAGGGTCAGTCCCATGTAGGGGCAGAGTGACCTAATGACCGGGATATAATGGGTTACAGGGTCAGTCGCATGTAGGAGCAGAGTGACCTAATGACCGGGATATAATGGGTTACAGGGTCAGTCCCATGTAGGGGCAGAGTGACCTAATGACTGGGATATAATGGGTTACAGGGTCAGTCCCATACAGGGACAAAGTGACCTAATGACTGGGATATAATGGGTTACAGGGTCAGTCCCATACAGGGACAAAGTGACCTAATGACGGGGATATAATGGGTTACAGGGTCAGTCCCATGTAGGAGCAGAGTGACCTAATGACTGGGATATAATGGGTTACAGGGTCAGTCCCATACAGGGACAAAGTGACCTAATGACTGGGATATAATGGGTTACAGGGTCAGTCCCATGTAGGAGCAGAGTGACCTAATGACTGGGATATAATGGGTTACAGGGTCAGTCCCATGTAGGAGCAGAGTGACCTAATGACTGGGATATAATGGGTTACAGGGTCAGTCCCATGTAGGGGCAGAGTGACCTAATGACAGGGATATAATGGGTTACAGGGTCAGTCCCATGTAGGGGCAGAGTGACCTAATGACCGGGATATAATGGGTTACAGGGTCAGTCCCATGTAGGAGCAGAGTGACCTAATGACCGGGATATAATGGGTTACAGGGTCAGTCCCATGTAGGAGCAGAGTGACCTAATGACCGGGATATAATGGGTTACAGGGTCAGTCCCATGTAGGGGCAGAGTGACCTAATGACTGGGATATAATGGGTTACAGGGTCAGTCCCATGTAGGGGCAGAGTGACCTAATGACTGGGATATAATGGGTTACAGGGTCAGTCCCATGTAGGAGCAGAGTGACCTAATGACTGGGATATAATGGGTTACAGGGTGAGGCCCATGTAGGAGCAGAGTGACCTAATGACTGGGATATAATGGGTTACAGGGTCAGTCCCATGTAGGAGCAGAGTGACCTAATGACTGGGATATAATGGGTTACAGGGTCAGTCCCATGTAGGGGCAGAGTGACCTAATGACCGGGATATAATGGGTTACAGGGTCAGTCCCATGTAGGGGCAGAGTGACCTAATGACCGGGATATAATGGGTTACAGGGTCAGTCCCATGTAGGAGCAGAGTGACCTAATGACCGGGATATAATGGGTTACAGGGTCAGTCCCATTTAGTAGACAGAGGGGATTCCAATGGTAAGCAACAACAAACAGGAGGCGCTCAATCAGAACAACTCTATTTTGTTATTGTTTATGCAAATGACCCTTACGGCTTAGTCTCCCTAAGGGTGATGGGGGCTCCAGACGCTTGGCTCACTGTGCCTTAGGGAGTTGTCAGCTACACCTCACTGTTGAGGCCCAATAAAGGCTGTAACGTACGTCTGGGGTTTGGGATTTCTCCTGCTCAAGGTTGAATTGCCTGGTATTTTGGGGCTGGACCACTAGTGAGGGGGACCAGACTGATAAGACAGGATATTTCTCCCTGTGAAGGGCACAAGTGGCTCAAAGACGCTGCCCTCAGTAAGTTATCATGTCCGTAGGTCTAACCTATTACGGTTAGTTCCTTCTCTGAGCGAGCTCCTAGCTTCATTGTTAATTTGCAAAAATAAGTCCTGATCCTTAAGATGTAAACACTCCTCGCACATCATTTCCTGAGTGTCATGGATGCCTCCAGGGTCCCTGCATCATTACGTTAGACGTCATTGTTAAGCTAACAATTTTTCCAGATTATTATTATTATTATTATTATTATTATTATTATTATTATTATTATTATTATTATTATTATTATTATTATTATTATTATTATTATTATTATTATCTCTGTTGCCCCCATATAACAATACCACGGCTTCCTCCCGTCCTCCCTTAGCGTGTGGGATGAGGTTACACGGTTATACAGAATAAGCCCTGTACTTACCAATAATCCTGTGTATATCTCCTCTGTACCCAACACCTAATCCCCCCCCCCCCCCCCGCTTACACTAGCGGCACGCTTATCGTCTACTTATAGGGGACTTCCATATCATACACATTATCCGGATGAGTATAAAGCCACATGATATTAGCAAGTGACTCACTGAGCAGACAGGCCAACTACTCAATGTAGGACTAATGGAAAGCGAATAGACCCCCCCAAGAAGGGGTACACGCATTAGGCTTTATGTCCCTGCCTTGCATACGTGACATGGTTTAGTTACATACTTACATGTACGTAAAGCTTTGACCAAACTACAATAGCCCTCATTATCTTTGCCATTAGATTCTATTCCTAAGGATTTTATATGGAATAAATATTTACTTTTTATAATTTTTTGTATTAGTTATTTTTTATTCAATAATATATATATACATACATATATACACATATACACATATACACACACACATATATATATATACATATATATATTAGGACAGGGACAGGCAAATGAGCCCACAATGCATTTTAATGCAACACCACTTTATATATGGCTCCTTTTAGAATATGCCTAATGTATTACACAGCGTTAAAGATAGCATCGGATGGATTATGCACAAGTTAGGAAACCTACCCAGACGGCTGTTTCGACCTTAAATGGATCTCAGTGTGGGGCTGGTTCCGAACTTGTGTTTTGTAGGAAGGTTATTAGTCACTACATCAATTAGTACATGACTCCCATAAGCTAAGTGGAATTGGATTAGAGAGTGAGAATGCATTCTGGGCTCATTTGCATGGCCCCGCCCAGTGTCACAGTGCAACTATTGTTTATGGGAATTCTGAGCAGAAAATAGTATATAATATATATTTTTTTTTCATATTGTTTATATAATCTATAGGTTATCTTTGCGTACATACACATAACCGGAAGCGGGGCGTGGCCGCGCCAGGATTTCGGGTTAGTCCTAAAGCTCCACTCATACATATAATTTGTATCGGAGGCGACGCAGGGAATTCGCAGCGCTCGGCTCACCTGGTAATAAATAATGGTTCTGGGAGAGGATTTCTGGGCCCAGCTCACCGGCCAAGCCTTGATAAATGTGAGGTGACAGAGAGAGGGGCTCTGGGTAATTACTCAGCAACGCGCGGGGAGCTGCAAGCATAACTCTAATTAAAAGAGCTAAATGGAAATTAATGGCGGCTACGTGGGTCTGGCCCTCGTTACGCGGAGCTCCCTGCACACGGAGAACCATAACGAGCTATTAATTGCATGTAATGGAGAAGACATGGCGCCGGTGCGCGGGTCATTGTCTGGAGGATTCAATTAGTGGAGGCAGAGAGTGGACATTGCCTTCCCCGTGTGCTTTAATCATAATACGGACGTGTGAAGGACAGAAATAGATCTCCTTATAACGGCAAGACGTCCTCAAGGTCTGCCATGGGGAAATAAGTGTCTGCAGGAACGGACCCGCTACCCCATTACACATATCCCGGTCATTAGGTCACTCTGCCCCTACACGGGACTGACCCTGTAACCCATTGTATCCCGGTCATTAGGTCACTCTGCCCCTACATGGGACTGACCCTGTAACCCATTGTATCCCGGTCATTAGGTCACTCTGCCCCTACATGGGACTGACCCTGTAACCCATTATATCCCAGTCATTAGGTCACTCTGCCCCTACATGGGACTGACCCTGTAACCCATTATGTCCCAGTCATTAGGTCACTCTGCCCCTACATGGGACTGACCCTGTAACCCATTATATCCCGGTCATTAGGTCACTCTGCCCCTACATGGGACTGACCCTGTAACCCATTATATCCCAGTCATTAGGTCACTCTGCCCCTACATGGGACTGACCCTGTAACCCATTATATCCCAGTCATTAGGTCACTCTGCCTCTACATGGGACTGACCCTGTAACCCATTATATCCCGGTCATTAGGTCACTCTGCCCCTACATGGGACTGACCCTGTAACCCATTATATCCCGGTCATTAGGTCACTCTGCCCCTACATGGGACTGACCCTGTAACCCATTATATCCCGGTCATTAGGTCACTCTGTCCCTACATGGGACTGACCCTGTAGCCCATTATATCCCAGTCATTAGGTCACTCTGCCCCTACATGGGACTGACCCTGTAACCCATTATATCTTAGTCATTAGGTCACTCTGCTCCTACATGGGACTGACCCTGTAACCCATTATATCCCGGTCATTAGGTCACTCTGCCCCTACATGGGACTGACCCTGTAACCCATTATATCCCAGTCATTAGGTCACTCTGCTCCTACATGGGACTGACCCTGTAACCCATTATATCCCGGTCATTAGGTCACTCTGCTCCTACATGGGACTGACCCTGTAACCCATTATATCCCAGTCATTAGGTCACTCTGCTCCTACATGGGACTGACCCTGTAACCCATTATATCCCAGTCATTAGGTCACTCTGCTCCTACATGGGACTGACCCTGTAACCCATTATATCCCAGTCATTAGGTCACTCTGCCCCTACACGGGACTGACCCTGTAACCCATTATATCCCGGTCATTAGGTCACTCTGCCCCTACATGGGACTGACCCTGTAACCCATTATATCCCGGTCATTAGGTCACTCTGACCCTGTAACCCATTATATCCCGGTCATTAGGTCACTCTGCCCCTACACGGGACTGACCCTGTAACCCATTATATCCCTGTCATTAGGTCACTCTGCCCCTACACGGGACTGACCCTGTAACCCATTATATCCCAGTCATTAGGTCACTCTGCCCCTACATGGGACTGACCCTGTAACCCATTATATCCCTGTCATTAGGTCACTCTGCCCCTACATGGGACTGACCCTGTAACCCATTATATCCCAGTCATTAGGTCACTCTGCCCCTACATGGGACTGACCCTGTAACCCAATTATATCCCTGTCATTAGGTCACTGCCCCTACATGGGACTGACCCTGTAACCCATTATATCCCAGTCATTAGGTCACTCTGCCCCTACACGGGACTGACCCTGTAACCCATTATATCCCGGTCATTAGGTCACTCTGACCCTGTAACCCATTATATCCCGGTCATTAGGTCACTCTGCCCCTACACGGGACTGACCCTGTAACCCATTATATCCCGGTCATTAGGTCACTCTGCCCCTACACGGGACTGACCCTGTAACCCATTATATCCCGGTCATTAGGTCACTCTGACCCTGTAACCCATTATATCCCGGTCATTAGGTCACTCTGACCCTGTAACCCATTATATCCCGGTCATTAGGTCACTCTGACCCTGTAACCCATTATATCCCGGTCATTAGGTCACTCTGCTCCTACACTGGACTGACCCTGTAACCCATTATATCCCGGTCATTAGGTAACTCTGCCCCTACACGGGACTGACCCTGTAACCCATTATATCCCGGTCATTAGGTCACTCTGACCCTGTAACCCATTATATCCCGGTCATTAGGTCACTCTGCTCCTACACTGGACTGACCCTGTAACCCATTATATCCCGGTCATTAGGTCACTCTGCCCCTACACGGGACTGACCCTGTAACCCATTATATCCCGGTCATTAGGTCACTCTGACCCTGTAACCCATTATATCCCGGTCATTAGGTCACTCTGCTCCTACACTGGACTGACCCTGTAACCCATTATATCCCGGTCATTAGGTCACTCTGCCCCTACACGGGACTGAGATAGAGCTAGCTAGGGAGACAGTCCTAGGAGAGACAGTCCTAGGAGAGAGACAGACAGAGTAGAGTAAATAATCAGTACATCTCTGTTCCCATTTGAATGTCTAGAACAAGTTAATCCGGTTTCACACCCAGAATCTCATACAGAGCATTGTACGGTGGTCCTTGGACACTTCCTGACAGCGTGTCTCTTCGTTATTGCGCAGGTATAAGGTATGTTGCGGCTCCTCATATGTATTGCTCATTTAGTATAAATATATATTTGTATTTTCCATTCTGCCTGACACTTACTTTATCCATATTGGAGACTTCTGCTCCGGTCTGGCCTTCCAGTCCTTATTTATGGAGTACAGAGTATATATAAATCAGTGCGACTGTACCGGGACAGGTCCTTACCTTGCACACTTTGATGATATCACTTATGTTTAAGTAGGCCTGGACTGGGGGCAAGCCCTTGCCGATAATATAAGCCTCATCTGCCTTCTGTCTGTGGATCTGGCCTGTGTCCTGCTCGGAGTAGACGGCTACGGTCCTGATGCCCAGCTCCGTGCACGCCCTGAACACTCGGGTGGCAATCTCACCTGGGAATGCCAAGAGAAAAACATGTTAAGGAGCGGCAGAGGGGGGCGAGGGGCAGAGTGGGGGCGAGGGAAGGGCGAGCGGCAGAGTGGGGGGCAAGGGAAGGGCGAGAGGCAGAGTGGGGGGCGAGGGAAGGGCGAGAGGCAGAGTGGGGGCGAGGGAAGGGCGAGAGGCAGAGTGGGGGCGAGGGAAGGGCGAGAGGCAGAGTGGGGGCGAGGGAAGGGCGAGCGGCAGAGTGGGGGCGAGGGAAGGGCGAGCGGCAGAGTGGGGGCGAGGGAAGGGCGAGCGGCAGAGTGGGGGCGAGGGAAGGGCGAGCGGCAGAGTGGGGGGCGAGGGAAGGGCGAGCGGCAGAGTGGGGGCGAGGGAAGGGCGAGCGGCAGAGTGGGGGCGAGGGGAAGGGCGAGAGGCAGAGTGGGGGGCGAGGGAAGGGCGAGAGGCAGAGTGGGGGCGAGGGAAGGGCGAGAGGCAGAGTGGGGGCGAGGGAAGGGCGAGAGGCAGAGTGGGGGCGAGGGAAGGGCGAGAGGCAGAGTGGGGGCGAGGGAAGGGCGAGAGGCAGAGTGGGGGCGAGCGGCAGAGTGGGGGCGAGGGAAGGGCGAGAGGCAGAGTGGGGGCGAGGGGCAGAGTGGGGGGCGAGGGAAGGGCGAGCGGCAGAGTGGGGGCGAGGGAAGGGCGAGAGGCAGAGTGGGGGCGAGGGAAGGGCGAGAGGCAGAGTGGGGGCGAGGGGCAGAGTGGGGGCGAGGGAAGGGCGAGCGGCAGAGTGGGGGCGAGGGAAGGGCGAGAGGCAGAGTGGGGGCGAGGGAAGGGCGAGAGGCAGAGTGGGGGCGAGCGGCAGAGTGGGGGCAAGGGAAGGGCGAGAGGCAGAGTGGGGGCGAGGGAAGGGCGAGAGGCAGAGTGGGGGCGAGGGAAGGGCGAGAGGCAGAGTGGGGGCGAGGGAAGGGCGAGAGGCAGAGTGGGGGCGAGCGGCAGAGTGGGGGCGAGGGAAGGGCGAGGGGCAGAGTGGGGGCGAGGGAAGGGCGAGAGGCAGAGTGGGGCGAGGGAAGGGCGAGCGGCAGAGTGGGGGCGAGGGAAGGGCGAGCGGCAGAGTGGGGGCGAGGGAAGGGCGAGCGGCAGAGTGGGGGCGAGGGAAGGGCGAGCGGCAGAGTGGGGGCGAGGGAAGGGCGAGCGGCAGAGTGGGGGCGAGGGAAGGGCGAGCGGCAGAGTGGGGGGCGAGGGAAGGGCGAGCGGCAGAGTGGGGGCGAGGGAAGGGCGAGCGGCAGAGTGGGGGCGAGGGAAGGGCGAGAGGCAGAGTGGGAGCGAGGGAAGGGCGAGAGGCAGAGTGGGGGCGAGCGGCAGAGTGGGGGCGAGGGAAGGGCGAGAGGCAGAGTGGGGGCGAGGGGCAGAGTGGGGGCGAGGGAAGGGCGAGCGGCAGAGTGGGGGGCGAGGGAAGGGCGAGAGGCAGAGTGGGGGCGAGGGAAGGGCGAGAGGCAGAGTGGGGGGCGAGCGGCAGAGTGGGGGCGAGGGAAGGGCGAGAGGCAGAGTGGGGGCGAGGGAAGGGCGAGAGGCAGAGTGGGGGCGAGGGAAGGGCGAGAGGCAGAGTGGGGGGCGAGGGAAGGGCGAGAGGCAGAGTGGGGGCGAGGGAAGGGCGAGAGGCAGAGTGGGGGCGAGGGGCAGAGTGGGGGCGAGGGGCAGAGAGGGGGCGAGCGGCAGAGTGGGGGGCGAGGGAAGGGCGAGGGGCAGAGTGGGGGCGAGGGAAGGGCGAGGGGCAGAGTGGGGGCCAGCGGCAGAGTGGGGGCCAGCGGCAGAGTGGGGGCCAGCGGCAGAGTGGGGGCCAGCGGAGCAAGGGACGGGTGAGCGGCAGATTGGGGTGAGAGGGTGTAAGGGGGCAGGCGGCGAAGGTCCATTGATGAATTAAAGTAAATTAGTTAAAAACAATAAATAAGGCAGCAGACCAACAACCCATTAATCATGACCACAGTGGTATGCAATTATGTTGTGTTTTTGTAAACTAATGAGTTTCCCCTTCGTCTCCTTGAAGAGCAGGTAGTTGGAATGAACAGGAAGTTTCTATCTGCAAAACTGAAATACAGCTACTAAAAGTCTCCTCGCACCTCAGGAAGTTAATCAAGTGAAACCAAATTTGTAGATCACAAAGCAGCATAATTGGATATAAAATGGTAACACTTTTGTTTCGACTTTTATATTTAAAAATCCATGTTTCCGGTTTTTAAGTGGACCCTTAAGCAGACAAAATCAAGTTTATTATATATGTAAAAGATTACATAGGAATGGCTCTCCTTTACAAATCCTTAAAATAGACAATAAACTGTAAGTAAAGTGTGAGCTTGGGATAATTTGCCCTTTAACCGACTGAGCCAGAAACACGGAGATGGTTGCTCAACCCTCTTGTGATGACAACTTTGATGGGGAAGAATCTTGAAGTGAAGTGCTGTGGTGTTGTGGGTTGCCATAGCCACAGTGGAAAAGTAAACATTAGATTTCTGCATGTGATTAAGTGTTTGGCCCATAAAACCAGAGGAATGGGAGCAGAACATGGTCCTAATATTACAGATAGCCAATACTTCTCTTAGTACTGCTTGAGACAGTGAGGAAACAAGAAGCATTACAACCATTTCCTATTTAGTACTTGGGACACAGTCACTTCCTGACTGCCATCTTGCCCAGATCCAGAAGCAGGCTTCGTTCTCCTCCAGGTCAAAAGAGGGACACTGTAAAACTATTACCATGGGACCTCCTGCGGCGCTGTAAGGTCAGCTGGCATTCCTATCTTAATTACATCATCTTTAGTTCATTACTCTGTATCCAGGCTAAATTAATTACGAGGACCTTTTTGTTCTACCATGTATACAAGTCTCTGTGCGTTTCATTAAAGTACAGTATCCCTATTGGAAGTATACGAGTGTGTCAGATGTATTCCTATGGGGTGGAAAATAATGATTTAGGCCAGCTTCCAAGGAATCCTGCATCTACATTACAGAACTACATCCCTGCTCTCCACACATCCTGAAGCAAACCTCCTTCCAGGGGAAACCCTAGCACCAATACACAGAAACCAGCAGAGGA